>JACDOX010000235.1:774221-793642 GCA_014549065.1 Cardinalis cardinalis
CCTGCCTGCCTTAGCAGACTCCTGGCTTTCCAACCAAGACACCACCACAGGTTGTTTATCCCTCTTGGATCAAGCCAACAGCTGGATTTGCCACCTGTGGATCTCAGCTTGCCCCAAGGTGGGGGTTTGGAGAATTATTGGATTAGAATTTTGGAGATTATTGGAGAAGAATTTTCCTGGGATTCTTCCCAGGACAAGCTTCTTCCTTTTGTTCATTTCCAATTCCATCTGATAACCACCCACAAAAGAAATGCTCCTTAAAACCTTCACTCCTTAAAAAAATAAAATTCCTTCAATCCCTAAAAAAATGAACATTTAAGCGGTTTTCTGAAGGAGGGCGAAAAGTAGAGAAAGAAATATGATAGGGAAGACATTAAAACAAATGGCCAGCAATTACTGATTCACTTTTTATTCCCTGCAATCACGATTCCAGAGGGTTTGAACACATTTTTAAATGGAATATTTAGCTCAGGAAATCTCTCCCAAATTTCCCCTGATTGCAGGCTGTGCTGCCGATGGATGATTCAGGGTGGAAATGCCAATTTTTTTCTGTGGATCTGCAACCCATTGTTCAGGTTTGCTGCTAAATGAAGAGACCCATGCGAGAGACTTGCTGCCTTTTTCTTATTTTTTATTTTTTTTCCCCCTGCTTTTTAAAAAAAGATTGGATTATGGGGAGGTTACCAAAGGTTTCCRAGAGGAATGGGAGCTGTTGTTTCCAAAGTAAATAGTGGCAGCCCCTGGTGTGTCCTCACCTGCAGGGAGCTGTTTATGCACTTCACAGCTTTGTTATTTATTATTTTCACAGAACCCCAGGGCTTTTTGACCCAGGGTTAACATTTCCAATTTACCAGTGGATCAACGTGCATTAAAATGCACAGGGAAAAAATAAAAAACAAGGAAAGAGCTGAGTATGTGAGGCTAATTAAGTGTGGTTTGCTCCCAGTTTTAGCTCTGGATTTACACGTTTTTGTGCTTTCAGCTCATGACTGAGCCATGTGCTGCCCTGGGGTGGGTGASAAAAAGAATTCCTGCCTGAACCATGGAAATCCAGGAGAGGTGATGTCCTGGCAGGATTTGGGTGAATTCTTTGTTGGATTTTTCTCTTACTCCATTCCCTTTTCCTGGAGGGATTTGGGAGAGCAGTCAGGGCTGGGTGTAGTGAGGATGGAGCAGAAAACAAGGATGGGAACCAATCCCAGAGCTGGGATCCTGGAGAGGGAGTTGGGAAAGGTGGGAGGCAGAGGGAGAAGGATGGGCAGCACCAGCAGGAGCAGATGTTCTCCTCAAGCTGCAGAAATGCCAAGCTGCAGAAGAGGAGCCTTGGAAAATCCTTGGAAGGTTATTGTGTCTCCCAGGTGGGAAATTTCRTGATGCMAAAATGTGGAATTCTACAGAATGRAATTGCTGAGRCTGGAAAAGCCCTCCAAGATCAGAGTCCAACCACTTCCAGGACTACCAAGGCCACCACTGCYCCATGTCCCCAAGTGCCACATCCACAGGGATTTAAATCWCTCAGGGATGGGAGTTCCCACCTCTTCCAATGCCTGACAACCCTTCCAAGGAAGAAATCTGGAATTYACTGGGAGGGAATGTCAGATCACAGAATTCCAGGATGGTTTGGGTTGGAAAGGACCTTAAATCCATCTCATTCCCTCATCCATGGGCAGGGACACCTGCCACCATCCCAGTTTGCCCAGCAGGAAACCACTGGGATAAGCAGRAAATTGCTGCTGGTCCCACCTGATCCTCGGGTTGAGGCAGATCCCTTGGAATTGCTGAGGGAAGGAGGGGCAGGAATGGAGCTCCTGCTCCAAGGCAGAGCTCCTGAGCTTTGCTGGAGGCAACCAGAGGGTGGGAGCTCTTCCCTGGCCTAAAAATGGGAACAGGGAGCCAGAAATTGGGAGGAGAAGTGAATCAATCCGACTGCAGCAGAGCTGTGGAATAATTAATGGATAATGTGCATTGACCTGGTTAGGGGTTGTTTACTGCACGGATGCATGGATTTAACTGCTGAGGGAGCTGCAGGGGGAAAGCCCAGAACAATTGGGAAGGGAAAATAAGGACTGGAAGGAAAAACTCCTGTCCTGATTAAAACTTGAAGCTTGTTAAGAGACAATGTCAGGACAAGCAAACGTGCAGGCACAGTTAATTTGGCAAGAGAGGGGAATATTACATAAGGAGAGGGAGCAGTGAATTCCAGCATTTCTTTTTCCACTGGGATTCTCCTGATGGAGCCAGTGGCACAGAGCACCCTCTGCAAAAGGAGGTCACAGACAGACCTTGACCTGTGGTCACCTTTGTGGCTCTCCAAATATTTGCCAATTGTTTGGCTGGGGTTGATCCCCTGGGATGGCAAAACTGGCAGGATTTGGGAAAAGTCTGGATGCACGAAGGGCTTGAGTGAAATTTCAGCCCATGAGGGGCAAAGAGATGCAACCTCTTTTTTGGGAGTGTTGGGAAAGGATATGAAATGGAGCTGGGGAAGGGAATTCCACTTTAACTCTTGTTCAGCAGGAGAGGAGGGGTAATAAAAAAAAATTGATCATAAACGAGAGATTCAGGCATGAAAACTCAGGCACTGGTGGGAGTAGATGATGCAGGAGGAAACTACAGGGACATAATTATGTGAGATCCCTAATTAGTGAGATGGGTGATGGTAGGGGCTGGGCAGGCCTGCAGCTGTCTGGGCAGAGGAGGGGAARTCTTGGAGGAGAGGAAGGAAAAACTGCTCCTTGGAAGAGCAGGGAATTTCTGTGTCCTTGGAGTGCTCTGGTGCAGGTAGAGCCTGTGGATGTTGGAAGTGGGAAGTGGGAAGTAGATTTGGGAACAATAAGTGGTTTGGGAATGTTTAGTGGGTAAATCCCATGTGTCTCCATGAGAAGGGGCTGTGGGATTTGAGTCAGGGATTGTTGGGATGGGATGGGATGGGATGGGATGGGATGGGAAGGCACTGGAAGCGGCCTGAACACAAAGGATTCCTGAATCCTTAATTGTGGATCCCCTCCCACCCTCCTGCTCTCTCTGACCCCCTGGAAGGAGGCTGGAGCCAGGTGGGGGCTGGTCCTTTCTCCCAGGAAGAAACAGCCTCCTATGGAAAGGGGAGCAGGATTGGGATGGTCTCGAAGGTCTCTTCCAACCCAAACCATTCCATGATCTGGAATTTGGGGAATCCAGATCCCTCTGTACCAGGTTCTTCTGCTTCCACAAAGTGCAGGTGCTTGGGAATGAGGTGGGAGGGATGTAGCCATGATATTTTCTGAAAAATCCCTTTGCCAGGATTTTTCTCCTGAGAAGCTGAGAAGCCTCAGAGGAAAAGAAAAACAATGATTATCTGCTGCTGTGGAATGCAACAGGTGCATCTTTGATTGGTCCATGTTGATTGTTTTTGACTAATGGCCAATCACAGTCCGGCTGTCTCGGACTCTCTGGTCAGTCACAAGGTTTTATTATCATTCCTTTCTATTCCTTTCAAGCCTTCTGATGAAATCCTTTTTTCTATTCTTTTAGTATAGTTTTAATATAAWATATATMATAAAATAATAAATCAGCCTTCTGAAACRTGGAGYCAACATTCTTGCCTCTTCCCATGTCGGGACTCCCTGCAAACTTCCACAGGAGGGACTCTCCACCCCTCTGGCTCCCTCTGGATGGATCTGGGCCTGCTCCTGGTGTCCCCAGGGGCAGTGACACCCCCAGCCCAGCTGGGCTGCCTTTGCTTCCTCCCTTGCAGCAGAGGGATGGGCTGCTCATTGTCCCTGGATTCCTTGGGTTTCCTGGATTCCAAAGGCTGGAGCACAGAGTGGGATCAGTTTGTGGGTGGAAAATGAAATGTGTGGCTGGATGTTGGGAGTGCTGGGAATTGTGAGTGATTTTTTTCTTGCAGCATCACCACAAGTGCTCCGTGAAAGAGGCTGGAAAATCCCTGGGAATTGTTTGGTGCAACGAGGCAGGGCTGGAATGTGGTAACTCAGCAAGGGAGGTGGAGGCACAGGGAATATTTTGAAGGAATTCCTGCCTGGGTGGGAGGTGAGACCCTGGAATGGGATTCCCAGAGAAGCTGTGGCTGCCCCTGGATCCCTGGYAGTGCCCAAGGCCTGGTTGGATGGGGCTTGGAGCAGCCTGGGACAGTGGGAGGTGTCCATCCACATGGAAWGGGGTGGAATGAGATGGGATTTAAGATCCTTTCCAATCCAAACCATTCCAGGAGTTCTACAAAAGGATTCCCACAGTGACATGGACATTGCCATCCTGGAAATGTGGGGAAATCCACGTTTTCCATGCTCTGAGCTCTGCAGCCACAAATTTGGTTTCACTTTAAGGTTCATGCTGTTGGGAATGTGCTGCTGCACCTGGACTCCAATTCCCTGGGTGTGGGCTGGGGCTTCTCCCTCGCAGTCAGAACAAAAATGATCATTTAAATACTYAAACCGTGGATCCTGCTTTTCCCTCCTCCTCCTTCTTTTCCTTCCCTGCCCGGTTTGTTTCAAATGTGTGCACCAGTTAATCACTGGTGAAGCCTCCATTCAGCTGAACAAAGCTCCCAAAGATGTTTTTCCTCRTTTTTTCCCTGCTGATCAGCTGGAGCAKAGCCCCACGCTGGCTGCAGCAGGGGGGATAATGAGGGATGGAAAATTCCCTGCTGTTTTTTAGGATTGCTCAGCTGCTGGGGTTAAGCCAGCCCTCAGTCAGGCCAGGGTGGGAAGCTCCTCACGGCTGGCTGGGAATGGAGATCATGGAATCATGGAATGTCCGGAGCTGGAAGGGATGCACAAGGATCATCCCAGCTCCTGGCCCTGCACAGACACCCAACAACCCCACCCTGGGCATCCCTGGGAGCGTTGTCCAAAGGCTCCTGGAACTTTGGGAATGTGCCCATTCCCTGGGGAGCCTGGGCAGTGCCCAGCACCCTCTGGAATGGTGGAAACTTTCCCTGATGTCCAATGTAACCCTCCCCTGGCACAGCTCCAGGGTCACCAGAAATGTCAACCGATGGCTTGTGGAACATCCATCCTTGGCTTTGCTCTTTTCATGGGAGCATCTCAAAATTCCACATCCCCAGGGATGGTTTCTCCCCTCACAGGTGACTCTGCTGACCCCAAAGCCGTGCTCCCATCCCAGTCCATGTTCCCATCCCAATCCGTGCTCCCATCCCAATCCGTGCTCCCATCCCAATCCGTGCTCCCGTCCCAATTCCTGTTCTCATCCCAATCCGTACTCCCATCCCAATATCCCAATCCGCATTCCCATCCCAATCCAGGCTTCCATCCCAATCCGTGCTCCTATCCCAATCCACCCTCCCATCCTAATCCATGCTCCCATCCCAGTATCCCAATCCACACTCCCATCCTAATCCATGCTCCCATCCCAATCCATGCTCCCATCCCAATATCCCAATCCATGCTCCCATCCCAATCCATATTCCTGCTCCTGGGCTGATCCCAGCCCTGCTCCCAGCTGGCCTCAGCCATGGAACAGCTCCAGCTGTCCCTGGGGGCACAGCCAGGCTCTGACTCATCCCTTTCTTATAGAAAAAAACTTTTCATGGATGGATCCAAGTCTTCCAAGGGGCCTGTAGGGAATGACTCCTTCCATTGGCAGGACAGGGAAAGGCTCCCCCATGGCGCAGGGAGAGGAGCTTTCCTCTGGAATTCCAGGCAACACCCAGATTCCATGTGATTGTTAGTGAAAGTGATGTTTTTGTACCCTGCTGGCTGCTTTTCCCTAATTTTTTGGGGGGATTTTTGAGGAAAATCCTGGGTCTCCAGGGCAGGAAGAGCCCAAAGTGTCAYCTGTGAGCTGCTCCCTGGGGACATCTGAGCCAAATCTTGCGTTAGCACCAGGARGATGATGGCAACGTTTTCCTTCTTCCCTTCTTTTGGTGTCCCTATGGAATTGTGCCCTGTTCCAGGAGGGTTTGGCTTTGTTAGGCCTGGCCCAGCTAAGCTGGTGATCCTGCAGTGTGGCAGGAGATTCTTCGGCCACACAGTTCGGGAGACTCGCAAGGGTCCCTCAGATCCACCTCAGGCTGGTGGTGAAGGAAAAAAAAAAAAGCAAAGTTTTAGCTATAATCAGCATTTCTGTGTTTTTAACAAAACTGAATTTAAAAAAAAAAATCCCAAAATAATTAAATTTCATGCAAAGAAAATTGTTGGTTTTCAGGAAAGGAACTTGCACTGAGCAAAATAGAGCTTGTGGGAGCTCCCTCAAAGGCAGAAAATGCTCTGAATTTCCTGAGAATTCCTTAAAATCCAGAAGTAGCAGCTTGATTTTTCCAAGGGGTCCTCCTAAAGTTGAGCTGCTGCTGCAGTTCTTTCCAGGGAAAATCCAGGGAAAACTTTTCCTTAGCTGCCACCGTGCCTTGCCCTCGAGTTCTTGCTCAGACCAGCTGCAAGCTCAGCTTTTCTCTGGTTTGGATGAGAAAAATCTTGGACTTGGTACTTGAGCTTGGCCTGGGGTCAGAACGGGTTGTAAAATCAGGGATCAATCCCCATCGAGATGGAATTTAGCACAAATGGAACTTTAAAAATCTGGCCCAGGAATCACCTTTGTCTGCAGGAGAAATGTGACCTCTCTCCTTGAAATCAAAACTGTATTAGATTAGATTTTCACATCCATGTTTTTCCCAAATTTTCCAGATTTACACCCCCAAGGAATTGTTTATCCTGAAGACATAAAATATTTACATTTCCTGACCACACAGCCAGGAAATCCAGATGGAAATATAATTCTATTTTCCAGCCCTTAGCAGACCGGGAAGTGAATCCAGTCCTGGAGCAGGCAATGAGAGGGCACAAAGCAGAATCCAGGTATTTTCCCTCCTCCCTTTTCAAAGGAATGATGTTCCCTGCCACTTCTGTGTGGTCCATGGTGAGCTACAGAAGAATTCCAGAACTTCCCAGAATGGATTTTCCACTCAATTTCCCAGCTGACAGCAGTAATTCCATGAATTTTCAGGGATAAATGGAAGCAGAGTCCTGTCAGCTGCTTTTGGTTGCTGYTTCCAGTTTTATTTTGCTCAGATATTCCAGAATCCAGATTTTTGATGGATCCACAGCATCACAGGACACAAATATTCCGTGAATGGAGGTCCAAGGGGTTGGTGTCCATGCCTGAGATGTGCCTAAATCATGGAATCATGGAATGTTTTGGGATGGAAGGGACTCAAAGGTCATAAAAGGGACAAACTTCCACCATCCCAGGTCGCTCCAACCTGGCCTTGGACACTCCCAGGGATTCCAGCTGCTCTGGGAATTCCACCCCAGCCCCTCCCCACCCTCCCAGCCAGGAATTCCCAATTCCCAATATCCAACCAAAACTTCTCCTCTTTTTAAACTAAATGACTTTTGGGAGTGTTTATGCTGGAAAAGGATTTTCCAACCCAAAAAGGCCATGCTAGGACAAAGAGCAGAATTCCTGCAGGGAATGCACGGAACCAAAACAACTACATGGAAGTAGGGATGCTCGGTGTTGTGAAGAAAAATTCCCTTTTATAAAATATTCAATTTTTCCCCATCCATCCAAGTGCCTTTCTACTTCACTGCTCTTCTTTTACATAGCTCTGCATTCCTTTGATTTTTCCCCCTCTATTTTTGGAGGAATTGTCTGACAAAAGGAGTCTCTCCCACTCGAGTGCTCGGCCTCAAAGGGCAGCACTTGGATTCTGGGCACAAAKAAATCATTCCTGGCCATTTGTCAGGATCTGAAATGCATCCCTGACCCCTCTGGAAAAGCCACAACAAAAAGCCATCTGCTCATATTTGTCCTTTTTTCCCCAGTTCAATCCYGGGTTTTGTGTCTTTATTCTGTTTTTCCAATGGAAACACAGCCTGGAAATGCTCGAGGCAGGGAAGAAGCAGCTCTGGGTGAAGCTTCCTTTGGAATTGTCCACAGCGGGATTTAATTCATCAAGGAAGGGGGAAAAATAATGGTGGGATCATTTCCTGCTGCTGCTGAGCTCAGGGAAGAGTTGAAGCCCAGGAGATGCGATCCTGGTATGGAATATGTACGAGGAGAAGGAGGAATTGGGGAATTTTTGTGGGTATCTTTATCAAGAAGATGGGGASGCTCAGGCAAAGATTCCCAGAGAAGCTGCGGCTGGCCCTGGATCCCTGGAAGTGTCCAAGGCCAGGTTGGACATTGGGGCTTGGAACAACATAAAATAATAAAAATATTATTTTATTTTAAATATTATTTATTTTTCATTTGTTCTTTTATTATTACATTTATTTTGTAATATTATTTAAATTCTTGCTATTTAAATTATCATTATAATATTTTTAAATTATTAAAATTTATTTAAAATATTTTTAAAATTTGTAATTGAAAATATTATTTAAATATTATTTAAAATACTATTTAAAAGGAATTGGATGGGATTTGATTTCCCTTCCAACCCAAACCATTCCAGGATTCCCTGACTTGCAGACACTGCTCAAAGTTCCTTTTCCTTTGCAATAAAAAACGTGGAGTACAACTTTTTCAAYCCAGCTGATCCTGGTTTTTCCTGGTTTTCCTAAAGTTTTGGGCAACTCTTCCTCCTGTTATGCTAAAGCAGAAAATTCTTTAAAAATCAAGGGGATAAAGAGATTTTTGGGTTTTTTGGGAGGGGGTTTTCTTTACAATTTTCTGTTGATTTGTGATTTTTTTAAGACCAAGCTTAACTGAAACTCCTCCTATAATAGATCCTCTGCTGCGATGCTCATCCTTATGGGATGACTCAAACTGCCTTAATTTCCCAGTTTACCATTCCCACTACGTTTGTGGAAGATTTTAATGGAAAAGGATATTAAAAAAATCCTTATTTGTACAAGCAACACTTTCCTGGGCATGTTTTGGAGCATCCAGGGCATAAAAAAGGAATAATGCAGGAAATTGAAGCCACTCAGAAGTGCTAAAAGCTGTTTTTTAGGGGCTGGATAAACACATTGAGATTTTTATGAGCAGCAAAATCATCTTTTTGGGACACTTGAGACTCGTCTGATGGTAGGAGCAGAAAGAGTCTCGTGAGTTTTTATTAGGACAAGATCAATCKGAAAAAATATTGGAAGTGAAGGGGATTTATCCATATTTTATCTGGAAGTTTCCTGGGTATAAAGSGATTGTCAACCTCTTTTTAAATCCTCTCAAATGCAGGCAAATTTGTGCCTTTGGGGCAATAAAAATAAAATGTGGTAATGGATCCATCCATTTTTATGGACTTATTTACAGAGATTGGGTGAAAGCCTTTTTGTTACCTTTTATCAGGAAAAATGGGAGGCATTGGAAGGCTCAGACCATGGGAAGATTTGCAGGCAGCTCCTTCAATTCCTGGGATTTTTAAAGGTTTTTAGCTGGGAATGAGAGAGAGGAACCGTTTTGTTGGACGAGTCTCTTTCTCTGTTTTTAAAGAAAAGGAAATTTATCCCTTTATTCCCATTTCACACCTGCTGAGGCGGCAGGAGGGAGCTCTTTTGATCAATTTTCTGTATTTTATTTACTCCTTTCATCCAGATTTGTATTTTATTCCAACGTAAAGTGGGATCAATCCCACGGAATGCTGTCAGTATAAGGGAGTAACAACAGGGCTGATGGGGTTTATTCTGAAGGTCAAGGTGGTTGTGGCTTTTCTGGTGCATTTCCAGCCAGGAAAAAGGGCCTGGCTGGCAAAATCCCACCTGGAATTATTTTCTAGATTCTGTGGGATAGGCAGGGACACCTCCCACTGTCCCAGGCTGTTCCAATGTCCAGCCTGGCCTTGGGCACTGCCAGGGATCCAGGGGCAGCCACAGCTGCTCTGGCAATTCCAGCCCAGCCAGGAATTCCCAGTTCCCAATCTCCCATCCATCCCTGCCCTCTGGCAGTGGGAGCCATTCCCTGGCTCCTGTCCCTCCATCCCTTGTCCTCAGTCCCTCTCCAGCTTTTTTCCTTGCTGGTTGTCACAGCTCCAAACCCCGAGTGAGGTGGCTCCCATGCCGGCATCACCCCAATTCCTGCAGAAAGAATTCCTGGAGTTCATTGGACCAAATTCCATCTGGAAACGATGAAGTGGAATTCCTTTTATTCCCACCTTTTGAATTTTGCTACCTGTTGCCCTTGGAGCCCTTTGGATGGATTTGGGATAACTCAGTGGCGGGAGCAGCCCCACCAACATTTCCCCGCCCTCTTTTGTCTGTTTGCGGCTCAGGAAAAATGAGGCTGGATGTTCCYTTCTGGAAAATGAGGCAGGATCAGGCAGGGAAGGAATAAACAACGTGGTAGTGCCAAGTTTTAGTCTGTGGTGCTTGGAATTGTTTTGTTCCAGGTTTTTTCTATACTGGTTGTTTTGAATTCAAGGCCTGAGTGAGCACCCCAGCGCTGGCGTCATCCTGATTCCTGCAGAAAGAATTCCTGGAGTTCATTGGACTAAATTCCATCTGGAAATGATGAAGTGGAATTCCTCATTCCCAGCTTTTGAAATTTGCTGCCTGCTGCCCTTGGAGCCCTTTGGATGGATTTGGTATAACTCAGTGGTGGAGCCAGGGATGGTTCCACATTTCGCCACCTTCTTTTGTCCCTTAGTGGCTCAGGAAAAACAAGGTTGGATGTTCCCTCCTGGAAAATGAGGCAGGATCAGGCAGGGAAGGAATAAACAAYGTGGTAGTGYCAAGTTTTAGTCTGTGGTGCCTAGAATTGCTTTTTTCCAGATTTTTCCTTACTGGTTGTCTTGGATTGAAAGCCTGAGTGAGCACCCCAGCGCCAAGTTTTAGTCTGTGGTGCTTGGAATTGCTCCATGTGGAGCCATCCCAGGTCAGAATGGGGGAGTTTGGTCTGCAGGAGAAGGATTTTTCCAGCCTCCAGTTCTGGAATGTGGATKCAGGAGCAGGGGGKATGTTTCTTCTCTTTCTCTCTTTTTAATGAGATGGATTCAAATGTGGGAAATGAAGAGTCTGGATTTAATCCCTGTTTGGATGAGACCAAACAGGAGCCATCAAAAAATCTGTGCAAATTCAGAGAATTTCCATTCTCCCATGGAAAAGAAAGGGTCTGGAATGGGATAATGGTGTCTTCCATGTTCTTCCCAAATTGATCCCACAGAATGTGCTCTGTGTCCATGTGCTGAGGGTTTCATTGCCCATGTGGAGGCCCAACATCTTCTCTTTTCCAGGGATTTTTTTTTTTTATGAAATGATCTGTAAAATTTAGGGATTTTCCTGAAGGAAGAAACCAAGCTTGGAAATTCAGACTTGATGTCACATTTGTCCTGGAAGGGAGGATGAAGATGGGATGAGGGTGCCAGAAAATGGGGACCACCAAAAATAGGGAAGAGGAAAAATGAGTTCAGGGCTTGGCTGCCTGGAAGGAGGAGCTGGGCAGGTTTCTGGCAGTGCCAGAATTTGGGAGACCTGTCTGTGATAAATCCCGTGGGAAGTTGGGATTTGCAGCCCTGGAAAGCCAAAGAAGGATCCCAAGAAGCAGCAAACTGRGAGGATTGAAAGCCATCCGTGCCAATTATTTAGGATTTTTCCAGTTAAAAACATGTRGAAAACCCCAGTGATTGCCTGTAATGTCTTCACCAATCCTTAAAATTCAGGATTTCTGGAAAAAAAGTCTGATTTCTATTTTTTAATTTATTATTATTTTTATTTAAAATGAAAGCAGGTATGGAAYCTGTATGTTAATTCCAATATATGAAATATGAGGAATTGCTTCTTCAATTTTAGCAGGCAATATTTAAAAGAAAAAAAAGTCCTGTGTCACAAACCCCACAAGTTTTGAATTATTATTAAAATCCCATTTTTATAATTTAACTTTAAAATAAAATAATTTCAAGGTCTTCCCTTAATTTTTCAACATTAGGACTTGGAAAATACAAACCATGGAATTATTAAGGTTGAAAAAGCTTCTGAGTCCAACCATTCCCCAGCATTCCAAGGCCACCGCTGCCCCATGTCCCCAAGTGCCACATCCAGAGGTGTTTTGAATCCCTCCAGGAATGAGGATTCCATCATTTATTATCCCAACGTATGGCGCAAAGGTGAATCTTAGACCAGCTTAAGAATCCTGCTTGTGGATTTGAAAGGAAATGCCCCCAAAACTCAAACCAAGCCAAGATAATTCATAAAGGAGCTGATTTAATGCTCCTGAAACCAGAACTCTGCTTCTCCCTGAAGATAAATTACAATTATTGCAATTCCTGCTTTTTCCCCCGCTCAATATCCTGCAGTCAGTTATCCAATAACGCTCTGGGCAGGCTGAATAATTCATTCCCATCTTTGTCCTAATGCTGGGAGCCTTTGGAATGGGATAAGGAGCCTTTGGAATGGAACAAGGAGCCTTTGGAATGGGATAAGGAGTCTTTGGAATGCAAAAAGAAGCCTTTGGAATGGAGTAATGGAGTAAGGAACCTTTGGAATGGGATAAGGAGCATTTGGAATGGGAAAAGGAGGCTTTGGAATGGAAGAATGAGCCTTTGGAATGGGATAAGGAGATTTTGGAATGGGATAAGGAGGCTTTGGAATGGGAAAAGGAGGCTTTGGAATGGGATAAGGAGCCTTTGGAATGSAGTAATGGAGTAAGGAACCTTTGGAATGGGATAAGGAGCATTTGGAATGAGATAAGGAGCCTTTGGAATGGAAGAATGAGCCTTYGGAATGGAACAASGAGCTTTTAGGATGGGAACAAGGAAGCTTGGAATGGGCTGATTCCCATCTCCTGCTCCAGCCATTCCGGTGCCATTTAACCCCACCCAGCCTCCATGGCAGCTCTGTGCTTCCCAAAGGATTCCAGTGAGGAGAGACAAATGCATTCCTGAAGTTTTTTGCCAGAAATTCCAAACCAAAGGAAAGCAGTGGATTGGAATATTTTACATTTAAACTCTTCATTAGTTTGGGTGAAGCCCATTGTGAGGCAGAGAGCCCAGGACCATTCACATCCCAAGGATTTATCCATGTTTTTCTTGGATATTTGACCCTAATTGTTGGGGTTTTTTTCCCTATTTTTACCTCACACCTTGGCATAAAATTAAAGGGGATTATGGAAATGGGCTGTTCTCCTCAGTATTCCATGTGAATTCCCAATTTTTGAGTTCTCTTTGTCTCTCTGTGTGATTCCTCATCAGCTGGAGCTGAGGAATCTCCTGGAAACTGGAAACATGGAAAACATCAGAAATCCAACTCCTGGCATCCATCAGGGAGCAGAGATTTCCCTGGGTGATAAATATTGGATCCAATATTGGACATCTCCACCCYGAGCCTATCCCATCCTGGAATTCTGAGGGAGTTGTTGATGTCCTAGTGGGAATTGAAGGCCTCATCCAGCTGCCTTTGCTCTTTGCTCCTGGGGTGATCCTGAGCTGATTTCATCCAGAGCTGAATTCCACTGCAGCCCATTCCACAARTATTTCCACCACAAATTTCCTCCTGCACAGCAGGAGCGCAAATAACCTGCAATCAGATCAGCCTAAAAAATGACATTTTTTTGTTTCACTCCTGTTTTCTCCCACAGAAAACCTTGAAAGCTTTTGTTTCCTGGCAAGTTTTCCTGTTTTGYGACAATTCCAACAAAAGGATGAAGTCAAAATCTCCCCGTTTCTGACCCAGCTGGGTTTAAACAAAACAAGGACTTYAGTTTTTCTCTGTGTTCTCTGCAGGCCTGAGTTGTGTTGGCGTCCCTGTGGGAGGTGAAAATCAGATTATTGTTATTTTCTTGTAGCTAAACCGAGGAGTTTTCGCTGCGAGAGAAAACAAAACCCGGTTTGCTGCTTGTGTTGAAAATGAGATTTCAAAGAAAAGCAGATCTGAAACAGAGAAGTTTCTCTTCTGCTGTGGTGGGGTTGGAGTTTGGCTTTTGACACGTTTTTGGTGTAGGGAATGAGGATGGTTTATAATGGGGAATTTTCCTTGGAGTGTTGTTTATTTCAAAGGCTGTATTTTCATTGGGAAATGGAGTTGGATGGTAAATCCTGGATCCCGGAGAGGGWATTTTTACAGGARTGTGGAGGGATAGGAGAAGGGRGAATGGCCTTAAATAGAAATGGGGGTAGGGCTAGATGGGAGATTGGGAATTCCTGGCTGGGCTGGAATTGCCAGAGCAGCTGKGGCTGCCCCTGGATCCCTGGCAGTGCCCAAGGCCAGGTTGGACACTGAGGCACCCTGGGACAGTGGGAGGTGTCCCTGCCCAGGGGATGGCACTGGGTGGTTTTAAATTCCCTTCCAACCCAAAATATTCTGGAATTCTGGAAAGTTTTTCCTGAGCTCCAGCTCCAGCCCTGCAGGATGTTCAGGGTGGTTTGGTGATGGATGTTTCTCCAAACCCCCAATTTTGGGAAAAGGAGCAGCTCTGTGTGTTTGTCCCACCCTTGGGGACAATCCCTTGCTCAAAGCTCATGWGCAGGAAGAGAAGAAAATCAGAAGAGAAGCCTCCAGAGGAAACCCAGGAGATAATTYCTTTTCTTCTGAAATCCAAGGAAAATGGAGAAGTGTCTGGATGAGACAATTCCTTCCTTTCATGCACGATAAAAACACTGGGAGCCTTTTTTGTCAGCTCCTCCCCCATTCTCCCCCACAAATTCCAAATGAATAAGATAATGAGGGCCATTAAAATAATTTTTATCAAAGATAATAAATGAATAAAACAATTGAACAKCTCCAGGATTAATCCTGCAGGGTGCTCCCTTCCCAAGGATGCCTTTAAGGATCCACAGCTGCCCTTGGAAAATCCCAGCTCAGTTGGATTCTCTGGAAATATTCACATCCCTGAAATATTGAAGTTATTTCAAGAAATGCAGGGACACATTCCCTGCTCCACGTCCTACTTTATGTGGCATTAGTGGCTTGGTCACCTCGTGCTCCATGAATAATGGAAATGTGGATTCTGCAATGTCTACAGGAATAAAAGCTTGGGAAATGTGGATCCTGCAATGTTTACAGGAATAAAAGCTTGGGAAATGTGGATTCTCTGATGTTTACAGGAATAAAAGCAGAGCATTAATTTGGGCTGCTTGTCCCCCTGTGGGAAAGCTCCCACAGCCACTGGCTCTTCCCAGGGATGCTCTGGAGCCTGGCATGACCTGCATGTTGAAAATGGATTTTCCCAAATGGAATAAGCATTTCCTTGCTTTTTTCAGTTGTGGTTACAAGTGATTTAGGTGATGCAGAGAGGGAGCTGGGCTGATTCCATGGATTTTGGCAGCTGGCTGGGGCTCAGACACAAGGAAAGGAGTTGTCCAAAAACACAACGTAGGCTGGAAGTTCTTTTTCCAAACTGGTGAATACTTGGGGTTTGGAAAAAAGGAATGTGAGCAGCAGGTGGAGGGAAGGGATTCTCCCCCTCCGCTCTGCTCTTGTGGGATCCCACCTGGAATGTTGTGGACAGGTATGGTGTCCCCAATAGAAGGACAAGGAGCAAGTCCAGAGGAGGTYGTGGAGTTGGTAAAGGGACTGGAACCTCCCCTGTGGAGAAAGGCTGGGAATGTGTGGGAATCTGAAATGTAGGGAACTCTCAGAGCTTTGGGGCCTGTGAGCCAAAGGTTAGAATTAAACCCAGGATTTGACCTGAGACCTTGGAAAAGGCTCCCAAACTGAGGTGCCAGAAGTGAGAATGTGGATTTATAATCTAAAGCAGAGACAGGTTAAGCTAAGAAGAGGAAAGTTTATAGTTTTAGAGTTTAAGATATAAAATAAAAGTAGTTCCAGAGGYAAACAAGGAGTTTAGAATGCAGCACTGTGGGTTTGTGTGCCATAACAGGAGTGGCTAAGAAAKCTCACACTGCARCAAGGGTCCATAAGGCAAAATATTTAAGGATTGGGTCAAAAACATAAATATCCTTGTTGGCAGTGTTTTATTGGTCAATAACTCCTTAAAAGGTCTTGTAACTGAGGGTCTTGTGGCCTTCTGAGCCATGCAGTGAAGATGTGAGCTGAACTCATCCTTCCTGCCTGTGTAGAAGATAAGAAAAATCTCATAATCAAAAACATAAAAAAACATATAAATCTCATAATCAAAAACAACTCAGAGGTCCCGTCTCAAATTCCTCAGAAATTCCCCACAGGAATGTTCAGCCTGGAGAGGAGAAGGTTGTATGGAAACCTCCCAACACCATCCAGGGAGCTGGAGAGGGATGGCTCACCAGGAGGACACAGGGAATGGGTTCAAACTGAAAAAACAGAAATTTAGGTTGGATATTGGGAAGGAATTCCTGGCTGGAAGGGTGGGAAGGTCCCGGAATAGAATTCCCAGAGAAGCTGTGGATCCCTGGAAGTGTCCAAGGCTGAGTTGGATGAGGCTTGGAGCAGCCTGGGATAGTGGAAGGTGTCCCTGCCCATGGCAGGGGGTGGGAGCTGGATGAACAAAAACCCCAAAACGTTGGAAGCAGCAGTTTTAAGACATAAAGGACGTATTTTTGGAAGATGAGAGGTCAGGGATGCTCAAGTCCCAGGAACACCTGTGGGATCTGAATCATTGCTCTGCAGTGCTCCCATGACCAAAATCTGTGGCTTTTCTGTGGTGACAACAACGAGGAGCTCTGTTGTCACAGACATGTTTTATGAAAAATCCTTTCCTTAGGATTTTTCCTCCTGAGAAGCTGAGAGGCCTCRAGAACAAAATGTAAACCATAATTATCTGCTGCTGCGGAATGCAACAGGTGCATCTGGGACTGGTCTCATGTGGTTGTTTTTAATTAATGGCCAGTCACAGTCAGCTGTCCTGGACACTCTGGTCAGTCACAAGATTTTGTTTTTCATTCTTTTTCTATTCTTAGCCAGCCTTCTGATCAAATCCTTTCTTCTATTCTTTTAGTATAGTTTTAATATAGTATATATCATAAAATAATAAATCAGCCTTCTGAAACATGGAGTCAGATCCTCGTCTCTTCCCTCATCCTGGGACCCCTGTGAACACCACCACACTCCGTGTTCAGCAGAAGGGCCCAGGGTTTGTGACATTGAGTTAGGGATCAGATAGAATGGAGACAAAAAACTCTCTGGATTTCCAACCTGGGCATTTCAGCTCCCTTAACAAATTTAGTAGCATCTGTGGTGCCTGGCTGGGAGTCCTGAACTCCCACTGATGGGGTGGCTGGACTGATTGACCCCTGGGATTTTGGGAGCAGGAGGGTGTGGGAGGATGAGAACAGAGCAGAGAAAATCCACCAAAATAACCCAAAAGGCTCAAACATCAGTCACAAACCTCATTTCTGCTCTGGATACAGAGCAGGGGCTCAGGGAGCACCAGCAGGGAGGAAACTCCAGGGGCAGATATTGACAGGACAAAGGGGAAYATTTTTAACTAAAATATGGAAGATTTRGATGGGATTTTGGGAAGGAATTCCTGGCTGGGAAGKCCTTGGAAGAAGTTCTGGMTGTCCCTGGAAGTGTCCAAGGCCAGGCTGGACAGAGCTTGGAGCAGCCTGGGATAGTGGAAGGTGTCCCTGCCCATGGAAAAATTTGATCTTTAAAATCCCTTCCATCCCAAACCATTCCACAATTCTCCTGAGCTGGGATGACTCCAGGATTATTTTCCCACTGAGGAAATGATTTCTACATTGCACGTGGATATAGGAGCTTAAAAGCAGTCTAAATCCTCGTGCAGCCCCAGCTCAGATCTGGTTTGGAGTGTGATTCATTAAGTAATTAGTAATTAAACACTTCCAATGGGTGCCTCCCCTCTGTGGCTTGAAAACTGCCTGACCTTGCTGCTCTTCCTGGCTGGCTTTGCTTTAGAGCAGCAAAATCTTTGAGTTGCTCCTGAAGATGTGGAAAACATCCCCAAAATGCTGCACTTCGCTAAGAGGCTGCCAAGCACCACCTCCCTGGGAGTGAAAAGCTGAATCATTCCAGAAACTGCTGCCTTGGAACCCACTCCAGAGCCTCATTAATTAAAAACAAAAGCTGGAAATAACTCGAGCCCCTGAGGATTTTTTTTTTTCCCCTCACAAGTGCCTGTGTTCAGCTCTTAATTCCTCTGGAAATGAATAACAGGACAAGAAACTTCAGAAAATAACAGGACAACAAAAAGTTTGGTTTTATCCTGCTGCCAGTGCACCCAGCTGGGTTTATTCCATGGTAATAAATGGACCAAAAGTGGAGAGATCAGAGTGGGGAAGAGGAATCATTGTCATAGTTGGGTGTTGGGAGCCTCCTTAATTCTGAAATCCAGTTCTGGGTTTGGTGTTTTGTTTGTTCACGCAACCCCTGCTTCCAGGGATGGCAGAGCATGGGAAGAGGKCTTGGATTTAACTCCAGCTGAGATGTGGAGACTTCAGGGAAGTGCTGCAGGGAATACCCACAGATTGCTGAACTCCTGAGGGAAAGGACACGGCAGAATTCCYCGCCCTGGGTCGCAGGAGCACCAAGGCCTGATCCCAGCAGGGAGAATTCCATGGATTGAAGGGATGTGGGGTCATGGAAAAGGATTTGGAGGCTCTTTGTTGTAAGGCAACATCTTCTGCTGCTCAGTCAATGAGAGGAATAAAATCAGGGCAGCTCCAGGAGTGAATCCAGAGGAATCCATGGAGCTGCTCCCAGGGCTGGATCCAGGCTGGGAGAGCTGGGAATGTTCTCCTGGAGAGGAGAAGGCTCCAGGGAGAGCTCAGAGCCCCTGGCAGGGCCTGAAGGGGCTCCAGGAGAGCTGGAGAGGGACTGGGGACGAGGGATGGAGAGACAGGAGCCAGGGAATGGCTCCCAGTGCCAGAGGGCAGGGATGGATGGGAGATTGGGAATTGGGAATTCCTGGCTGGGCTGGAATTGCCAGAGCAGCTGGGGCTGCCCCTGGATCCCTGGCAGTGCAGGTTGGACATTGAGGCTTGGAGATAGTGGAAGATGTCCCTGCCATGGAATGGGATGGGATTTAAATTCCCTTCCATCCCAAACCATTCCAGGATTCTGTGATTCCCTGAACCATTTCCAGCCCAGTTTCTGGAARCCATAATTAATTTTTAATTTCTATTTTTTAAAAAATTAAACATATTCAAATTAAGATTCACGAGCACCTCAGGAAAGCAGAATTCTCTTGGATTCTTGGAAAACAAAAACCTTTCCCACCAAGGAGGACCAGAGCAAGCCAAAGCTGCTGAGCCACTGGGAGACTAAAGCCATCATTTTCTGGGAGCTGCTGGATAAGTGGGAAGATGTTCCTACTRGTCTGGATATTCCATAATGAGCCAAATGCTGGTTCTTGCATCTGCCACAAGAATAAYAATTAACCCTTTGCCATGAGAATTATAATTATCCCTTCTCCTCCTGATTCCATGTTGATTCATTCCTGATGGAATAAATAATAAATCAACATTATTCCAGGGACTGAGCATCAGGGATATCTTGAAGGATCAACACAAGATTATCCAGAACCACCTCTGTTTCCTGACTTCCAAGAAGGATTTCCTGCCTGACCATTCTCTCTACTTGTGCTAGAGCTTTTGTGGCTCCCAAACTCCATMCTTTGTCGATGCTGATTTTTAAAAT
>JACDOX010000235.1:798920-866607 GCA_014549065.1 Cardinalis cardinalis
CTCAGAAAATACCACACAATATCCCACCTAAATTTCCCCCATGTCCTGTCACTGCAGTTCCTGAGGACTTGTCCCTCTCTGGTTCACTGTAGCCCCTTCAGGTCCTGCATGGTGCTGTGGGGTCTCCACWCAACCTTCTCCTCTCCAGGCTGAGCATTCCCAGCTCTCCCAGCCTTTCTCCATAAGGAAGGTGCTAMAGTCCCTCCAGCAACCTTGTGGACTCCTCTGGATTTGCTCCAACAATTCCATGTCCTTCTTTTGTTGGGGACACGACACCTGTCCACGGTATTCCAGGTGGGATCTCATGACAGCAGAGGAGAGGGGCAGAATCAAGCTCATCCAGGTCAGCCCAGCTGATCCAGCTCCTTCTCCTTGCCTGCCTCTTTGGCCATGAAGGGTGGAGGGGGATGGGGGAGTSTGAGACTCTGTCTGAAGTTTCTMTCATCTGCCTCATGATAATTATTGGGGAYMACTGAAGAAAAAAGASCCTTGTCTGAAGTTTCTGGCCCCGTTGGAGAAAGCTGCTTGCCAGGCCCTGAGACCTGAGCACATTTCTAAGCTATTGTTCRCAGGTGTGTTTGCTGTATGCTGCACTGAACCTGGTGAAAGGAGAAGGGGGCACCTTGCCTTTTTGCCCCAATAGCCCTGGAAGTTTTCCCACCTCTCAGCCTGGCTGGACTTCTCCTGGGGTTCTGGGTGGTCCCCCGCACAAGACCCCTCACCTGTTTTACAACCACCGTGACAGACAGACTGAGATGTAAGAAGCCTTTCCATCAAAGACCAAAACATGAAATCCCAATGTGAAAAACCCCCCCGACTCTTTCCAAGGACTGGGACTGAGACCCCCAACCTGGGGGAGGTGTGTGGGGGAGGCAAGCTGACCAAAGCAGGATGGATGTTGCAGGTGTGAGCAGTGGACCAAGAAGACAATGGCTCTCRCCCACTGCTGAGAACATGGGCTGTGTGTACCCTTTTCCAAATGCCATTTTTTCCCCAGAAAATACAATAGGCTACTTTCAATTCAATTTCAAGATTTACCCCTTCCCCCATCAAAAAAGAGTATAATAAGAGTTCAGATGAGCTGCAACCTTTGAGATCTCCCTGGACGTGACCTGGTGAACTCCATCGGCTGGACATTGAAGGACTTTGCCGTTCTACATTTGGTAGCTCTACACCTTCCTTTCTCTTCCTCCCTCTTTTCATTATTTTTTCCCCCCAATTCCTCCCCAACGCATTTKGCTGTGGTCATTCAATAAAGGTGCATTTGTTTTGATTATCACTGCAAGCCCCCCTGTGCCGTGTCAGTTTTTTACACCCTGAGATCAAATCAACGAACCACCATGAAACCCGTTTGTAAGGACAGATYGTGACAAGGAGCAATTCCCACCAAACCCCAGCAGGAATTCCTGCCTGGACTGGGAGCTGTGGCAGCAGAGGTTTGTCCTTGCCACAAGGGCCCTGCTTACACCATGGTCCTGGGGAAAGTCACCCTTGGAATATTGGGAGTCTGACTCCAGTTCCAAGAGCCCTGATGGGCTCTATTCTTCTTTAATAAGAATTCCTGGTGATGCTTCACCGGCTCTTCCATGGCTCTGACACGGTGCCTCAGGCAGGACGGATTACACAGGCTCCCCTTTCCAATTGTGCTGGGAATGCAGATGAGTCAGCAGAGATCCCCTTCATCATCAYCCTGATGCCTGAAACTCCAACCTTGAACTCCCTCAGCCTCTCTTTTTCCACAAGCCAGGGTACAGGATGCTGCTGTTGCCTCCTGGAGCAGCTGACAAATAATCCTTCATGGAAAATCAGATTTAATAAATTCACAGCCGTGTGAAGCTCCGGATCCTTCACATAATCACACAGAACCTCCAGGGATGAGCAGCACCTTTTATGCACTCCTTTTCGTGAGAGCTGTGAGTTCATCCCAAATAAATCTTGGGAGAAAGTTTCATTTCTCTTCCTTGGGGTCGATACTCAGCTCGCAGGGAGCGGATCCATCTGTTTATTTTCCTCATCCCTTTGCAGGATGGATGGAGCACARCGCTGGGAAAGGGATGCTCTTATTTCCTCTTATCTCAACCTGTGATTTTTGGAGTAGGCTGACACAAGGTTTAATAAATATTCCCTTAAAAGGGAAGTGAAATGTTCTCTGGAAAGCTTCAGCTTTTGAATGGAGGAAAGAAAAATGTAGGGGAAAATCCAAGATATTTCTGATTTTGAGAGTGGCTTTGTTAGAAGAGATGGGATGGCTGTTCCTGGATTAAAATACCAGGAATGSGTGTGGAGCCCAATACAAATTAATGACAGAAAGAATGATTGAATTAATTCCTCRCTAAATTATCATCGGCATTCCAGGGATGAAAAGCAGGGATAAGACTGGAGTTCACMCCCCCTGCCCTGGAAAAAACCAATTGAATAAACACCAGGAAACTTATTAAGTTGTCCCAATAAATCCCAAAATCCCATTCCTGAGGTAAAGCTGTTTTTTGCTGCCCTGACACATTCCAATTCCCTTTGTGTTACGGAATCCCAGAATATTTKGGATCTTAAATCCCATCCCATCCCACACTTGCCATGGGCAAGGACACCTCCCACTATCCCAGGGTGCTCCAAGCCTTGACCAACCCAAACCTCCCTGGGATTCTGGGATTCTGTGCTCTGAGAACCTGGAAAACAGAAGTGTGGTCCTGGGAATTTGTGTGGAAACACCTCCCTTGGCAGAAGGAATCGGGAATCTGGACACGGCTCATTTTCCAGTCAATCCCATTCCCAGAATTTGGCTCCTGGGATGGAGGAGCCTGCACCTGAGGGTGTCTCTGTGCTGGTGAGTGTGTCCAGGGCTGCCCTGGCAGGGAATTGATGTCTCAGGTTTTATCTTTTCTATTTTCACATTCTGTGCTGCTTTAGTGTGAGGGTCTGGGCTCCATATCAGGGGATGCTGAGCTCTGTGCACAGAGCAGGGTGACAAAACAATTCCTGCTCCAGCTGGGCACCGAGGACAAATGATCCAAATCTCAGCCCCAGAGCACAAACACCGTGGGCTGGAGAGAGAAAAACAAGCAGGGTGGGACTGCAGGGGCTAAAGCTGGGATGGGACAATGAACTGCAAGGTGCAAATGGAGCAGAACTGATCCCAGGGACAGACCCCGTGCCYGCTGGTGCATTTTGGGGCCATTTTGGTTCATSTTGGGTGCAGSCCTGGCTGGGCTCTKGTGCTGCCCARGGTGGATCCAWGGAGGAGATSCTTGGAATCAATCCCTGCTTTATTCTGGAACTCCATCCAGCCYCTGCTCYAGGGCAGCCTGCACAAGGAAYGACCACATTCCTTGCCTTTGGTGCTGGGTGGTCCCACAAACTCCGGCCAGTTCTGATCCTGAGCTTTGTCCATTATAATTCCCAGTTCTCTGTGCCTTATGTTGCCAAGGTGATGGATTTGAAAAGGCCAAATCCGTGCTCGCTTTTCAAAGGCTGAGTTGTTCTTTTTGATCTGCAAAGCAGGGGCAGCCACAGATCCAGGCCTGGCTTTTGTGCTCCCTTGTTTTGTCTCCGTGTCACAACCAGAATGATCTTGGCAGCTGAATTCCTTGGGATAAAAACTCAGCATGGGATCTTGTCAGGGAGATGCTGAAGTCACTTTGGAACTGCTGAGGTAGTTGTGTGAAAAGACATTTAAATTCRCAGCCTGTGAATTCCTTGATATTTTCAAATTCGTGGACAGAATKATGGGATTGGGATGACTCCTGAAGATTTTCCTGTGCTGGTATCCATGGGCACCCTTTGGAAAGGCCATGGGACACAAACAATAGCTCTGGATTCTGTAATTTATTGGGACAACTCTGTTTGGGGCCGGCAGGAGAACAAAAATGCAATTATTGCATCCCTAACCTGACTCAGGACCTGGCACAAGGAAGGACTCGTGGATTCCTGGTTTTTCCTCCTGCTGGGATTGAAATTGGCTCACAGCTTCTTCCTTGGCCTTTTTGTTGGCTCCTGAAGCTAAAGCTTTTAATCCTGAGCTCGGGAGGAAAAYTCCTGACTCAGCTCTCACACCCCAGGGACCAGGCAAGCACTTGCACAGCACAGGCAGGGAATTYGAGCTTATCTTCCCCAAATTCTGCAGGAATACAATAACCCTGACACCTGGAGCTGGGATTTTGCAGATATTTATGTCAAACACATTTCACCTCCACACAGCACAAGTGATGCTCAGAATTAAGCAGACTAATTCTGTTTTCATGGTGCTCTTTGACTCCCTGAGCCTGGGCGTTCCTGATTGTTCCTATTTTTCCAGGCCCTCAGTTCYTTTTAAGGGAATGCTTGACTGTTTTGGGGTCCTGGAAGAAGGATTTATCTTTTCCTGTAGAATTTGGGTCCTTTGGGAATCATCCAAGTTGTTTATTTTCAGCAGAGATGACTTTTATTTACCTGTAGCCTTTCAGGAGCTGAAACAAGATGGAATTTTAGCAATTTAACAAAATCTGACACTTCCAGCTCCCAGTTGTGCCCAAAGCTGTGGAAAACATTAGGAATTCATCTTTCCCTACTCCACAATGGGAAAACATGGATTAAATACCTTTAGTCTACACAGTTCTGGGCTGAGCTGATGCACCTGGACAGCTCCTGCAGGGAGCTGATGGATCACGGCTGGGACACTTAATTAATTAATAATAAAATTAATTCTTGTCTTTCAGCCTGGAGCAGAAGCTTGGAATCATTCTGGAAGTGCCAACAATGTGATTAATGCCCATCTGTGTGGGGCAGATGTTGCTGAGATCCAACCTGTTGGGAAATGGATGTTTCCTGGAATATCCTGAGCAGGAAGGGACTCCCAAGGATGGTGGAGTCCAACTCCTGACATCTTCACGCTGTGTTCGCACCAAATTGTTGGCAGCTGATGCCATCCCTGCACATCTTCCTGGGAAGCTCCAGAAAAAACCCCCAAAACCCTCCCCAAACCCCCCCAAATCCCTCCTGATCCCCCCCCGCCAAAACCTCTATATCCCCCGAAATCTCCCTCACCCTGATGTTGTGAATTCTGAATGACCCCAAATCACCTCAAACCATCCCCAAATTCCCCCAAATCTCCCTCACCCTGGCATTCTGCTCTCTAATGGCCCCAAAATCCCMCAGAACCCCCCCAGAGAAGATGGGGAGATGCTGGAAGATGGTGGTGGTGGTTCTGRCACAGGGAACCTCGGCTGCTCCTGGAATTCTGTGGGCATCTGCTGGGCCCTGGCCTGGGGCAGGCAGGATAAACCACTGGATTTTATGGCTGGGCTTTCCCCCTGGGCCTGGTTTGGTGTCCCAGCTCCATCCTCACAACATTCCCAGGTTTGCTGTGGCCCGTGGCTGAGCCCTCAGGTGCTTCCTGGAGTTCTTCCCTTTGCTCTCTGTATTTCTCTCCTCCTAAGTCTTTGTTTTCCCACGGATTTGGAAGTGGGATTCTTGTTTTAATGACAGCCWCAGCTCTGCCTGTGCTGACTGTGGATTTTCCATGTGTTGCTGTTTTTGTGGTTCAGCTTCATYGTTTCTATTCAGATCTTTCAAAAACAGCAGGAWTKAGGGGCTGGAGTGTGTCCAGGGAAGGGAATGGAGCTGGGAAGGGTCTGAAGTACCAGGAGAGGCTGAGGGAGCTGGGCAGGGGCTGGAGAATCCCTGAGGGAGCTGGGAAGGGGCTGGAGAATCCCTGAGGAGCTGGGAAGGGGCTGGAGAATCCCTGAGGGAGCTGGGAAGGGGCTGGAGAATCCCTGAGGGAGCTGGGCAGGGGCTCAGCCTGGAGCAAAGGAGGCTCAGGGGCCCTTGTGGCTCTGCACAGCTCCTGCCAGGAGGGCACAGCCGGGGGGTCGGGCTCTGCTCCAGGGAACAGGGACAGGAGCAGAGGGAACGGCCTCAGGCTGGGCCAGGGCAGCTCAGGGTGGGCACAGCAGGAATTTCCCCATGGAAAGGGGGCTCAGGCCTTGGCAYTGCYCAGGGAGGGTTGCAGTGCCCATCCCTGSAGGTGTCCCCTGGAGGTGGCACTCAGAGCTCTGGGCTGGGGACACGGTGGGCGTTGGGCACAGCTGGGACTCGGTGATCCTGGCAGGATTTTCCAATCACACAATGAAGCTGCTGGTGTGGAAAACCAGGGGCATTTCTGCCTCCTTCAGCACTTCCCCCATGGAAACCTCATGGAAAACACTTGGTGTGTTTTCTGTGCACTCTTTCAGTTCAGCGATGCATTTGTTCAGAACCMCCTGACTTTTCCTGCCTGGAAATTCCCCTGCTGCCATTTCCTTGTCCTGCTCCTACTGGGYATCTTTCTAACTGGGAATGGCCAAAACTGAATGGGGGGAAATAATATGGAAAAGCAAAATTTAATCTCCTCAAAGCCATAATTCAACAGGTACTGAGGGAAGAAATCCTTCAAAAAAGGTTGAAAACCACATCTGAGATTTCCACCTGCAAATCCAAGGTGTGAAATGCCCTGGGRAAATCTGCAGCATTCCTGCTCATCTGGAATTGCAAAGACCCTGAAACCACTTGGATCCTGCCCTGTGCCTCCAGCTCCAACCCTGGCATACACAGATCCCTCTCCTTGAGAGCTTTGTGGAGGTGTTCAGTGCCTAAAATCCCATTTTCCTGCTCCCAGTGAAGGCTGAGCTAGAGCAGAGGCTGGATGGAGTTCCAGAATAAAGCAGGGATTTATTCCAAGCATCTCCTCCTTGGATCCACCTTGGGCAGCACAAGAGCCCAGCCAGGSCTGCACCCAAGATGAACCAAAATGGCCCCAAAATGCACCAGCGGGCACGGGGTCTGTCCCTGGGATCAGTTCTGCTCCATTTGCACCTTGCAGTTCATTGTCCCATCCCAGCTTTAGCCCCTGCAGTCCCACCCTGCTTGTTTTTCTCTCTCCAGCCCACGGTGTTTGTGCTCTGGGGCTGAGATTTGGATCATTTGTCCTTGGTGCCCAGCTGGAGCAGGAATTGTTTTGTCTCCCTGCTCTGTGCACAGAGCTCAGCATCCCCTGATATGGAGCCCAGACCCTCACACTGAAGCAGCACAGAATGTGAAAAACAGAAAATCTAAACCTGAGGCATCTCAGCACTCCAAAGGTTAACCCCCCGGCCACAGGTCTGACTTTTCCAAGTGCATTTCCCTGGAACTTCTCACCTTTCCCAACCAATCAGGCTCCAGAGGGTTCAGCTGTCACGGGCTGTTGGAAAATGCATCAATCCCCAGGAATGAGCCAGCAGGAGAGTCTGGAACAGGGCTGGAGAGAGGGAATGTCCTGGGCTTGGAAGGACACGGAGGAAATGCTGAGTTCCCACCACAGCCAGAGAGGAAACCTCCGAGTGTCACCTCCAGCTTCCCAAATTCCAAAGGCTCTGGATGAACTGCCCTGATTTACTGGATCAGTAACACAGCAATGATCTGTCACTCAGTGCCACCACAGCACAGGTTGAAGGCGCATTTATGTCTCTAGAACTTCCCAAATCCTCTTTTTTCCTCCTTCCCATGGGCCGGCAGGGTCTGGGATACAGCCTGGTCTAGGCTAGACAGCCAACCATTCCTTTTGTTGGGATAAAATGGAATAATTTTGGTCAGAATCCCAGATAATCATCTTCAAAATAAAACCTGCTGGAGGAGAAGGTGGCTTCCACTTTAACACCAGGAATGGGGAAATATTCCTTTATGGACAGGGTGAAAAAAACCCTGGAACAGGCTCACAGAGAGGTTGGCTCCTAAAATCTGTTGGAAAATTGCCTTAAAAATGTATTTTAACCCTTTGTTAACCCTGATGTGCTCGAGGAGTTGGACTAAATGATCATCGTAGGTCCTTTCYAACTGAAATATTCCAATTTTCCCATCTTCTCCACATCCCACTGGAAGAAAAAGCCTTCACTAAGCAAACATGAAGAGTCACAATTAACATTAAAGAACCACAGGAATCCATAAAGGGTCCCTGGATGCTGCCAGTTTTCCAATAGATGGAAAATCCATAGGAACGGAGGGATGGGAAAACAATATGGGTTTTCCTAGGAGGACAGCAGATATTTAAACAGGAATATAATGCATGATCCACCTTTTTTTATGTCCTAGCCATGCCATGAAAGATTCTAGAAAATTAAATGCAGGGGAGTCTGGAAAATGAAAGAGGATTCTGGAAAATAAAATGCAGGAAGCTCCCAGAATTACAGAGCCCTGAAGCCCACCCAGCCTCTGTCTGAAGATGAAACAATGGAAAAAGCAGGGAAGATCAAAAAGCTGCTGTAGAGCCTGGTACAAATTCCATCTTCTTTTGCAAATACAGTCCCACGAGAACAAGAAGTTAAAGAGAAATAATTGTAGGCAGAAAATGTGGAAAGGAGGGGTGAGGGAAATKATTTGTTTGGAGCTTCAGCCTCTTCACAAGCCCCAAAAATACAAATCTGTGAGACACCAGGTAGAGCTGGGAGGGATTTTTCCAGCAACACTGCCTGGTTTCCATGGCATTCCTCCAAAAATAATATTCCCTGTTCCCAGCCAGGCCACCTCAGAGTGGTGGAAATTCCCCAAAATCTGGCTAATTCTGAACTCAGRTCTGGAGACCCGGTGTACAAACATTCCTGGTGGGATAACTCCACGTGTCTGAGWTCAGCCCCAATCTCATCCCTGCCCTGCAAATATTCCCAGAAAGWTCCCACAGCAAATCCAAACACTCATTTGCAGCTTTCTGCTCCTTAAAATKAGCTTGTAAAAGGAGGCAGAACAATTTTTCACATGGAAAGAAAGTGCTGGGAGAGGAATGGTCGGAAATTGAAAGAGGAGAGGTTTAAGTTGGATATTGGGAAGGAATTCCTGGCTGGGAGGGTAGGGAAGGGCTGGGATGGAATTCCCAGAGGAACTGTGGCTGCCCCTGGATCCCTGGAAGTGGCCAAGTGTTCATGGTCAGGGGATTTTATCTAAAACAAGYGTTTTGTCTTTATTTGCCTGAGAGGTGGTAARGTAGGAAAAGACCTTGAMGGTCTTTGRGTCCAACCATTCCCAGCACTGMCAAGGCCACCTCTGACCCATGAGCCCAAGGGCCACATCCACACAATTTTTAAATTTTTAAATTTAAATTTTTWAAACTCCAGGATCTAAAACTTGTGGACTTTTTGGGCACCCTTTTCCATGAAKGAATTTTCCCAATATCCACCCTGAGCCTCCCCTGGCCCGGCCTGAGGCCKTTCCCTCTCYTCCTGTCCCTGTTCCCTGGGAATAAATCCTGACTCCCATCTTCCTACAAACATTGCCCAATGGATTAAACTCCTTTTAATTTCCTGCTCCCCTCTTGTTTTCTGTAATTCCATCATTGTCCCAGGGCAATTCACAGCTTGTAACATAAAACATTCCCCACTTTTTGTTCCTTTCCCCCTTTTAATCCTTTTCTCCTGTGAGAAGATTTAACATGAGGAGCTTTTTTTCCTACGTGCATTTAGAACAGCTCAAAACATTCTTTTTTTTTTTTTCRTTTTTGCACCTGTCTTCAAATGCACGGAGGTCAAGTGATCTTTGCTGCCAAGAACTTGCTGACTCCACAGCTCTGAGTGTCTCAGTAAGCAAATTCAGCTGCTTTTGCTTTTCTTGCCTCTTGTTGAGCAGAACTCGGAGAATTTCAGGGTAGCACCACCACAAAAAGCACAGGGGAAAAAAATTCCTTTGAAAAGAAGTGGCTTGATCAGCTCGTTCTGGCTTTCCTTGGATGATGAAAGAGGAATTGTTTCGGAGACACAAAGCTCATGGTTTCCACAAAGGGAGTGGCCTCAGGGAGGATAGTCTTGGCTGAGGGTGATAAGGGGCTGGGAAATGTGGGGTCGGGTTAAAATATGAGTTAATGACCCTTCTGACGGTCCTGTTCCCATTAAAGAATTTCAGGATAATTTGGGTTGGAAGGGACCCTAAACCCACCCAGTGCCAYCCCTGCCAWGGCAGRGACACYTCCCACTGTCCCAGGGTGTCCCARTGTCCARCCTGGCCTTGGGCACTGCCAGGGATCCAGGGGCAGCCCCAGCTGCTCTGGCAATTCCAGCCCAGCCAGGAATTCCCAATTCCCAATATGCCATCTAACCCTATCCCCATTTCAATTTAAGGCCATTCTCCCTTCTCCTGTCACTCCACACTCCTGTAAGAATTCCCTCTCCAGGATCCACTCTCCCAGCCAGGAATTCCCAATTCCCAATATGCCATCTAACCCTATCCCCATTTCAATTTAAGGCCATTCTCCCTTCTCCTGTCACTCCACACTCCTGTAAGAATTCCCTCTCCAGGATCCACTCTCCCAGCCAGGAATTCCCAGTTCCCAATATCCCACCTAAATCCATCCTTTTCCATCCTAAAGCCATTCCCTGGGTCCTGTCCCTCCATGCCTTGTCCCCAGTCCCTCTCCAGCTCTCCTGGAGCCCTTTTAGGTCCCCTCAGCTCTCGCTGGAGCTTTTTCTTCTCCAGGTGAACATTCCCAGCTCTCCCAGCCTGGCTCCAAATTCCAGTTTTTTCCTGAGCCAGTCCTGGATTTCATCCTTTCTCACAGCTTCTATCCCTCCCTGCTGAGTGGCTGTAATTTTGGGAATACCATTCTCGTTTTGTGCATGGATTGTAAAGAAAAGCTCCCTGAAAGGTACAGGGAAACCATATAAATTTCCAGAGCCGTAATTTAGGGAATTATCCAGCATCCTTGGGCAGTGGGAGGAATGCAGATTGTGTTTGTTGTGGTTTCTCYGCATCAGAACAAACCTGGGTGTGATTACCTGGAAATAATTCTCACTTGCAGAGGGGAGAAAATGCAGCTTTAATTTAAAAACAGGGTTAAAAAAATCCCAAATCCARACCTTTCAGTTTCTGCAGAAGGAATTTTTCCCTTTATATCTTGTTTTTTCTCTCCTTAACCACTCACAGTTSACAGGATTCCTCCATCTTCTCCTTCTGGTCCATTTTGGGAAGAAGGAAAGTAGAAATTGATCTCAKTGGGATTAATTTTTTTCCATACTTTGGGAATCACTGGGAAATCCTGGAATTTCAGACATGGATTGTTTCCTACAGGAATTCTTTACTGGAGAAGGGCAGGGACAATTTCCATTTTCCAGGGTGCTCTGAGCTCTCTCCAGCATGGAATTGAATTATCCAGGGATGGGACATCCATGGTTCATCCTGAAAATCTGGGYTCTCAGAAATGTATTATTAATTCCTGGAGATTCCCTAAAATAGTCTGAAATAATCCCTTGAATAGGTAATTAAAATCCGAAATTTCTTCATCAGTGAGACGCAAAATGGAACAAAGATTAAGAAATGCACCTTTGACTTAAATTCCTTTGGTTTGGGGGGAGCAGGAGAACCCCAAAACCACTCATAATATTTTAAATTAAATAATTGCGCAAGGGAATATTTCTATAATTCCATACGTGAATCCCAACATTGTCCTGGTAGGAGGATGTCAGAAATAGCTTTGGATTATTGGATTTTTCTGTGTCTTTTTTTTTTTTTTTGGGTGGAAAAAAATATTGGGAATGATCAACTTGTCATGTTGGAGATTCAATTGTCCCCCCATTCCATGAGGAACAGGACTGTAGGAAATGCCTCAGTGGTGATGCACTTGCAAGGAGCAGAGTTTAGGAAATTTACAGAATATAAAGCTGGGAAAAAGARAGAAGAGCCTCAATTCCTCTGTTCCTCCAGCTCCTTCTTTCCCTCTGCCCAGGGAGGATCTTTCCCTGCAGGCTGCATTCCCAGGCTCCCGTTTTGAGCTTTTTTCCCCAGATTTTTGCGCTGGCTCAGCACTGAGTTGATCGATCCCACATCCAGCCAATGATTCCCTGCAATTCCTGTGCTTAAAGGGAATAATGGCTTGGAAAAAAACCACCCAAGGCAGACTTTTCAAACCAAGCTCCTATTAGATGTTGCTCAAAGGAAAAATCCCAAGGATTTGCTCTCATAAAATTCCAACAAATTTCGATTTGATGATGGAATTGGCTGTTCCACATCCCTTTGTTTCAATCCCATTCTTTCAGTTCTTCCACGATGTTGGGAATTTATTTAGAGTTCTGCTGGTGCAGTATAAAGGATGTGAAGGGTGTTGATTTTTCCAGCTCATGATCCAGAGCTGAGGAGGATTTCCTTAAAAGGGAATCCCAAAGTACGGGAGCAGAGGGAAGAATGGGATTTTCTGCCTTTCTGTGGATTCCTGGGATTATTACCAAAAACTGAATCCCAGGATGGGTCAGGCTGGAAWGGACCTCAGGAGACACCAGGCTCCATTTCCTGCTCCAGCAGGGCCATCCCAGAGCACAAGTGTAAATTTTGGGAATATCCTCATCCCTGGAAGTGTCCCCATCCCTGGAGGGATTTCAAGGCCATGGGGAGGTGACACTTGGGGACAGGGATCACTGGTGGCCTTGGCAGTGCTGGGAATGGTTGGACTCAACATCAGAGGGCTTTTCCAACCTTAATAATTCTGTGGTTGGATTTTGTGATTCTGTGGGTTTGGGGACAATGCTCCACTGGGAATAAGGGATGGTGGATTTAGAGCTGGGCAAGTCTGGAGGGGTTGCCTGGGGGAAATCTYCTTGTGGTCCTGTCAGGGGTGGAGTGGGAGCTCCAAAGGCTTTTAGGGAAGCTCCCATCGATTTAGGAGGTGCAGAGAGGATCCTTTTGCTCCCTAAACTCCTTGGGGTCACCTGTGGTTGGCTGGATCCAATCCCAGGCAATGGTTTAAATTCTGCCACTTCATCCCACGGGTTTTAATGATGGAAAATCAGATCCGTTTATAAAAACATGAATTATTTATCACTACAAATGATTAGACAAAAGATCTTAATTAGAATTATTGAGTGCGCAGTCTAGTGCAGAGCAATAAAATAAAACAATTCTATTCAAGCAATTTTATTGAAGGCAGCAAAAAGAAACAATTATTAAGTCGAGATTGATAAAACTCACACAACACCAACACTCCTGGGCAGGGCTCTTCCTCTTAACCTTGAGGAAAATCCTTAGAGGGTGCCCCCTTCCCAAAGGAGGAATCCCCCCACATTCCAAGAAGGAATATGACAGGAAAACCTGCACTAATCGGGGTTTTTAACTTTGGGCTTGCTGAGCCAGACTGRTTTTACCCTAATTCCACACCAAACCCAGCCCATGATGCCCCTCTCATCCCCCCATGGACTTTCCAAGCAGGGCATTGTCCAAGCTCCTGGACCACATTCCAGGGAAAGTGTCCTGCTCCAGGCTCCTGATGCCCAATTAACGAGTGGATGAGTTTTGAGGACACGCCGAGCCAGCAGCAGCAGCAGCTCCCAAGCTGAGATTTGCTCATTCCCATGAAAAATCCCATCAGTTTGGCCAAACCCCCCCTTGCCTTTCAGTGGGAAGATTTATCCCAGCTTAAAGTGACCACTTTCGTGGGACTTAAAGTTCTTCCCAACCAGCAGGAGCTAAATAAAGCATTTGGGATGAGCTAATGGGGGATTATCCCTGGGGAGTCTCACACTGGCTTAGGGAAACTGGTTTGAAAATTACGCCTTAAATTAAAGCAGCAGCACTTCATAAATTGAGGCACTCAGGATGGTGGGATGGAGAGGGATCAGGCACTGGGTGATGGATGAACAGAATATTTTAGGGAGAGGCAAAATCCTTGGGAAAGACGTCTCCCTCTTGTCTGAGGACATTCAGGGAATGTCAGCGGTTTTGCAGGGATGTTTTGAGGTTAATTTCTGTCTCTGCCACCTTGGAAGATTCAAGACACCCAATAAATGATGCACTTTTAACTGACACCATTTTCAGGTGCATTTTTGAGTGCTTGAAATCATTTTGGAGGAAGAATTTGAGCAAATAAACCCCATTGTGCTCATCCTCCCAGCAATGTTTCCATTTAATGGTTATGTCAAATAAATTCTGGGAAAYGTTTCCAATTAATAAGTGATGTCCATGCTCACGTATTACCCTGCCATGGAGAATTTAGGAATATTTTGGCAATTTACTCCTTTTCTTCCCAGTCCCCATTAGCATATTAAGCTGCAATTATCATCTGCTCATATTTCAAACCTTCTGAAGTTTTTATCATGGAGCAGAGGAATTCTTTTCCATGATGCCTGCAAAAAGAAAAAAAAAAGAAAGGGAAGATAATACTGGGTTTGAAGAGAGCTGAATCTGCGATTAAGGAATGAATATTTGAGAGTCTTGCATTAGGAAATGGAAGCCTTAAATCAGAGGGATAGAATTCCTTTAAAAAAAATTGGAGAATTATTCTTGTGTAGAAGGGGCTGATCTAAATGATGGGTCTTTGTTAATTAAAATAAAAGATTTCTTGATGTTAATATGAGGAAATAATTAGTCTCAAGACAGTGTTGTGGGGAGAAAGAAGATGATGTTCCTCCAAAATTCCCAGTGATTTGCTAAGAAAGGTTGGAAACGTGGTCTGAACATATAATCATGGAATAGAATCATCATGGAATGGTTTGGGTTGGAAAGGACCTTGCAGATCATCCCATTCCACCCCATCCCATGGGCAGGGACACCTCCCACTATCCCAGGCTGCTCCAATCCCTGTCCAAGCTTGGATTAAACTGGAATATGTAAATTCATTCTTCCTCCCCCCAGCCTTTMCTGTCTCCAGATCTTTTGGGTTCAAAGACTTTTTGGCATTTGGAATTTTCAGCGATCCTTGATGGAATTCTCCTTGGGAACTCTGCAAACTAAAGAAGCCTCTGGTGGAGGGGATTTTCCTCTTTCTATTCAGGACAAGAAGAAACGGCCTCAGGTTGTGCCAGGGGAGGTTTAGACTGGATATTAGGAAAAATTCCTGCATGGAAAGGGTTGTCCACTACTGGAAAAGGCTGCCAGGGCCAGAGGGAGTCCCCATCCCTGGAAAGGTGGATGTGGCACGTGAGGACASGGTTTAGTGATGTTGCTCAGTTAATGGTAGGACTTGGTTTTGGAGGTCTTTTCCAGCCTCAGCCATCCCATGATTCCATGATAAATCATTGGAAAAACTGAGGGAAATAAATGTGACTCTGCACTACTTCCAATTCCTGTTTTCCCAGCTCTATTCCTGCTGCAGCAGTGGGACAAGAACTGCCCTTTTCCCAAAAATAAAGGTGATTTCAGCTGCAGAGGCCACACAGTGCYGAGGAGTTTTCCCACACCTTTTCCCAGAGAGGAAACAGAATGGGAACAGAGTGAGGGCACAATGGGATTTTGGCTCCAGCCTGCTTMCAGCTCTCCTCAGGAATATCCCAGCCAGGGACAGAAAAAAGGGATGAGAGGAACAAGGCTGARGGATTCCAGAAGAGCTGCAATGTTCCATCCAAAGGGATTTGGGTTTGAATCCATTTCCTGGAAATCCTGCCCAAAAACACCAAGGAAACTGTTAATAAATAATAATMATCATTGGAAAGGGAAAAAGTCAGGGACCAAAGTGGGTTTTGCTTCTTTTTCAGGACGTGTTGACAAAAAATTGGTGGGACAGCAAAGGGGTCGAAGCACTCTGGGACACCTGTGGGAAGTGAGGCTTGAAATCCAGCAAAACCAGAAAAATCTGTGGGATTTTAGCATTTTCCTGGTTCAGTAACAGGGCAAAACTTACTGGAGATGGTTAAAAAATAAAAATAAGTGAATTAGGGTAGGAAAGGGCTGGGAGAGAAACCTTGAGGGCCAAACTCTCCAAATATTTGAAATCAAAGATGTAGCTTCACTGGGAGCCCTGGGGGTGGTTCTTAAAAGGATCCTGCCSGAGTAGAAAGAGGTGGAAAGAGCAGGAAAATGGGAAAGGTTGAAGAAAGCAAAGCTCTGGTGGGAAAAGCAYGAGGAAATTCCATGGGAATTAAAGGCAAAAAGTGCTGAGAGGGAAAAAAAAAAAAAAAATCTCTTTTCTGCGGTTCATCCTCAGCCTGTGGAACCAAAATACAACTAAAGCCAGGATCAGCATTACCCAGTGCTGGCTAATTAAAATAATTCCAATTCTCCTAATTAAAGGGTGAAAGGGAATCCCGCTTTCATGGCATTGAAACCAATCTCCACCTTTTGGGATTAGCTGGAAACTCATTGTCAGGAGCGGATTATTTCACCTCCTCCCTTTTCCAAGGAGTTCCTCCCTCCTAAGACTTCTCCAAGGAACTGGGCTCTGTTCCAGTCTTGGAATTTCCCTGCTCCTGCCTGCAAATTATCCTTGGGATAACTGAGGTGGATCCCCAGTGGATAGGAATTATCTCTGGGTTGTGGGAATCTCTGCTCTGAATCCTRCAGATCCAGGATTTGTGGTGTTGTGTTTTGGTGTTGAAGTCGTGTCAGGAATTTGCTCCTCGGGATATTTCCCAGGATTATTCAGTTCATAGGAAAATGTGAATTTAATGTGAATTTAATTTAATTGTGCAGCTCAAGGAGCAAAGCATGCAGGAAAGTGTAATCATAATTTGATATCAACTTCTTGCTTATTAATTTATTAATCTTTGGATTAACTTTATTGATAGATTTTATCCCTGATATCCTCAAACCCCCACAATTCCTGAGAAATTGTTACTATCCAGCAACTCTTTTAAAAAGGAGGAATATTTCTCCATGGAATTAATTTTAGAGCCATTTTTCTTCATCCTATTGTGGTGCTAACAAGGAGACAATTTATTCCTGCACAGTGCAAAGACAAAGAGATGAAGAAATTAAATATTATAAAAATTCATTTGAAAAGAAATTTGAATTTTTTAGCTCACTTTGATGAAAAAAGTGGCTTTTAATATTTGTCTACAGTGTTTGCACCTAGACACAGATTTTAATTCCAAGGAAATTTGGAATTGGTGGTAGGACTAGGTTGGACTTGGTCTTTAAGGTCTTTTTCAACCTGAATTATTCTGTGATTCTCTGAATTACACCACAAATAAGGAATTTAATTAATTTACTAAAATTATATCCTGGTGTTCTACCAATTTACATCCCTGCTCAGGGTGGGGTCATACAGATATTTAATCATGGCAAATTTCCTGGAAAAATGCTGAACCCAAAGCTTTACCTTTCAGGAGAGGATTTTTTCAGTGCAGGTCAGGAAGCAAAGAAAGATTTTCACCTCCATTTGAACTCTAGGTTTGGGCTTTTTTTTCCAATTATTTTAAGTTTTCAGGATGTGTGGATCAATAAAGCTGATTTGCAGGTAGTCCTTTATCCACAGCTTCCAAAGAATTTTCTCCTAGTGGGAAAATCTGAGGTGGCAAAAAACAACAGGGAGATGTTGAACGAGCTACAGAGGGGAAGATCTTTAATTAATTTACAATATGTGTCCTTTCTTTTTATTATTTTTTCTTTAATTCCCTTTTTGTTTTGTCTTTTGAAAGGAAATGGTGACCCCGAGTTGCAAATGGTTTACAGGAAAAAGGGATGAAAATGGCACAGAAAATTTGGATTATGCCATTAAGTGCCACCATGAAAGAGTGGGACATGCAAAGATAACTAATTTTTAATTAAATTAAGAAGAAATTAATATTTCCCAAGGTCATCTCCTGCTGTCTGGAGCACATTTGAAGCATTGGGAGTGAAGCAGGAGGAAGAGCAGAGAAGGGAAAACCAGGAGGATGAAATTTGCCTCTTTTTCCAGGTCTTTCCAGACCCTTCCAAGTCCTTCCAATCCAATCTCTCCATAATTCCCACATCAAGGGAAGACAAGGTCTAGGAAGGACAGGAATTATGAAGAAACCAGGCCAATAAAAACCTTAAATTTCTTAGTTTATATTCTCATGTACAGCTAGATCCATGGGATGATTTTCCCCGGTTCTTTTCCATTTGTAACTCCATAATGGATTCAGACACCACTTGTGGCAGGAATTGAAAAGGACACTCAGGACACTCAGGAATTTTGTCTCCAGTACTTTCAGGTGAGCTGGAAAAGATCCTCAGAACATCCTTTCCAAACCCCACAGGCTGCAAACCCCGGTGCTCCAGAAGGAGCAGGACATTCCAAAGTCCTTTCCCAATTTCTTGCCTCCCAGACTCTGCAAAATGAGGAGGAAAAGCCATGGGAACACTGAAACAGGTTTTTCTTGGAGAAAATATCCCTCCCCATCATCTGTTCCTGTATCTCACGCAAGCCAAGGTGACCAATCTTGTTTGGCATTCCACAGGTAAAATTTGGGCCAAATGAATCGGAGTCATTGCAAGGTCCTTGTAGGAGAACTATTCGGAATTGTATTTAAAGATTCACCCCCTTTTCCCCCTTTCCCCATTTTTTTCCTTGCAATTTGTCCAATCCTTGCTTTTTAGGCAGAATCTGCACATTTTATGCTATTAATTTTAGTTACATGAATGAATATCCATCACAAATATTAAAAATAAAGCATTAATTCCTAATTGATTCTTTTAGCAGCAGAAAATCTGTTCAGCATAATTTGGCAGGATTTCTGACAGGAATTTCTCCTGTAATTGTGTGAGTTCTGTCTGATATTCCCTGATGGAATTGTAATTGCTGAATAACTTGCCTTAAAAAAAAAAAAAAAGAAATTCCAGCCTTTTCTGTGGTCTAGTCCATCAAGTTGTATCGGGAAGGAAAATGCCAGGAGCAGTGGCCAAAAATTTCCATCTGGACATCAACGATGTCTCAGTCATGTCTTGAGTGCTTGGCCAAGGTTTTCCAGATCAAAATGTGGGTGTCAGGAAAAAAAAGCCTAAGATTTGATCTGAAAGAAATGGAACACAACAACTCAGAATAAAATATGAAAGGCTATGAATATTATTTTTAGGGTTTTTGTGGAGAAAATGTGTTTGAGGAAGCTCAGGAGCTCTTGGTGAATAGCGCAGTTACGGATTAATATTTGGAGCTGGATTTCAGGTAAACCCATAAAAATAGATTAAAAAATATATTCTGTGACCTGGAGCCTGCTGGGCACTGCAACTGGAAGGGTTTGTGTCCTGAAACATTCCAGGATGCACCAGAACTCGATGGATGCCCTCCATGCACCAGCGCTTTTCCAAGGGGAACATGCACTCCGTTGTCTCTGGGATCCATCGGAGCAGCAGATGGAGGGCAGAGCCCTGGAGGAAGGAGCTCATCCAGGAAATTCCTGTTTCCCTCATTGCCATCCCAAAGAATCTCAGATTTGGGATATTTATCCAACCTGAGCTATCCCACCTTGAATGGTCCTTGTGGGTCCCTTCCATCTCCAGGGTGTTCTGTGGAGGTTCTACCAATGAGGAGTTGGTTAATTCAGGGAGAAACAACTTCCTGGTGAAGTCTATGGAAAATTTACTGGATGTTGTTGTTGTGTTGGGTTTTTTTTTTTTTTTTTTTTTTGATTCACTGTTGATATCTCACGAAGGGATTACGAAATCCTGGAATAGTTTGGGATGGAAGGGACCTTAAAGCCCATCCCAACTCCCTGCCATGGCAGGGACACCTCCCACTGTCCCAGGCTGCTCCAATTCCCAATGTCCAACCTGGTCTTGGGCACTTCCAGGGATCCAGGGGCAGCCCCAGCTGCTCTGGCAATTCCAGCCCAGCCAGGAATTCCCAATTCCCAATCTCCCATCCATCCCTGCCCTCTGGCACTGGGAGCCATTCCCTGGCTCCTGTCCCTCCATCCCTTGTCKCCAGTCCCTCTCCAGCTCTCCTGGAGCCCCTTCAGGCCCTGCCAGGGGCTCTGAGCTCTGCCTGGAGCCTTCTCCTCYCCARGGGAACATTCCAAATTTTTCTCCCTTTTCCCTGTCTGTCCCTTTACATCCAAGGGTATTTTTTATAATATTATTGAAAGATTCCTGGAAGGAGTGGATTTTCCAGATGGATCAAATCCAGAGCCATCAACACCTCAGTTTTTTTCCCAGAATAAAAGGAGCTTTTTGGAGTTGGCTCTGGATTCAGATACAATCAGTTTTCAACAATATCCCTGTCGGAATCTTTTCATTTTCCTGGATAATTCCCTGCCAGGAGGATCAGGGAGCAGCCTCCAGGAGAAAGCAGAGCTTTGCTCACATCTTTCCTGTTTAATGTTGGTTTTATCTGAAATGGATCCTGCCTGGAACGGGGACTTTGGGAAAACATACGCTGGAATTTGTCAGATTGGAGAATCCTTGTGGAGGAACTCCCAGAAAATTTCCTGGGAATCACCAAAATCATTATTTGTTCATAGTTTTAATTTTATTTTCTGTGAGAAATTAGGGGAAAGTCAATTTTGGGACACACCAAGGGAAAATTTTACTTTTTTTTTGTGGTGGCAGTGGCAGAATTCCTGAGGCCAAGGAGCTGTGCCCTATCCACAATAAGCAGCATCCCAACCCTCCGGATGATTGATGGATGTGTCACGGGATCAGGTGGTGCTCAGAAGGAAATAGAGCTGCCAAAGTCTGGTTTGGGGGAAAAAAAAAAAGACCCAATTAAGAATTTCCTCTGTATTTTAATTTTTTTTCAGTGATAACATGAAATCCAGCTGTAAAAATCCAATTTAAAGGAATTGTGCTGTCAGAATTGCAGCTGATCCCATCTCATGGTGTTTTCCTCTCCATGCCCATAGCTCAAGGAATAAGGGGATTTTAATCAATAAAAGTTGGGATGAGAATCAATATTTGGGATTCTCAATTCCAGGGCTTGGAGAGTTCAGCTTTGCTGGGGGATGGGGCTGAGTGTTTCCAGCCTTGTGCAGAGRTTGATTCCATATCCAATTAGAGAAGATTGGCAGCTGGAATTAGACTGAAAAAGAGGATTTTTTTCTCCACAAATTTAGCAAACACTGGAATTGAAAGTTGTGACTCAGCCCCCAGATCCCTTAATTTGGATAACAAACTCCAGAGTGGTTTTTAAAGAATACTTGGGTTCTTTGCTTCCATATTTTCCAGTTTTCTCCTTAAATAAAACTTGGATGTCTGAAGCAGAATTGAAATTAAGTTCTAATTCTAAATTAAATTAATTCAATTAAATGAATTTAAAAAATGTAATAAAATTAATTCTAAATAAAACCTCTTTTTTTTGGTAATAAACCCAGAAATCCGTGGAATTTTCAAAGGTGTGACTGAAGACCATGACTGAACTTTATAATTTCCTTATTTTCTTATTTCATTTGAGCTCAGTTGGGACAAATTCCTTTTCCTGATTGTTTCTTCTTCTGAGCAAAGCAAACCCAGTTTTGCTCCTTTAGGCTGATCTTGCTTTTACTCCAAGCATTTTTTTAATAGTGAAAATCATGGGAATTACAAAATGTGGCCTCCCATCCTTGAGGGGAAGGGAGCATCCAGGATTTGTAAATGTTTGGGTTGAAAAGGAATGACAAAGTTGGGGATCTGGAAAAGATTCCAGAGTTTATTGGTAAATTATTAATTTGGTGTGGGAATTGGCATTGGATTGTCCCTGATCTCCTGGGATTAGCCCATGGAAGTGGGGTTTGGATAAATGGTGGGGTGGAAGGGAAGGSAAGGGAGAGAGGGAGAATGGGATAAAGGGAGATCTCCAGTGCTGGCTCCAGTGCTGACCCAGCTGAGGGGATGTGCAGGGTCCTGGGGCTTCTCCCGGGATTTGGGGGCACCTTTTTAGGGATGAGTTTTCCAGGTCTTGGAGGAAAAATTATTTCTTGTGCTCAGTTTGTTCTTCCAGGGATGGGTTGGAGGCTCCAGGCTCTGGGATGGTTTCGATCCCCCTCCAGTCCTTGGGCACTTCCCGGCCTCATTCCTGCCCCGGAGCCAGACCAGGGATGGCATTCCCAGAAAATTCCCAGCTCCACATGACAGAGCTCCCAAGGACCCGGGTCAAGAAATGAAGTTTGTGTTGCTCAGGCGATGATCCCCTCAGTCCCCCACAATTCCCTCCTTTCTCACTCCTCAGGAGTCACTCAGCTCCCTCAGGGAGTTCAGGATGTCCCCGACATCAACTGTTTTCCATAAGGCCACACTACTCCATTTTATGGAGTTAATATCCAGGGGATTTGGGGAGCTGAAGGATGTAGAGGAGGAAAAGGGGTCCTGGGGCATCTCCTGGGATTTGGGGGCACCCTTTTAGGGATGAGTTTTCCACCCTGGAGAGTTTCTCCCTTTCTGTGGAAATCAGTTCTCTGCACAGTCTGTTCTTCCAGACCTTCCTGGGGATGGGTTGGAGATTCCAGGGGTCTGGGGTGGTCTTGATCCCCTCCAGTCCATGGGCACTTCCCAGCCTCATTCCTGCCCCGTGCTGGGCTGTGCTGCTCTCCAGGAGGCAGAACAGGGATGACATTCCCAGAAAATTCCCAGCTCCACATGGCCCCTCCTCCAGCCACATACTGTTTTTCCCACTAAGTATTCCCAACAATCCTTGGGTGGCTCCATCCAGCTGAGGGTGTTTGGGACATCCCAACACAGAGGGACAGAACTCTGGAGATTCTGGGATCCTACACCCAAGTAAATACTCATTTGGGGTTTGATGAGGGCTGTGCTCTGGAAATACCTTTCCAGGTGATTTCAATGGAATTCATGGGAATGGTTTATTCCTTTTCAGCTCTCCCTCACTTTCAGAATGCACCTGCTGCAAAAAAACCCCATTTTAAATTCAGGAAAAGAAGGTCCTCTCTATTTCCACGCTGTCTGGATTTTCATCTGAGCTTTACTTGTAATTTTTCAACAGGAATAAAAAATATTCCAAGGCTTTCAAGCCCTATTTCAAGGCTTGCTGCTTCCCAGGTTTCTTATTTTCCAAACCACAAAAGAACGAGGAAGACTCGGGCTGGGTTTCAAAGCTTTTTGCTGAAACCATTTGCATTGGCATCAAATTTAATTCATTGAGCTGAGCTCAAAACCTCCTCAAATCAACTCCTCTCCTGTCTGCAGTGTCCTAATTAATAAAGCTGCTGCCTATTAAAAGAAATCCATTTATTTGAAGGAAGAGAATTACAGTCTTGGCATATTTTTCCCTCAAAATCAATTTGCATTCACTGCTCCTCGGGATAAAGCAACTGTACTTTTAAAGCTCTGGCAGGAGACAACTTCCAATGGAAAATTCTTTCGGAAACATTTTACTCTGACAGCTTTATTAGGCCATGAATAGAGACTTGAGGCCGGGTTTAAAGTATTGATGGGTTTTAAGCTGCTGCGTGAGCAGAGGCTGCTGAAAGCAATTCCACGAGTCAGTCCCAATATCCCAGAGTTTACAGATTTACTGGAAGAAACTTTTGCTCCATTCTCCAAGTAACTTCTCTCCGTTTTAGATCTTTTCCACCTGTATGCTTCAGTGGGACAAAGAATTCAGGAATTGAAGGTGAGGAAGTGAAACGTGATGGGGAAAAGCTTCAAACCCAACATTCAGATATTTCTCGTTCATCCCCATTTTCCATACAGGGTCTGTGATGATCTGTGATTTATTCACAYGCCAAAAAGTGATGTAGGAAATGCTCCTGGTCTTTGCACTGGTGGCAGTGGCTGGAATACCAAGGAATCATGGAATGGTTTGGGTTGGAAGGGATCTTAAATCCCATCCCATTCCACTCYTGCCATGGCAGGGACRCCTTCCACAATTCCAGGYKGCTCCAAGCTCCATCCAGCCTGGCCTTGGGCAMTTCCAGGGATCCAGGGGCAGCCACAGCTGCTCTGGAAAACCCGTGCCAAAATTTCTCCCTAATATCTGAGCTACATCTCCCCTCCTTCAGTTTAGGGTGATTCCCCTTGTCCTCTCCCTCCATTTCCTTGTGAAAATTCCTTCTCCACATCACATCCAGCAGATAGAAGTGGATGGAGATCCCAATGTCCCTCCTTGCAGGGATTTCTGCAAAGAAAACAAGTGCCAGGATGGAGGCTGTGGCATCAGAGGACCTGCAAATCTCCACAAAAAACCTCCAGAATATCCAAACTCCGTGCCAGCTTATTCCCACAAGCACACAAAGCCACGTGGACAATTCCCTTAGGATTATTTACCTGGAGCAAACCAGCTGTGGTGGAACAGCTGTATTGTCACTGCTTGGAAAAAACATACAAGAACCATAAAAGCAACCCCCCAAAATATCCCAAATATTCMAATTCCTCATCCATTTAGTAGGAATAGCTTTATGTGGAGTTTGCATTCATAATCCAGTGAAGGTTAAATACATTTTTAAAATAAATGTTGGTTTTTAGAACCAAAATGCGCCTGAAGTTCACAAATCTCATTAAAAAATTGAATTTTGTGACAGGGAGGAAGAGCCAAGCTCTAAATCTGGCCTGGAATTCCTGGGATTTTTAAAATCTTTTCTCCAGACACCAAACTCAATTAAGGGGATCTTTGTTTTCCACACATTTGTGAGTTTGGAAGGGAGAGGAATCCACAATGATGATCCAGTCTTGACCTTGCATGGAAGACACTTCAGAATTCCATCTCCTGCTTCCTTCCCTGGTGTTGTTCCAGGGACAGAGGAAAATCCCTAAATCATCCAAGGCAGGAAAAATCTTTTTAACATCATCTGGTGCAGAGATCTCCAGATCCAGCAAGGAACAGGGAGCATCCTTTGGATTGATGCTACTTAATCCCTTGGGATGCAGGAATGTTATTTTTGGATTGCTTTCCTAGGAGCCATGATGGTGCAAATCCTAAATTAAAATATTGGCAAATCCATGTGGGTTAAGGTGAGGGGATGATTTCTTATCCATGGCCCAGCTCTGGCACAGGCCATTGGAATTCCTGAAATTTTCCCCTGCTGAGGCTCCATTCCTAGCTGGGATGGAAACACTTTCCCTCCTCCCAGCTCCTGGGATGAATCCCTGCTCCAACTGGGTGGCTTCCCACTGTTCCCCTCCCATCCCTGTTCCCAGCCTTTCATTCCAGCTCCTCCTTCCTCAGCTGGATTAAAGGAATATTTAACAATTCAGGACCTCACTGCTTCTCAGTCTGGCTGCAGGAAATTTGAATTCTGACCACTGGAAAGTTTTTTCCAGACCTTTTGCTCCCTTTTTTTATGGTTTCCCAGCTGTCTTTTGGAAATAGGAAGTGCCAGCATTGTGCTCAGGATCTCTGTGGAGCCTTCCTACTGCTGGAGGCAGGAACAGAATTCCTAGCCCAAGGAATTCCTGGATGTGGCACTCAGTGCCAAGGTGAGGATTGGGCACAGCTTGGACTTGATGATGCTGGAGCTCTTTTCCAACCTCCATCATTCCAACATTCTTTTTTGTTCATTTTTTCTCTCCCTTTCCACCCCAGAATAGTTTCTTTGAGCATTTCCCATTTTTCCTGGGCTCAGGGAGCCAAAGCTGCTCCCATATTTTAGAAATAATCCCCTTCTCCTGTTCCCTGCTGTCCACTGCAATTAATGCAGCTCAACATCAACCCTTGATGAGCAGCCACGACATTTTTAATGCCTGTAACAAAAATTCCATCATTTCCACCCAAAGCTCCTCATTCACCACATTTGTAAGCTCAGAAAAGAATGAAATCAGATTTGTCTGACACGACTTATTTTTCATGGAATGCTGTTGACTGGAATTAATGATATCCTTATCTTTTAATCCTTATTGGTTTCCATATCAGCTTCCTCATTATTTTGCCTGGGACTGGGGCAGATTAAGCAGCCTGGGAGTTACTTGGATCATCACAGCAGCTCTTTTTTTGTAACTTTTCCAGCCTTCTGGAACATCTTTTTTTTTTTTTTTTTTTTTTTTTTTTTTTTTTTTTTTTTTTTTTTTTTTTTTTTTTTTTTTTTTTTTTTTTTTTTTTTTTTTTTTTTTTTTTTTTTCCTTTTTTTTTAATAATTAAGAGCAGTGGGGAGAGATTTTATGGAGTAAGTTTTTTTTTTTTCAGGATTCTTGACTGGAATTTATCTGGATTTACCTAAATTTCCCATAATTGTCTTTTAGAAAATGAGGCTTTTTGATCTGAAAGATATTTCATCAATGTTTTGGGACATGAGGAATCTGGGACAATGGGAATTGTCCCTGTCCATGGATTAGAATGAGAGGAGCTTTGGATCCCTCCCAGTCCAAACCGTTCCCTGATTCTGTAAATATTTCATGTTTGTGCTTTTCCAAAGCTGTCTTGGGATGTTCCCACCCCACATACAAAGTTTCTGCAAYCCCTGGGAGATATGATCCCTCGTCCCACTGCCCATTCCAGGGATTTCCCTGCCTGTATTGCTGTGGAATAGGGAAAAGTGGCAGAGGAGGAGCATGGAGAGGTGGGAGGGAGGTGTTGGAAAAGCGTGATCCTCTTTCCACCTTCCCACTGGCAATTCCCTTCCTTTCCTTCCCTATAATCCGCCTGTGCCAGCCATAAAAAGCAGGATTTCATGAGTGGGTGAGGAAAYCTTGCTCAGATGATTTAATAAATACTCATTATTGATAATAACATGCTATTAGTCGTTAATTTTAGGGCTTTGTCTCCCTGCATTCTCCGGGATCCAACACTGACAACTTTCTCCTTGATGTAAGTAGGTCATTCCTGCTCCTCTTCCCACTCTATGATTACAGGAGGAAAATTAAAATAGATACAAATTTAACAAAGATCCCATTTTCCTTTTATTCCCTGGAATTTTTACGTTGATAAATCTGAAACTCGCGTTGTTTACATGTCACCCAGCCCGGTGGCAGTGACCCACTGGTGGAGTTGAAAGTTCATTAGTTCTGGTAGATTAGACAGCGCTAATTAGCTAAGATTAAACATTCTTTTAAGCCAGCCTAAAAGTGGCAGCCTATTAAAGAGCATTTTCTGGTTGTTTGTTAAAGCAGACTGAAGTGACAGCAGAATTATATTTGTCCCATCAAACACAAAGGTCACTTGACGAGCCGGATGTTTCCTGCTTAATTACAGCTGGATTATTTCATTGATTAAAATATGAGCTCGTTAAACCTGTGCATGGAGCTAAGAGACATCCAGGAATCYTGGGAAGGCAGGAGAGGGATGGGAAAGAGATGATTTTATAGGTTAATTCCACTCCTTCCTGCTCAGAGCCTTGGTGTGAATTCCWGCACTTCCCAATCCCTGGAAATGTCCCAGGCTGGGTTGGACRGGGCTTGGAGCAACCTGGGATAGGGAAAGGCGTCCCTGCCTGTGGAATGAGATAGGATTGGATGGAATTTAAGATCCAAATAAAGGTCAGTGATGCCCTAAGCAAAGAAAAAACCAGGCAGGATATCAAAATAATGGAATTATTAAGGTTGGAAACGACCTCTAAAATCATCCATGTCTTTGGTTTGGAAAGCGTTCTTTCATTTAAAGGATCAAGGATTTAAGGGAAGGGGACAAAAATTTCATTTTCTCGCCTTTTCACTCAAGTTTTTGGGAATTCACTGGCAGAAACARGAGCTGGGATCCTTGTTTGACCACGATCCATGTGCTGTGCCCCTGGCTCTCCGGGCATCCGTCTGGAGACTCCAGGCTGGAAGTGACACAGGGTGACACTGGCAGATGGCATCAAGGACTTTTGTCCCATTTATTCCCTTCCCTGCACACAGAGCATTTTTTGGGATAAAAGGACTTTGCTAACTGAGRGGAAAAGTGGGGTAAATAAACACTGAAGAGCCCCAAAAATCCTGGGAAATCGAGGAATGAGGATATTCCTTCTCCCTCCATAAACCCCAGAGATGATGGGGTGATGAGAACAGGAGGAGTGAGGATTGCAAATCCCCTTGGAAAGTCACAGTGCCTCGTGCAGGGCAAGCCAGTCATGAAACCACGGGACACATTCCAGGCTGGAAAGGCACAGGGACACAGAAATGAGAGAAAAAATGCCAAGGGTGCCAAGGAAAAGTGCCAAGGGTGCCAAGGAAAAGCTCAGGAGCAGCATCGCAGTCGCCTCCACGTCTCGCAGCCTTGGCAGCCACATCCCTGTTGGAAAAAAAAATTTCCTGCTCTGATTTTGAGGGTGGGAGATGTGACAGTCAAAGCTGGGAGATTGTCCTGCCAAAAGCTGCTTCCTCTCCTGGAGTGTGYTGGAAAACACCTTGGAATGGTGGGGGTTTGAAGTTTTTATGGGAAAAGCTGGAAGGCTTCGAAGTTTCAGGCAGATCTTTCTGTTGTTGTGTCCTTGCCATAAAATCAAGTGTCAAAGGAGAAATCCTATTCTATTTAACAGCCCCAGTGAAATCCATATTTATGGATCTGGGGCTGGAGATGTTAAAATGCATAAAAAAGGGAAGATTTATGGGGTTTGCTGTGCTGGCCTTTCCTTACAGACACTCATTAAAGGTTGTTCCCTCCCCGGGCGTGATGCTCTTGTTATCTCTCAAATCCTGCCTTCCTTCTGGTCTAAATCCCAGAATTTATGGCTCTAACCCCCTCCAAACCTAAAARTCCTCTGGCTTTCAGGGCTTTTATTCCCATGGATTTATGGGCATTGACACCCAGGAGCTGCAGAACAGATCAAAGGCTGCTGGTCCTGCTCTGCTGGGTCTGCCCATTCCTTTCAGTCACAGGTCCTGTGCCCTCTCCCAAGGTGAAGGAATTCTGCATCCAGGACAATCCACAGCTCCCTGTTCCTTGATCTTTTCCCAGGTTTGTGCCTCAATAACTCAGCTCTGACCCCATTTGGGGTCTTGCCACAAATCCAGAATGGGAAGAGAGTGAATGGGGAGGAGCCCTGGGAAGGACTTGAGGGTGCTGGTGAGTGAGAGGGGAATTTCAGAGAGGCCATGGAGAAGCTCCAAGGGCTGGATCCAGGCTGGGAATGCTGGGAATGTTCCCCTGGAGAGGAGAAGGCTCCAGGGAGAGCTCAGAGCCCCTGGCAGGGCCTGAAGGGGCTCCAGGAGAGCTGGAGAGGGACTGGAGACAAGGGACGGAGGGACAGGAGCCAGGGAATGGCTCCCAGTGCCAGAGGGCAGGGATGGATGGGAGACTGGGAATTGGGAATTCCCGGCTGGGCTGGAATTGCCAGAGCAGCTGGGGCTGCCCCTGGATGCCTGTGGCATTCCCAGGATGGGCATTTGGAGGTGCCTGGGATCCACATTTCCATTTCCCTCTGCTCCTACAGACCCATAAGGGATCCCTCTTGTCGTACTTGGTGTTTCCGTGTTCTCMAAAGCTGGATGACAGAATTCCTTCTTGTTTTATTCAGCTCGGTGATGAATAAAGGATCACATTTGATGAGTACATGACAACTCCAGAGCTGCATTTCCTTCCATTCCCTTTGTTCCTTCGGATAGTTTTCCTTTGATTTCGACAGCAAATGAATTAATGATGAATTCCAGCTCTGCCAGGCTGAGACTGGGGGTGGGACTGATTTATAACTGGGAATTCTGCTCCCACCCCCTCCCTGTGTCAACCTAGGGGCATTCTCAAAGTTTTCCCCACATTTCTGTGGGCAGATGGCATTTTCCAAGATCCARGTTTGTCTTGGAATAACTGGAATTTTCTTTTCTGGGACAGTGCAAGTGGCTGCTGGGGCGACAATGGGAAGGCATATAATGGATTTCACCATCRGAATAAGCAGTTTGGAAGTGGAAGAGATCCCTGGGAAAGAAGTCTGGARTGGGAAGGACGAAAAAAACCCTTCAGATACTGGAGAAAAATCCCACAATGTTAGGTTTGGAAAAAACCTTAAAGGCCATTATGGAATGGTTTGGGATTGAAGGGACTTTAAATCCCATCCATTCCCACCTTCCACTATCCCAGAGTGCTCCAAACCCCAGTGTCCAGCCTGGACTTGGACACTTCCAAGGATCCTGGGACAGCCACAGCTGCTCTGGGAATTCCATTCCAGGGCCTCCCCACCCTCCCAGCCAGGGATTCCTTCCTTAAACAATAGCAAAAAAATTTCTTCCTAAAAATAGTAAAATCAAGCTCAAAAAGAAGCATTAAAAATTCCCAGGCCCAGCTGAAAAATAACCCAATTATTTATTTAAAGGTGTCCTCTGGGATCTGGCAGCTGCTGTAGGAATTCTGGATATTTGGGGCTGCATTCCCTTCATGGARTTGGGGATGACAGCTCTGCACATCCCAGCAACAGCAATGGATTTGTATTCAGGCAGAAAGTTTGGCAGATACATTAATTTGGAAGCTCCTTGTGAGGATGATCCAGTATTTACTCTGGAATGACTGAAAAGGCTCCAAGTGGAACTCTAATCCATTAAATACCTCTTGAATGATGTTGTTATAAATCCCAGTGATCCCTGACACGCTAGGCTGCAAATGAAGACTTCCAGGGAGGAGAAAAGCCAAGGCTGGTGCTGGGATGCAGCTCAGAGGATTTGGCTGAGACAGGGGAATTGCTGAGATTTTCATGGAATAACACAAGGAAGAGGTTTCTGAAGGGAATTTATTTGTGTTGGAGATACCCTGACCCATGGAACAGCGGGGACACCTCCCACTGTCCCAGGCTGCTCCAATGTCCAACCTGGCCTTGGACACTTCCAGGGATCCAGAGGCTCCACAGCTTCTCTGGGAATTCTGTACCAGAGCCTTCCCACCCTCCCAGCCAGGAATTCCTTCCCAATATCCCACCTAAATATCCCCTCTTCCAGTTTAAAGCCATCCCCTTGTCCTGACACTCCAGTTCCTGTTCCCTGTATTCCCCTCAGATCCTGGAATTTCCTGGGAGGTCTCCACACAACCTTCTCCTCTCCAGGMTGAGCATTCCCAAATTTCCCAGCCTGTCTCCGCAGGGGAAGGTGCTCTAATCCAATTATTCCTCAACATTCCTCAATGTGGTCTTTAAAGGTTATTTTTGACCCAAACTGTGCTGAGGTTCTGTAGCTCCATTGTTATATTTWTATTTATATATATATCTATATCTATATTTATATTTAGTTTTAGTTTCAATTTTAGTTTTATAGTTATATTTACATTTACACATACAATTTATATTTATACTTATGTTTAATTTTATATTTATATTTATAGGTATATGTATAGGTATAGTTATATTTATATTTTATATATTTMTATTTATTCATTTATGTTCCTGTGCCAAGTCAATATGACCTGGTCAATGAAAGATCTTGCCTAGAGCACAAAGACCACTGAGAGTCTGGAATTCCAATCCCCCAATGATTGTCCCACTGGCACCTCGGGATTTTGGGTTTAATATTCATTTTTAATGAACACAACCAGGAGCAAACCAGCAAYCCCCACAGCTGGTTTACAGACGACATTTGCACAATTTTATTCCATTATTCTGTGAGGAAATTACCCAAAATAACCTGGAAACACAATGTTCAACATTCCAGACCCGTTGGAATTGCGGGAGAGGAAGTGAATCCCTCGATGTGCTGGAGGGGAGCATCTCAAGGTCATCATTAAGCGAGAAGTGGAAATTTGCTGAGCTTGCCTTTGTTTGTGAATTCCTTTGGGYTCCTGAGGTAATGCTGGAATGTTCTTTCAGCACAGCACAATATTTGGATTTGTGGCTTTAGTTGCAGAGGGATTTATATGGAAAAGGCACACGGATCCCAGGAATTTCTGTTAACCCTGTGTTAAGCCAACAAAAGAAATTCTTTGGTTTTTAAAAAGAGGTAGYAAAGTGCAGCCACCACAGGGATTTTTTTGTTGTTTTGTTCATTCCTTTCCTGCATTCCCAGGGTTGGGATTGCAATTCCATCACAAATTCACAGCAATAAAATTCCTGTGGGYTGAACAAGATAAGATGGATTTCTCCTGATTTTGTTGTCACCTGCTCCCTAATCCATGTTAGGATCCCAGATGGGTTTGGGGTGGAAGGGACCTTCTCATTCCATGGGCAAGGACACCTTGCACTATCCCAGGGTGCTCCAAGCCCCATCCAACCTGGCCTTGGGCATTTCCAGAAGCCACTGGAACGTCAGATGGGGAGGATGGTCCCTTGGGAATTCTCTGGTGTGATAAGGCTCAGGATTAAGGTGCTGGGAATTTGGGCAAAATGATCCAGAAAAGGGCAAACAACACTTAAAGATGTGTGGGAATAAAGGAAAACCAGGAGAAAAGGGAACTAGGAAGAGGATGAGGGAAATGGGAATTAAACCAGAGAATAAAGGGGAATTCACTTCCCTCAGCAGCTCCCAGAGCAAAGGATGCTCCTTCCTTCCACAGCAGCTCAGAATAATTTGTGGKTTTTGGGGATTTATGTCCCTTTTTCCACAGATCCCATTAACCAGCCCCTGAACAATTCCATGATCCTCTCTCCATCCAGCCAGGCAGTTTTCTCCCTGTGTGTTCCCTAAGTCCAATTGGTGCTGTTAACAGGAAGGTGAGAATCCCCCAAAGAGCAGCTTTGGCTCCTAATTAAGCCAATTAGAATCGCTTCATTACTCARCAGCCCCCTGCTAGTTCCTGTTTCCTCAAGGATCCCATAAAATGCTGAATGTTGTCCCTGTTCCTGGAAATCCTTGGGAGCTGTGCATGGAGGTGGGAGGTACTTGGAGCAGACCAGGTGGATCAGGGAATTCTGGAGGATTTTCAGGGCTGGTTTTGTCCAAATTCAGATCAATGTGGGTTTGGTGGAGTCACAGTTCAAGAAGCTGCAATTCCACCAGGGMAACGCGGGAATTCAGGAATTCTCAGTTTCCCAGGGATTCAGCAGAAGATTTGGGACCTGATGCCTCCTCCCACTGAGATGAACAGGCAGAAGATTTTTCCCTTCTCCTTTTGCCTTGGTTTTCCAACAGGATTTTAGGATGATTGTTCTGCTGTGCCCTGTGAGTTATCAAAATTAATTCTCTGCAAGGCTTGACTGTCTAAAATCCCAGATCCCAGAGGTTGGAWAAGACTCCAGGATCACCAAGTCCAACCTGTGACTGATCCCCATTTTTTTGAAATAAAAATCYAGAAGATGCCAACAGTATGGAAGATGATTCAAAACAAAGCCATTTTCTTTAAAAATTCTGCAGGAAAAGTTTGTGTCCATTGTAATTCCTGTTTTCATGGGAAAAAATAAAATCAATCAAGAACCATTGAAAATGCAAATGTCTCTGGCAATTATAACTCGGGAATGAAATTCTGCTTCATTCTAACTTTAGTGGGAACTTGGGAAACTGCACAATTTTGGCTGCTTGTTTTAAGGTTCCCTCATCTCCTCTTAAAAAATGGAACTTCTCATTTGGTTCTTGCGTTGAAGAAGAAGAAAAAATAGAYGAGAAAACATGGAAATGAGGTGGTTTTATGAAGTCATGCACCAAGATTTATGCAAAGCCCATTTATTTCCCGCGGAACATGGAAAAGAGGCTCTTCCAGAAGGATTTATGGCACCAGGGGCTCTGGGCARCTCTTCAGGTTGGGATGGGCAGTGAGGTTGGTGTGGGGGATGCCCCAATCTGCCCTTGATGGGCATTTGCCATTTGGGTTTTCCCCTTTTATTTCTGAGTTTGTGCTGACTCCTTTCCCAGGGTGAACTCATCAAGGAGATCTCATTCCCAAGGGAACAGGGAGCTCAGCACAGATTTTTTGTCTGTAGCCATGAATATTAAAAATCTTGATGAGAGCATCAGTGATCCTCAATTCCCAAGGATTTAAAAGACAAAACCACATTGGGCAAGAATCCTGCACACAACAATGCAAATTCATCCTCTTTCCCTGGAATTTYCTCCTTCCACAGAGTTGGGAGGTCCTGTGATGTCTCAAGTAGGAASCACAGAACCATTGAGGTTAAAAGACCTCCAAGATCATAAAATACAACCTTCAATGAAGTTTTTTGGACACTCCCAGAGATGGTAACACCACCACTGCCCTGAGCTTGAAAATCCTTGAAAATCCTTTCCCTGCAGAGCTTTTCCCAAATATTCAACCTGAGCTGCTCTGGTGCCCCTTGATGCCATTTCTCTGATCCTGTCCCTGTTCCCTGGGAGCAGAGCCYGATCCCCCCTGGCTCCAACCTCCTTCCAAGTGGGTGTAAAGAGCAACTCCCTGGAGTAGCAACAACCTCACCCCACCCGGGAGAGAGGAGCAGAGCTAAAGGTGAATTTTGAGCGTTTATTTTGTGTTTCTCCTTGCAGCGATGGAGATGTCGTGCTTGAAGGACACAAAGCTGGGGCTCTGCTGTTAATATAAGGTTTTAGGCAGCAGATTTTTAAAAATTTTAGGTGATTTTATTCCTTTGCTGACTCGGAGAAAGGAGGAGAAGACAGTGATGGATTAAGAGGAATTATCTCCATGATTTCAGAGTGGTCACTCCCTGCTGTGCTGTCATTACTGTCATGATATAAAAACAAAGGGACATCAAAGAGCTCTTAATGTGCTCATTGTTCCCTTTTCCCAGTGCCTCAGGGACTCCACATCTTTGGGATGCAGTTCCACCCGGCCTAAATAAGAATTATTGGGATTAAAAGAAAGTGAAATCCATTGGTTTCTGTTCCATGGGGGARCCAGAAAAATGATTCAGGGATCTCCCTCTGCTCAGTTCCAGCTCCGGAATTCTGGGATTCAAATCTGGATTTATAATCAGGGACAGAGCCTTCTTTTTTTCATCAATCATTTCCATTCCCTTGAGTCCTTGACTTTATTTTCTTTAACCATTTCTGGGCTGGAGCCCTGGATTTTCCTCTTTCATCTCCATGAATCCCAGTGATATAAATCAAGGCATTTCGTMATTTTTTAGTTTTGTGTTTTTGGTTTGTGGTTTTGTTTTTTCTTCCCCGGGCYGGATATTGTTCACTTGGATGTCTGAGCATTTCAGAGGGAACAGCAAAGTGGAAAGATCAAAAGGCAGAGGGAGAGCAGCAGAAGGGGCAGCAAGGGCTCGCGGAGATGAAAAGACGCCGGTGACAGATGATGACAACTCGTGTGTGTCCCCAGCAACGTGACACGAGTGTTGTTCTCAGCAGGATTTGAGGAAGAAAACAGCTTTGCTGGGAGCAGACAAAACAAAATGGGAAAAAAATTGATAGGGAGAGAGAGAGAGAGAGAAAAGGAAAAAAGGCTGGAGCTGTCAGTGAGTCATGTTGTGAAGGAACTGCAACATTTCCAGGGCTTTCATTCACAGATGAGGCTCTTCCCTGAGTGCGCTCCCTTCCCCCAGTCCCTGAGTTATTCCCACTCCAGGATAAGCAGCTTTTCTCTTTTCCAAGCCACAACTCCCCTCTCCAAGGCCTTTTACAATCCTTGGAGCCCTTTCTGTGCTGTGTCCCAAATAAATCCCACCAGGAGCAGCTCTCCAGGCCCATCTCCCTGTTTTCGCTTGAAGCTTCCATGCATCCATGCAGATGGATTTGCCTGTGCTTTCCCAGCACTGAGGATTTGGGTCCAGATTTTTGTGACTTTACAACAATTCATTTAGGAACATTTCACATTGGAGCTCATCAACTGCTTAATTGGAGTCTGACTGTTCTGGAATTGCTCCTAAACTATTTAATGGGAACTGGTTTTTCCAGAAGCTCTATCTCCCAGCTCCTCAGTTATAAAAATATCCAAACAACTCCCCTGGTGAAGCAGCTTCAAAAATTGCAGACGTGTAAAAAAAATTCCCAATTTCCATCATTGAAACAGAGCATGGAAACTCCCCAATACCCAGGATGGGCACCTGGAATCCAGGAAGAGGGAATAAGATGAGGAGATTTTGGGAAGGTTGCCCAGTCCATTGGTTTAGCAGGGACAAGCAGCCACATTTTTTGGTGGCAAATGCAAGTTTGGAGTGTAAACAAATGGGATTCTCCCAAGAAAGTTGTAGAAGGTCCTATGTAGCAGAAAAAAAATTCCTTAGGTTTGTCTGGCATTTCTTCAATACAAATACAAAAGAATTGTTAAAAAACTAACACTAAAGGTCTATCATGGAACACCAAAGGGAATTTTGATGGGATAACGAGCAGGGATGCCGACAGAAGAAATTTTGGGATGGGACCATGGGATAATCTCCCAGGAGGAAAGGAGGACTTCATTCCATTGCTGGGTTATTTCCTCAGGCTGAGCACAACTCAAACCAACCACTTGAAACAATGCCTGTGATTCTTGCGTAAATGAGTTTTATCGTCCTMTTTTATGATCAATTCCATTTTTGAGTGGTCCATATAATGGAATTGTGGGTAAATATTATCCATAAAAACCCATGCCAGGGAGGAAAACTTGATGCCATAAAAACTTAATGCCATAATTTTACCTTTGGTGCCGAGTGCTGCACGTTCCCTGTTGGGCTGTGCACATTCCGTGGTTGGAACGTTCTCAGAACTTCCCAAATTATTAATTTTTCCTTCTTCTAAGGAGAGTTACATGGAGTGGAGCACTGCCAGAAGAGCCTAATTTCCTTCCCTGGAAAAATCAAAATCTCGGAATAGCAAAGAGGGGGATTAAATCTTGAAAACTTTAAAGCTTGAAGACTTGGTGACATTTAACGGGAATGGAAATGTGACGGCACCAGGACCAGCTGGGACAATCCCTCCTTCCCATYCACAGGAGAAAAGCTCCTCTGGAAGTGCCCAAGGAACTCCTGGAAGTGCTGCTCACTGCTCTGGGCTGGKGACAAGGYGGGCATTGGGAACAGCTTGGAATTGATGCTCTGGGAGGGCTTTTCCAGCTGGAAAGATGGRAAAAGCTGGAAGAATAAAGGAGATCAAAGTGCTGCAGCTACAGCAATAATCACCTGMCCCAGATGGAAAACCAGATCATTTCCCCATCATTTTTCCCTTATCCATCTTGGATATCCATGAGGAGGAGTTGGATTTGCCCTGTGACCCCATGACAGACTTGCACAAGTCTGGAGCATCCCCAGGTCTGTATGGAATCAGATCCAGAACAGATTAATCATCCCAATTAGGCTTCAAGTGCTGTAATTGGTGTTTCAAAACTCCACACTGAGTGGAAGTTTTCAGTTCCTGAGCTGCTCTCAGCCTGTGGAACCRCCCCAGCTTCCCCTGGAAAATGGGATGGGAATGTGTTCCAGCTGATTTGGGAGCAGAGTTGAAAGATCCCACAATAACCAAGGAGTGAGATGAGGCACTGAACAATGCTAAAAAGCAAATTATTGATTTTTCTCTTATTAAGGGAGCAGCCTCTGCTCTGTGTGCAAGGGATGAGGCAGAGGAGCTGAGACTAACAATGGAATGTGGTCCTGAAATTGAAGATCCCATCAGGAACAGCTCCWGCTGGAGCTGGACCTGCCTGTGCATCTTTATCTCTTTTTGTTCCTTGATTTCAGCTGCTGATTTTATCTCATCATCCATTTTCTCCCAGGTAAATAAGATGCWGAGCTGCTCTCTAAATCAGCACCTTCTTAATGCAGCCTTTTGTGGTGACCACAGCATTTGGGAAGCTCTTGAAGGCCTAATGAGCCTCATCAGCTGAATTATTTTAATTAACAGAGAAACAGGACCAGCCTTTGCATGGGGGATTTTTTTCTCTGAAATGCTTTTCTCTTTTATAAAAATTTGGGGTTGTAAAAATTGAGTTGTTTGCTCCAAAAATGGAGCAAAGGCTCCCATTTTAGGAGRAATAATTGTGACATCAAGCCAGTTTTTAGTGAGACAACTTTTTAATCTTTACTCTGTTAAAGGTTTTGGTGTTGGGCAGAAAAACYCATTGAAGTCCTGGAAAAACCCTGCTGGAAAGAGAAATTCCTGCTTGGCTTTGGCCAGAGTGGGCAAATCCACCTGYGGATGTGTGGGATGCTCACTACTGCCAAAATCTGATGTGGAGAGTGAGAGATAAAAAGATTTTGGAATTCCAAATTTTCCCCAAAGCCTCTCAAATACATTCATGGATCCTGCAACCGGAGAAAAGCTGTGGGACAATCAGTGATGCCAAAAATAATTTCCCCATGGAGGCAATTCCATACAAGTTCCTGAGATTTGGGATATCCTGGATCTGGATATCTGCACACCTGGTTCTGTTCTCCTCATCCCAATAGAACATTACTAATAATTCCAAGATATCCTTTAATTTCTCCTCTCAAACCATCCATCCTTCTCCAAGACATTAAGAAGAAAGTGAACATTGATTAAAGCAGGTGTCCACTGTCCCAGGTGTCAGTCCAGGCACTGAAAATCCTCCCAGGAGCCGAGCTAATTATGGAAAATCCAGCTAATAAAGGTAAACAACTTCTCCATGAGCACTTCATAAATACCCTGGGAAAGGCAGAGGCGCCGTCTGGTTATTCCACGGATGAGCGCTGGCTGCTGATTGATTACAAAGCTCCAGTCAGGATTTTATCAGCTCAATAACTCTGTAATCAGTCCCTTATCTCAGTTTTGCCTGATTAAAATTGCTGCACAAGTGGSTGTTCTTTCACACTCTCCTTCCCCGAGGGAATTTTGATGGACCACAGCAACGAGAGATGTTTTTAAATGGCCACGGTTCGCTCTGTGCGTTGTCTCCTTTGTGTTTGGAGGTCTGATCTGGGTGTAAAATCGGATTGTGGAGGTGACAGGGAAGGTGTGCTGACGCCTGTACAAACAGTTAATGGGTGAAAGTGATGCCTCATGTTCAGCTTTTCTATTTTTCAGACTCTGTGCTGCTTTAGTGTGGGGGTCTGGGCTCCATATCAGGGGATGGTGAGCTCTGTGCACWGAGCAGGGAGACAAAACAATTCCTGCTCCAGCTGGGCACCAAGGACAAATGATCCCAATCTCAGCCCAAGAGCACAAACACCGTGGGCTGGAGAGAGAAAAACAAGCAGGGTGGGACTGCAGGGGCTAAAGCTGGRATGGGACAATGAACTGCAAGGTGCARATGGAGCAGAACTGATCCMAGGGASAGACCCYGTGCCCGCTGGTGCATTTTGGGGCCATTTTGGTTCATGTTGGGTGCAGCCCTGGCTGGGCTCTGGTGCTGCCCAAGGTGGATCCATGGAGGAGATGCTTGGAATAAATCCCTGCTTTATTCTGGAACTCCATCCAGTCTCTGCTCTAGGGCAGCCTGCACAAGGCATCAGTGGTACAGAGTCCCTTTGTCACACACTTCCCAATTAATTGGGCATTATTAATTAAACCAGAACATAAAGCATCTTAGGGCAGATCGTGTCACCTCCTGTTAGCACCAACCTCAGAAACAGGAAAATCTGGGATTGGGAAGGAGGCAGATTCCAAGTTTCCAGGTCCAAGGCATCTGCACTCTGCCCTTACCATTCAATTTTCCTGCTGATTTAATGGAATGAGGCAGGAATGCCACCAGCAGCCCCAGGTTGTGCTTCTGGATGGGACCTGCTCTTCCACACTCTTCCACATTTTTTCCATCCCAGCCAATATTTTGTTCTCCATCCAAACCGGCTCCTGAAGCAATTCCTGAATTCCTCTTCCATCTTTTCTCAGTGTTTTGCTGTTTCAAGGTCACGAGAATTCACTATGCTGCAGTGCTGGTAATTTATTCACTCTGAGGATTTTTAGAGCAGAGGATTTGAATAAAGTTAAAGATTCCACCCCTTTTTCTGTAGCCCTTTATTAGAACTGAATCCGCACCGAGCATTCCCCCTTTTTTGTTTTATTTTTTTTCTTCCCCAATTAAATGCAGCTCTCCCTTTCTCAGGCAGTTTCAGACTCCTCCAAAGACAAGAATGGAAAGTATCAAACCCCAGAGAAATTCAGGAGCTGTCACATAATTGGGAAAGGGATTAAAATATTGCTGGATCTAACTCGATTGCTCCACGAGGTCCTTGGAATTTGCTGCTCTGGAAGTTGCTGCTGCTTAAACCAAGAGATAGAAAGGGAAACTCAAATTTGATTCCAAAAACAAATGACAGGAAAAGCTTTTCCTGGGAAAAACCTTGAACATGCAAAATAAGGGAAGTCTCTGAACTGACAGTCAAGTAAAAACTGATTTTTTTTCAGGTTGAAAAATAGTAAAATATTAAAATCTGAAATTTTCTAATATTCTTGAAAAGGTTTTGWTTTAATTCTAACACTTAATTTGGAGAGCAGGAACAACATGATAAATAAATGGTATTTTCCCCACATTTTGCCCAGAATTGAAACAGTGAGGGTTTTATAAGGGAAATAATTTCCTTGAGCTCTTTGGTRTTTTTCAAGCTGTGTGAGAAAATCCAGGGAATGTCCTGAAATCTGGGTGCYTCTTTCCAGGGAATTCTATCTTTGTAGGGCACTGACAGGTAATGATCCAACATTCCTGAAGTCTGGTGGAACCATCACTTTCCAAAAGATTTTTTCTACTTCCAGTTTCACCAAAAACTTGAATTTTTTGATCCCTTGGCCAATGCCAGGCATGATGTCCCAGACATACCTTCCTCCCATGTTTTCCATGGATTTTGGATCAGAATTCCAAGGCAGATGGGATAATTAACAAAGATCAGCCTTCAGAACACCCACAACTCCTTCTGGCCTCAATTAYTGCTTCAGGAGAGCTTCCAAACCTCTTCCCTTCACATTCCCTGKCTCTGAGGTGTTCCCTGTGCCCTGCGGGAMCTCATGGAATGGTTTGGGTTGGAAGGGACCTCAAATCCCATCCCAACCCCAAACAAAGGTTCCTCGAGGTCTCAGTCATTGRTTTGAGTTGAAGGAATCGTTGGTTTGAGGTTCTCCTCCCTGATGCTGGCACTGGGAACAGCSTGCAGCATCTCCAGCTGCTCTTCCCAGTCATTCCCAGCTTGGAGTGAGGGTGGCGGGCAYAGGGAGGAGCTGTMGTTGGAATATTGTCCTCCAGGAAAGCCTTYCTGCCCCTCAGGTGTCRCCCTGATTTTTTRAGATTTTCTAAGCCCTCTGATGTTTACATTCTTGTAACAAACTTTTTTACATACTTTCTGTAAATAACATGGTTTTGCATTTTTTTATCGAAGAAGAGAAATTTGATGGACTGTTGGTTTGTCCAGTGTCATTGGAGAGGTGGCACTGTCACCCTCCAATCCACTGTCGCTTTTGGAAATCTATAAATGTTGGGGTTAGGAAATAAACTTCCCTTTTTTCACCTTGAGAACAGCGGCGTGTGAGCTYGTGTTGTTTCGTGTCCTACAGTGACCCTCAGGCTCTGCTGGGATGGGAAGAGCCAGCCCKGACCCCTTTGAAGGTCCTCTCATCCTCCTTTTTAAAAATAAATGGAATATTTTCCCTAATACCTCAAAGAATCCCAGAATCCTCGACTGGTTTGGGTGGGAAAGGACCTCCAAASCCATCTCRTTCCACCCCTGCCAGGGCAGGGACACCTCCCACCATCCCAGGTTGCTCCAAATCCCTTCCAGGGATGGGACATCCCCAAAAAGCTTGGCATTCCATGGCATTTCTCTCCACTGGTGTTGGACTCCTCAGCTGCTCCACAAATATTGTTTTGTGGGAAACTCAGATTTGGGAAATCAGCAGAGCTCCCCTAAGCCGAAGGAAAGGGGCTGTTTCATCCCACCTGGGGTTTGCTCCCTGGATATTTATCCTCAATGATCTGGGGATACAAAAAACTGGTAAAAGGTTGAGGCAGCTTTGTGGATCCCCATCCATCTTTCCCATCTGCCCTGAATTATCCTGGCATTAATCAGGAGGAAAAAGAATACTTAATGATCTTCTTTCTCCCATTCATTTGTTAGTTGATTAATTCAGTCCCACAGAAGGCGTGGAACATTTCTCCTGGAAAAATGAAAGGCCTTGGATGTGGCTGAGGAATTTTTGCTTGCTCTGATATTAAATTTATAAACAGCTTTTCCAAATATTTACAGCGAATTATTCTTACACCAACATTATCTTACCCCCTCTTGGGGTTAAGGGTTGCAGCCACTGGGAAAAGAGGATGGATGTAAAAACTTGGAGATTTTATGGAGGAAAACAAAGAATTTAAATAACTCCTAATTTTTTTTATATTGTTCTTTCTAAAGCCAAACCCCCTCAGTTTAATAATAGAGTTCCCTGGCAAAGTGAGTCATATTCTTGGAATTAAATCCTGAGCTGATTTTAACACTCAGGGATCCTCRGTAATTTCATTTTAAAGGTCCCACACGTTGCAATTTTGGTCAGGAAAATTTACTTAATTAAAAAAAAAAATCTGATTAGTGATGTTCCCAAATGATCCATTAGGCACCTTATCTGGGGATTCCCAGTTCTACACAAATATAGGGATGACCCTGCTGTTGTGACCATGCTTGAGCAGACTCTAAATTTCAGGTTCATGTTTATTTCAACATCTGGAATTGCCGAATAAATCCTTTAATTCATCCCATTTTCATCAGGAAAAAGCAACTTTTAAGGATCATGTGAGTCAGGAGTTTTGGGATGTTGCTCAGCTGCTGGTTTGGAGTGAGGCAGGGAATTTGATACTTTATTTTATAAAGCACATTTTATTTAATTTGTGCACCAAATAAAAGCTGAAAATCTTTGCTGGAATTGTGGTTAAAAGGAATATTGGAGTTGGAAGAAATTGTGGTTTTTTTCCCCGATTCCAAGTTTTTAATGGAAATGGCTGAAACAACAATTAACATACATTGCCTAAAATTTATTTTGAGACTATGAAACTATTAAATCCCAGTTTAAGATTTGATTTTTCCTCAAATGGAAGGGGAAAATACACTTCCATGTTTTTATTCATTTGGAATTCRATTGTTGGTTAAACAAACCTGAATTTCCAGGTCTGCAGCTGGTGTAGCAGCAAAGATGGAATTGCTCCTGATGGGATTTGGGATTTTTCCCTGTCCCAAGGGAAAGGATGGACCCTGTGCTATCCCAGCCCTGATAAATGCGATCATTTAAATCAAATTTTGAGGAAAAAAAACAGTGCCTGAGAGCAAGAATTAAGATTTGAGTTTTAAATATAGATTAGAAAAAAAATGGCCTCCATTTGTCCTCAAGACAAACTGATAAAACATGGGAAGAGAAGGAATAATTAGGGATGAACTTCCCAGAAATCTGCATTAATCTGCATAAAACCAGATCTCTGATCCATATCTTGAGATTCCCTGAGTCAGAGGGAGTGGGGAGGGAATAAAGAGGAGCCCAGGGAGATAAAGATGAGCCCAAGCAGGATCTCTGAGGGCATCAGAGGGATCTGATCACGGAAAATGGGGGTGATTCAGCAAAAATGTGGGAATGTGAGGGATGCAAGGAGACAAGAAGTGATGAGGAGTTCAGGATTGGGCTGCTCATGGCTGGATCCTCAGGGAGGTTCTCAGCCAAGGGTTTCCTATAAAGCACAGAGTAGGGAATCTGCCAGGAGTGGGGTGAAGATGAAACAAAGAAATTCTCCTGGCTAGAAATGATTCCTTTGTATCCCTCCTTCCCATTCCTGGAGCAGGGAATAAAGGGAGCAGGGAGCTGCAGTGGGAGTGGGGATGGTAACCCATAGGAGGAGAAGCTGAGGGAGCTGGGCAGGGGCTGGAGAATCCCTGAGGAGCTGGGCAGGGGCTCAGCCTGGAGCAAAGGAGGCTCAGGGGCCCTTGTGGCTCTGCACAGCTCCTGCCAGGAGGGCACAGCCGGGGGGGTCGGGCTCTGCTCCAGGGAACAGGGACAGGAGCAGAGGGAACGGCCTCAGGCTGGGCCAGGGCAGCTCAGGGTGGGCACAGCRGGAATTTCCCCATGGAAAGGGGGCTCAGGCCTTGGCACTGCCCAGGGAGGGTTGCAGTGCCCATCCCTGSAGGTGTCCCCTGGAGGTGGCACTCAGAGCTCTGGGCTGGGGACAAGGTGGGGATCAATCAAAAACTGGATTTGATGACCTTGGAAGACTTTTCCAGCCTCAGTGATTCTATTCCATGATTCCATGATGAGCAAAGTTCCCTGCAGGACCCCTTAGGCCACAAGCCTGAGGAGTTTTCTTCTTTGAGTTTGTCTAAGGAATCATAACTTTAAAATCAGGATTCARGGAAGCGCTTCAGCATTCCAAGCAGAAAATCCCTGTGTAAGTGCTTTGCTGGTTCAGGGCTAAATTAATTTGTAATGATTTTATTAACAATGCCTTGAACATAATTTCTGCATTAAACTCTAAACACCGGGTTTGATGAATTCAAACAATTAGCCCATGCATCAACAGCACTCATTAAAATTAATTATTACCTGCTCACTTTTTATGAATGGGCTGGACTGTGGGCAGATTGCTCAGCTGGAGTAAGTCAGGAATATTCCAGGAGTGGGAGGGAATTAATTTAAACCCTGAGAATCTGAGAGAAGATTTTTAGGAATCTCTGGTCCATGTGGATCCCAGATCAAAGTAAGAGCCAAATTTGTTGGCTGGGATCTGGAATAAACTGGAAACACAAAAATCAGGTGTTCAAAGCATTGTGCTGAGTGATTAATGGGTTCATCTTCCAGCTCCAGCAAGGCCAGGCTTTAGTGGGAAAAGCCAGGATCTCACTGGAAAATAAAATTGGAATCTCAGGAATTATTGCTGTTATTTGTGATTTATTAATGGGCTGGAAGGGAGAACTCAGTGGAAAGGGGATTTGCATTAAATGCCACCTCACCCCCAGGAGATCCTCCTAAACCTAGACCTAAAGCTAGACCTAAACCTAGACCTAAAGCTAGACCTAAACCTAGACCTAAAGCTAGACCTAAACCTAGACCTAAAGCTAGACCTAAACCTAGAGACACCTCCCTAACCCCTGTCTTAATTCGGCCATGAAATAATTTATAATTTCATTCACAAAGCTTATTAAACTCCATCTTCCAGCTACTTCTCCTTCCCACACACTGATATTCCCTCAGGAAGTCAGCACCAGGATTTTCCAATTTCCAGCCCCGTTCAAACACCAATAATTCTTGTCTCAGCATTTTTCTTTGCATTAAAAACCTCAATTCCCTCCTGTTTTGGGTTGGGTTTTGTTTTGTTTCCTTTCCCTCCTGGATATATTCATGAATATTCATTTCCCTTTTATTTCTCAACACCCAGTATCCAAATAATCGGAGAATGGATGGATTTTCCATGTGTGCTCTGGTCCCAGGAAGGCTTCCAAGCATTCCCAGAGCCTTTTGGTTCAACCACAGGAATTATTCCTGATTGAACTGGCTGGGAATTTGGCCTAATTAACCTAATTAAAAGAGGGAAATTATCCTCAGCATCCCATCACCCACCAGACTTTGCCATTGGATGATCCCAGAGCTCCAGGAGTGTTTGGGCAACGCTCTCAGGGATAGGGTGGAATTGTTGGGGTGTCCTGGGCAGCGCCAGAATTGGGATTGGATGATCCTTGTGGAATTTCCAATCTAGAATATTCCATGATTCTCTCATCACCTCTGCAGTGGCAAAAATGTCTCGTTCTTGATGGTGGATAACCATCAAGACCAGGAATGACCAGGAATTCTGAGGGTTCCCCATTATCCASTGGAATATCCAGCATGGAACTTCCACCCAACCCCCAAATCCCATCAGAGTGGGGGTTTGGAGAGGGCAAATTGTGGAATGTAGGGCTGGGGATGAGAGGCAGAGTGTGAGAAGCAAAAGCAGGAATAATTTGGATACTGGCATGGAGAAGAAACAAGCAGGGGAAGAGAAGAGTTGAGGAACCCCTGAGCAGAATATGAGGAAGGAAAAGCAGGAATAGTTTGGATATTGGCATGGAAAAGACACAAGCAGGGCTATGAGGAGCTGAGGAAACCCATAGGAGCTGAGGAACCCCTGATCAGATTGTGGGAAGGAAAAGCAGGAGTATTTTGGATATGGGCACTGAAAAGACAAAACCAGGGGATGTGAGGAGCTGGGGAAGCCCTGAGCAGAATATAAGGAAGGAAAAGCAGGAATATTTTGGATATGGGCACTGAAAAGACAAAACCAGGGGACGTGAGGAGCTGGGGAAGCTCTGAGCAGAATATAAGGAAGGAAAAGCAGGAATATTTTGGATATTGGCATTGAAGAGACACACCCAGAGGATGCGAGGAGATGAGGAGCCTCCGAGCAGAGCTAGGGGCTGGGTAAAATAATCCCCTCCTTAGACCTTGCCTTGGAATCATCTCCTCAAAATCTGCAGGGCCACAAGGGAAATGATTAAAGGAGACCTTGGCTTATGATGTTGACCAAAAATACCTTGCATTTCTTTTTTTTCCAGCTTTCTTTGCCTCTGTTGTGCCCTCACGGCTTAGATTTTAATTCCTTTGGGGCTGGGAATCTCTTTGTTCCCTGGATCTCTCTGTGCTGCCTGGCACACCAAGTCCTGCTCCCGTTTTTCCACTTCTCTGTGCTCCCATATTAAAGACTCATTTCAAAGTCYGGATCCCAAGAACATAAAACAAGAGAATGGGAAGAATCTCTCAGAAAAAATCAGGATCCTCAGCCAGAACAGGATGGTCAGATCCCTGCAATCTCCACGTGGRTAAGGGAAAACAAAGGCTCTGTTTTTAGGGGAAAAAAAAAGTTCCTTAGGGATTAAAGGARCATCTGATAACCTGAACAAATCCAGTCTCTTAAAAATATTCCAAATTTTTTACTCCTCTCAGAACAAACCCTAGCTGAGGACAGGGAGCAAGGTTTTTCCACTTAAAGTTTTTTGCAGGATTTTACCTTTTGTTGTTTCATAAAATAATTCGGGAAGGTGGGGTAGGGGAGAGGGCAGGAAGGGAGGTAGGAATTCTTTAATTGARGTTCATCCTAATGGGAATATTTTATATATTCCCATTGGGATTCCCTGCTTCCTTTGTCATTGCTCCAGGATTTCATATAAAAGACAGATAAAGGTGCCCCAAAAATTCCTCATCCCTGGAAGTGCCCAAGTCCAAATTGGATGGGGTTTGGAGCACCCTGGGAYAGTGGGAAGTGTTCCTGTTCATGGGATGGGTTTTAAGGCTTCTTCCAACCCAAACCACTCCGTGATTTCATTTAAAATCCATAAATTATCTACTCAAATMATTCACTTAAATCCATTTACAACAATTCCAAGGATTGGGAGATGCAGGGACAGTGTGGAGTTCAAGGAAGAAAGATTAATGGAAATAAACCTGTGCTGAAAACTTCACTCTGTGCTGTGTGCCACACACCAAGGACTATGGAGTGAGATTGATGCAATCCTGGAGTTCCAACCTCCTTTGGAATTCATCAYTCCTTGATCTGCAGCAAAACAAGAGGAAACAGCCTCAARTTTCACCAGGAGGTTTTTAGGTTGGAATTAAGGAAAATTCCTTCATGGAAAGGGTTGTGCAKCCCTGGCACAGGTGCCCAGGTGGAGTCCCCATTCCTGGAGGGATTTCAAAGCCCTGTGGTGTCTCCTTGCTCTTTTAAGTTCTTCTGAGCCTTCTGATGTTTATGTTCTTGTAACGAACTGTCTCAGTTTTTTGCAAATAATTATTGTTTTACATTCTTCTCTGAAGGAGGAGAAATCTGATGGACTGTTGGTTTGTCCAGTGTCATTGGAGAGGTGGCACTTTCACCCTCCAATCCACCGTCACATTTGAAAGTCTATAAAYGTTGGAGTCAAAAATTAAACTTCCCTTCTTTTTACCTTGAAGGTTCCAGTGTTGTTTCATTTCACAATGTCCACAGTGACATTGTGGAGGAGGCACTTTGGGACATGGAGCAGTGGTGGCCCTGGCAGTCCTGGCAGGGGAAAGGTTGAACTCCATGATCCTAAAATCCTTCCCAACCTTAATGACCCTAGGTTGGTATTTACCTTCCTGGAATGGCTGAAGGAGGCCAAAAATGAGAAATTCAATCCCYACGCCCGAATCCCGCCCGTCCTGCTCAGCATCCGCTGCCCAGCCTGTCCCTGAGCGGCACTTCCCTGGAATTGCTCCTTTCTGAGGCCTTGGCTTTGCAAATCCCGAGCAGGTTAAGTGCTGCAGTTACAGGATTATTACCCAGGCTGTTCCCTGGAGCACACGTGCAGTGGAGAAGCCGGATAATGAAGCAGCCCTGGAATTCTGCAGGCAGGGCCAGTCCCTGCATTCCCTCCGTGGGGAGCACTAATTGGAGCAGTGCCTCAGCTCCCTGACAGTTTGCCAATTGTGGGCAGGAACTCATTTATCAGCGGCTRGAGTGGCTAAAAAGGATGGATCTGCTGTCATTCCCAACGTTCCTGGAGCAGGGACACAAATAATCCATGGGAACAATGGCCCTGCCCCAGCAGGAGGGGCCTTCAGGCTCCCAGCCTGATTAGATCCCACTTGTTCTCCATTAATCTGCTTTAATGAACTTCCTGACCTTCTCCCTCGCTTCATCTACAAGGAATTTCCCAAATAAATCTTGCCCAGTGCTATAATCCTATTTTCCAAACAATCCAAATAACTCGTGGGTGAACATTTACAACCTTAGGGCTGAAAAGGAAATCAAATAACAAACACAGAGGCTGCTACTGTGAGCAATTAATTGTGTGGGGTTCTGTGGTTCCCAGCTCTGATTCATGAGGAAAACTGGGAACAAGGATGTGGAGCAAACGATTAAATCCCATAAAAATTTATGCAGATGCCTCCAACAAATTTGTGCCATCATAAAGCAACCGGGAAAGGTCTTATTTATGGAGCATGGCATAAATCAGGAGATTTAGTGGGATCTTCTAACAAAGGGAGAGTAATTAAATGCCTGGGAATCTGGGGTTGGACATCATCCGTGAAAAATGTCTGGAGAGGAGCACTTAACAGAGGATGTCGGATTGTGTTGCTGGAGAAGTTCATGGACGTGATTAAATCTCTTTTTTATCTCTGCCCATAAATCACATCGAGCTCAGGCATTGAACTCCACATCTGTGAGCAGGGAAGGGAGAAGGAGGAGTCGTGTCTGGAGAGGTCTCAGGGAAGAGGAAAAAGTGGGAAAGAAAAAGGATGCAGGAGGTGCTTTTATGTCTTGGATTAGAGGGGGGAAAGGAGATGCTCAGGAAATATTAGATCAGAGAATTCCAGAATGGTTTGGGTTGGAAGAACTTTAAATCCCATTTTATCCCATCCCTGCCATGGCAGGGACACCTCCCACTGTSCCAGGCTGCTCCAAGCCCCARTGTCCAACCTGGTYAGAGAAACCTGGGAGAAGCAGGAATTGGTTAAAAATATCTCACTGGGTAAAAGCAGCAAACCCTGCCACGATCACTGGGAGATAATTTAAGTTAACCAGGGAATTTTGGCTGGAATTCCCAATATCCAACCTATAGGTTCCCTTTKCCATCTTAAAGCCATTCCCTGGCTCCTGTCCCTCCATGCCTTGTCCCCAGTCCCTCTCCAGCTCTCCTGGAGCCCCTTCAGTCCCTGCCAGGGGCTCTGAGCTCTCCCTGGAGCCTTCTCCTCTCCAGRGGAACRTTCCCAGCTCTCCCAGCCTGGCTCCAGCCCTTGGAACATCTCCATGGATCCCTCTGGATTTGCTCCAGCAGCTCCACATCCTCCTGCAGTTGGAACCCCAGAGCTGGAGCAGTTCTGCAGGTGGGATCTCACCTGAGTAGGGCAGAATTCCCCTTTTCCTGCTTCCCACACATCCTGTGGTATCAGCCCAGGATTGGGGAATTCTGGATTCACACAGCCAGGCCACGTGCACTGCCCTTCTCTCCAAGAGAAAATTTTGGAAAGAGAAGAATTGTTTGGAGATCTCTGAGCAGCTCCAGAAGGAGCTGACCCCATTAGTGGTGATTGACAGCTGGAGTCGCTCAGGTCAGGCTGACACAAAATCCAGGCTGACCTCGGGGTCACCACTGCTCACCTGGAACCTGCACCTCATCTCTGGAGCCAGAGCGGGGATTTGGGAAGAAATCCACTTAGGAGTTAGTGATGGATTAAAGATGTGTTCACAAATAGACTAAATGGATGCTGGTTCTCCAAAAAATGCAGAATTCTAACACCAAAAAAAGGGGAGAAAGAAATTCTTCTGGAGAGCAGGGAAATCCAGGATGGGGGGAATGCTCCCTCTTTGTTTTGAGCTCCTGTGAAATCCCTGACAGCTTAAAACACTCCATGGAAAGGGAACAATGCAGGGAAGCACCGTGAGAATGCTGAGAGAGGGGTTTTGGGGCAAATTCCCGAGCTGGGAAGTGCAGGAACACRTGGAGTGTGTGCCCAGGAGAGGAGGCAAAAATAGACGGGAACAAAGAACTGCAAAATTCACTGTTCTGCCAAAAAMCCCCGAATTTCTGAAGTTTGGGACACAATTTTGCCTGGATATGGTGGAACAGGATAATCCAGGTGGKAATTCCTTCAGCCTGGCTGACAGGCATACATTTAAAAAAGCATTACTGTCACTCTGTCCAAGCCCTGAGTAATTCTCCCACGATAAAGACCAAAAAAGAGATGGAAAAGATTCCTACCTCTGGGAGAAACGGAATTTCTGCCCATCCTGTGCTACCAAAAATTCTCATCAAGGAAATCACTGGGGCCTTGGCAGAGGAAGGGAAGCAGAGGAGCCGAGTTTGGGGAAAAACTCATAGAAGAAAGAAGTTTGATCCCTCTCTAGATGAGGAATTCCAGAGGCAGAGCACTGGATTTCCATGGAGAAGCCTTGAAAAAATCCATTGGCAGCAAGGAGAGGAGCGGCTTGGCAGCTGATTCAAAACTCAGAATTCTGGAGAGAAAAGTGCTTATCTTGTCCCATTTTCATTTTCCTGTGCCAAGGCTGGAATTTTTCTCCAGACTAATTTTTATTCCCTGAATGGGAGTTTTTATTTCATTTTGCAGCCCCATATTAAGAGCACAAAGTCATGTAAATATTCCAAGCATCCCTGATTCCAAAAGCTGCTTCTCCTGCTTTGTTTTCCCTTAGTAATTTTGGAGACAGTGGATATTTATTCCTGGATTTTGCCAATTCCCAAACTCCAGGAAATGAATGCCTCRTTAGAAAAGAATATTTACAGATATTTATTTTGTTCTCTGAACTCATCATTTCAAGCTAAATCCATTCATGGAGAGTGGCGGCAAACAAAATAATGTGGATGTGGTTGGTGGGAATACAAAGAAAATTGGCTGAATTTTGTTTATTCTAGCCCAGCTTCTGCTGGGATTCTCCATCAAAAAACACGGAAAACCATGGAATTACAGACAAAGGTGATTATTTAACTAAAGTAAAAGGGCAATCCATTGGTAAAGGTGTTTTGTTAAGAGAGAGGAAAAGAAGTGATTTAATAACACTTTGCAAAATCCTGGACTCCAAAAAATCTTTGGAAAACCTCGTTTCAGGAAGCAGGAGCTGTACCATGGGTGATGGATAATCAGAGGGATCAAACCTCTCTGGGAAATGGMGGATGAAATCCTTGGGTACAAATACAGGGAATGATGGAAGAGCAGGGAATTGTTCCTCTTGCATTGGTGCTGTTGGAATTATAACTGGAATACTCAATTTTTTTCTTTGTCTGCAACTCCAGAAAAATCAATGGATTAAACAAGGCTCATTCTGGAATCAAACAAAATTTGGGAATGTGGGAAAAAGAGGTCCTGGCAGCAACAGGAGCACAGTTTAGGAGGAGATTAAAAGATGACTTGAACAAGACAAGGAAGAAACAACACAGGGAACAAAAATCAGGATAATGGGCTCMGGAGCCTTCCAGACCCATCTGGAACAAATCCAGAGGCTGGAAGCTGAAATCAGACAAATTAAGATCCAGACCTGATTGGGAGAGAGAATTAAACAATGGGAACGGGGGCTGGGTCCTAGGAAACCCATAAATATAAATATAAATATAAATATAAATATAAATATAAATATAAATATAAATATAAATATAAATATAAATATAAATATAAATATAAATATAANATAAATATAAATATAAATATAAATATAAATATAAATATAAATATAAATATAAATATAAATATAAATATAAATATAAATATAAATATAAATATAAACAATGACATATACACATGGTTATAAATATGAACAATAAACTATAAAATTAAAAATAAAAAGAAATAGAAATAGGAATATAGATATAAATGACTGGAAATGGGTAAATAAATGGGGGATTATTTAAACTTGGTTATTTTAAGAAGACCTCCTGACTGGTATCCCACTGGTGGTTTTTAGGATAAAAATCAGAGAATCCTGAAATACTTTGGGCACCTTAAATCCCATCCCATCCCAGCCCTGCCATGGCAGGGACACCTCCCACTGTCCCAGGGTGCCCCAATGTCCAGCCTGGCCTTGGCACTGCCAGGGATCCAGGGGCAGCCCCAGCTGCTCTGGCAATTCCAGCCCAGCCAGGAATTCCCAATTCCCGATCTCCCATCCATCCCGGCCCTCTAGCACTGGGAGCCATTCCCTAGCTCCTGTCCCTCCATCCCTTGTCCCCAGTCCCTCTCCAGCTCTCCTGGAGCCCCTTCAGGCCCTACTAGGGGCTCTGAGCTCTCCCTGGAGCCTTCTCCTCTCCAGGGGAACTGTCCCAGCTCTCCCAGCCTGGCTCCAGAGCTCTTGGAGGATCTCCATGACCCAATCCCTGGATGACAAGGATAAATAATCCATGATTTCCTCACTGTCTGATGATCAGAATCTAAAGACACAAGAACACTTCTAACTCCCTCTGTTCTGGTCTAGTTGGAATTAATTTCACTTACAAACCATAAAAAGGCTYTGGAGTTTTTTCCCCAAATCCTTTTCCAAGATTTTTCCTCACATTCCCCCATGGAGGAAGGCAGGATGGATTGTCTGGCTGTGACTCCTTGAACYCTTGGAGCGAGGAGACAGAGGAGCCAAGGGGAGAAGATAAGAAAGCAATTGAGGATCTGTCACTGGAACACACGGAATTGTCGTCCTGCAGATTGGCAGAGGTTAATTAAAAGCGTGAATTCCAAATAATTCCATTAAATTGGGACCAATCCCATTTGGAAGAGCCATTTTTCATTCTCAACCCATGAGCTCTCATTGAGGTCAAAGTATAGGTTCAGGTAACCTCTGRTGGGAGCTGTTAAAATCCCAAATTCCTGGATGCCTGGAATGGTGTGAGCAATTCCAGGGGTTTGGGCAGCCAGATCCCACAGCTCTGTGAAGGAGACAGATGTGTGCAATTAATTTTTTWAATTAATGGATCGATTTTGGGTCTGTCTTTCCCTTCTATTCCAAAGTCAGTGCAAGGAGATTTCCCTGTTTTCCACGACTGGCAGGATAATTCCTTCTCTGCTTCAGAGAATTATCCAAATAAATGTATTTTTGACAACTTTTGACTTATTAAGATTAATTTTAAATTGTGCTGGAGTGTCAACATTACCCAATAAATTATTTCAGCTCCTGAAACTCAGAAGCTTCTGAGTCTCTCAGATTTCTGTGGTTGAAGAGACCCTGAAGAGACCTCAAAAATCCTGATAAAAACCCCCAAATGGGAACCTTTCAGAAAATCCTTGGCTTTCCATGGACTTACCTATTTAACATGGATGACTGGAGTGTTAAATGGGATTTCTTTGGGATTTAAATGGGATTTCTTTGGGATTTAAATGGGATTTCTTTGTTGGTGGTGGCTCACAATTGACTTGCCCAGTGGCTGCTCTGCAATAATTGATTTCCTTATTGCCCTGCAATAATTATTTCTGGAATTGGAGCATTTTTTTGTTGGCTGAAGAACTGAAAATCCTCTCTCATTCTGGAATAGTGAAAGYCTGACTTCTAGGGCTTCGTGTTGACTCAAACTTGCACCATGTTGCTCCAACAAAACCTTTCCAGGATAATTTTCAGTTCAGCTGAAGTGGATTTTTCCAAGCTTCAAATGTCTYGGCTAAAATTGTTCCTAATTCTGAATTTCTGGCCAGCAGCTCTTGGGCTGCTTCATTTAAAGGGAATATTTTGTGTGGATGCAAGAACAACACAAATTATCTGTTAAATCCAGTTTTTTTTCCAAGCATGAATGGGGAAAAGGGGATATTAAAAGTCACCTTTATTCCTGAAGGAAAAATGAGAATATTTTTCTGTATTTTGGGATGCAAAAGCAACAATTTGTCACTGGTTTGATAAAAGGGGAACGTGTTTAATCTCATTAGAGAGAGGTTGGAAAAGGAGATTTTAATTTTATTACAATGGCAGCATCTCAGCCATGAGAGCTCTGCCAGTTTGTGCTCACTGAAGAATTCCAATGGCGATTTGCTAAAAAAACCTGTAAATTAGCTCAGGAATTCTGTGAAATGGGAGTCACAGGAGTCTGAGCCTTCCTACATGGATATTTGGAGAATTCCAATGTTCCAGCTGAGGCATGTGGCCCAAAGTGTTGAAACCAAAACCTAAAATAGGACAGAAAAAACCCCTAAAATAGAACAGGGTGTGGGGTGATGATTTTAGGCTGGAAGAGGTGGATTTAGAYGGAATATTGGGAATTCCTGGCTGGGCTGGAATTGCCAGAGCAGCTGTGGCTACCCCTGGATCCCTGGCAGTGCCCAAGGCCAGGTTGGACACTGGGGCTTGGAGCAGCCTGGGACAGTGGGAGGTGTCCCTGCCCATCCAGGGGGGGCACTGGGTGGGATTTAAGGTMATTTCATGTTAAAATTTGATTTATAACCTTTTTTTGTGCAACAGTTCCTGCATCTTTCCAACATTGACAAAATGAGGATCCAGGCTGGTTTTCATTATCCATGAGCATTCCATCAGGAATTAGGGAAAATCCAGCCCTTATCACCTGGCTGACTTATCTCACAGTCYTGCCTTTATTTTGGGCCTAAACCAGGGATAATTTTCCCAAGTTCAATCTCCAGGGAGAGGGCAGAGAACCCCGGAGTTCAGGCACTGCATTAACCACAGGGAGAGCTGATGTTCACTCCAAGATCTGATATTGAAATCCATCACGGAAATCGATTGGATTAAGCTGCAGGCACTTCATTATTGCAACTCAGAAACCCTGGGAAGAAACAAGAGGTCACAGGAGGTGTCTAAGACAGAAATTCCCTGCTCTGTTCATCCTGCTGGGAATTCTGGGCATGGATTTCTCTGAGATTTCTCTGGGATTTCTCCCAGATGAGTCTCTGGATTTACTGTRCACACCAGGACTGACCCAACACCATGGTCAGAAGGGAATTTCTAGAAATTCCGGGCGTGAATTGTCCCAGCAAACTGTTGGATAACTGAAAATCCCAACAAAGAAAAAAATTATTTGGGTTTTTTCCTCCGTATTTTCTTCCTTTTTCCTGAATGATTGCTCTGGGCAATAAATGAATTTTGAAGGGCTTCAAAATCCAGGGAATTCAGCAGGAAAACCCAGCTCTCCTGGGGCTCTTTAGCTCCTTTTAACAGAGTTCTCAGGTTTGCAAGGGGAGCTTTTTCCTGGCAGGAATTGATTCCTGGGTTGCATTTGTGATAAATAAAAGCTCTGATCCACCTGGAGCCCCCAGGGCCCCTCGGTGGAGCCTGAGATCAACGAGTTCATTCAGGAGCTTAAATCACAGAGATGTGGGAAGGGAACAAAAATGTCTGGGTCCATCAAAGGGAAAATATTCCTTATTCCTGCTCTGCTCCCAGGGCAGGTCGTTCATCTCCTGCTTTAGCAAATATTCACCAGCTCAGCTCCCTGGCATTGCAGTTCAAGGAGTTTCTCTAAAAACCAAATGAAATCTGGAGATGATGATTTAATTTCTGCTTCTCCTGATGGAGGAATATCGATTCTCCTGATATTTAGACCCATTCTATTTATTTTAGTATCCTCATCCTTTAGATCAGACAATCCAGAATGGTTTGGGTGGGAAAACTCATTTTGTTCTACCCCTCCCATGGAATGAAAGATGCAGCTGGATAAACTTCCCGCCGACCATCCATTTTTTAATTTTAATGGAATATTTCCTCTAGGAATGCAGCCAGTTAATTGCCATTATTTTGTCTCCACCAATACAGAGACTCCTCAGAGTTTCTCAGGCCCATCTCCCCTTGAAACAATAAATTCCATCGGAATGAAAATGCTGTGAAGTGTTAAAATGTGATGGGTGCACACCTGAAACACTGAAAATAGACAAGAGGAGCTGGCATTTGACTGCCTGGGTCACATTTCATTTGCCTGGAGGAAAGAAATCAGGATGTATGACAGTTCTGCTCATGCAGAAATAAAAAGGTGCTGTCTCAGGAAGTGGGGGTTCTCAGAGTRTCTGTGAAATCCATGGAAAATGTAAATTAGCTGAGCTGGTTTGACATTAATTATGTGTTTAATTTTTCTGGAATAAACGGTATAAAAAATTAAAAATTCCTATAAGGGAGGGGAGTGGAATCCCATTTTTGTTGCCACTCAGATACATCAGGATTGAGCCTGTTTTGAATCACTGGGATTGGCTGGAAGCAGAAAAAATGGTTGACACTTTTCCTTCACTGATACCACTTCAAGATCAGTTTTTGGATATGGAATTGGAATTTGGATTGGTCAAAATTTAAGCTGCATGTTAATTATTCATCAATGAACCTTAATTACTCTGAATTGAGCTGGAAAAAATGGCCCCACAACTTTTCCTTTCTTTATTTTCCTGGGACAGCATTTTCCTGTGGCCATGTGGCTGTTGGTGAAGGAATGTCAACTTCCTGCTGGTTTGACACTAATTCCCTGTTTAATTTTTCCAGAAGAAACTATAATGAATAAAGAACTCCTAAAAGGGAASGGAGTGGAATCTGATTTTTGTTGCCACTCAAATACACCAGGATTAAATCTGTTTAGAATCACTGGGATTGGCTGGAAGCAGAAGAAATCATTGGTGACAATTTTTCTTTACTGATACAACTTCAGTATCTGCCTGTCCACATATWTGGATTTGGAATTGGAATTTGGATTTGGAAAAAACCATTTCAATTAAACTGCACATTAATTATTTGTCAATGAACCTTAATTACTCTGAATTGAGCTGGAAAAATGGCCCCATAACTTTTSCTTTCTTTATTTTCCTGTGGCCACGTAGCTGTTGGTGAAGGAATGTCKACTTTCTGCACGGTTTGACACTAATTCCCTGTTTAATTTTTCCTGAATAAATTGTAATGAATAAAAGACTACAAAAAGTGGGGGTGTGGAATSCCATTTTTGTTGCCMCTCAAATACACCRGGATTGAGTCTGTTTAGAATCAYTGGGATTGGCTGGAAGCAGAAAAAAATGGTTGGTGACACTTTTCCTTCACTGGTATCAGTTCAGGATCAGCTTTTCTACATATTTGGAGGATGGATTTGGAAAAAAGCRTTTCAATTAACCTGCTTACTAATCATGCATTAACAAACCTTAATTACTTTTAATTGAGCTGGAAAAACGGCCCCACAACTTTTCCTTTCTTCTAGTTTTAAGCTGTGGGTTCCTTTGGATGAGGGTGAGGATGGATTGGGATAGAATTGGATTTATTGAGCTGTTAAGTGTTGAGCTGCTGTGATGTTGGATGGAAATCCAGACTGGTTTGGGAAGAACCTTAAATCCCATCTCATTCCCATGGGGACACTTTCCAACATCCCAGATTTCTCCAAGCCCCATCCAGCCTGATACCCAGTCAGATTCATCATTAAAAATTGCACTTTACCAGACTTGGGAAATATTTGTGCTCAAAAATTCCATAGCAAACACAGCCCACTGGGAGGAAGGAGCAGTGCAAAGTTTTCCATGTTCCCATTGGACTTGAGGGAATTATTTATTCCATGTTCATCCATGGTTTGCCTGGGAATATGATTTAGGTAGGTACCTACAGCTGGATAAGGGCAGGGCAGATCAGATCTGGATCACTGGAATCAACCCCGTGGAGGGCTGAGAGTGCTGCAAAACCAGGACTGAGGGTGCCCAAGGCCAGCTCTCATCCATGGCCATATCACACATTCCTGACTCCAGAGGCCTTTTCTGCTGGTTCCTGGCTTCTTTTCTRCCTCTGTCAAGGYTGGGATTGGAGGCTCGAGATGGTATTTTGTGTTTGGGCTCAAATGTTTATTTCTTATCTATGTTACAGCCTTACAAGCTGTGAGTTCTACAGCATTCTACTAACGAGCTACAAAATGGCCGTCTCTCTCTCTCTACAAGGCCTTTTAAGGATAAACTGCCCAATTAAGAAATGACACCTCAATTATTTTCACTTTTAACCCAATAAACAACCACTCGTGCCTGCAATGGGGACTTCGTTTTCCAATTACACAAAACCACCCAAACCCATGGAGAAGAAGGTGAAGAAGAAAGACCAACCTCCACCCTGAAACCTCCATCTTGCTTGATATCTATTACTACATTCTAAAACCCCAAACTCTAAGTTTTCCACCCTGTGATATTACACACTTCTATCCAAACTCTACATCCATAATCCCAATTCTATCACTCAAGTTTGGAAGCTTCTCCATGGCCTCRGGTCAGTGCAGTGTTCTCTAGGGGGGCTGTTCCTTTCAGCACAAAACCCCAAAACTCTCAGTATTCAGGGTTCCAACAGGTTTCCATCTGTCCCTGGAGTGTTGCTCCATCTGGAGAGGCCCAGGAAGCACCAGGAGCTGGAAAAGTGGTGATGGAAAGCCCAGCAGCAGCTGGGAAGGAGCAAAGCTGGAAGTGAGTTAATGGAGATGGGAGCTGGGGAGCAGAGCTCAGTGTTTTCCAAAGGCACCAGGGGCCAGTGATGGATTAGAAATCCTGCTTGTGGATTTATCCAAACTGGAATCAAAAACAAGGAAACTCCATTAGTGGAATCCATCTTTCCCACAGCTGCAGGCTCGGGGAGCACAGGGAGCACTGATTTCCCTGCYCTGAGAGTTGCTCCATTAGTGTCATCTTGGATGAGGAGGGAGAAAATGAGGATTTGAAAGCCCTGGGAATGYTGTTCCATGGAAGGAGCAGCCTGTGGGATGGAGGTGAATCCTGCCATCCCAGCCCTGCAGGGATGTTGTTTAAGGAGCAGAGAGATGTTTTCCCAACCCTGTGTTTTTGCTGTTTGCTATTAAGGTCCTGAAGATATGAAAATTTCAGGATTTCTCCCTTTCCAATGTTGCAAAAAAAAAGTAAAGAGGAACTTTTGATTTGAGAGCAGAGCAGAGCAAACTGCACGGAGAAGRTTCAGGAAAACAAGATGCCCTTGGCTTCACCCCAGGCTGCTTCCTTGGATCCAGCATGCCTGAAAAAACATGGATTCAGTGCTGAACTCTGCCTTGCTTCCACTAAAGTAATTCCAACCCGAAACTGCTGCTGTCCAGCCTTGGGAACAGGCACAGCAATCTTGGAAAACCTGGAGGTGGCTGAGCTGAGCAGCTCCATCCCTGTGTCTGGCTGATAGAACTGGGATATTCCCTGGAAGCTGGGAATGAGTCACTTCCCACTTCTCCTGCCTCAAGGCCTGGACAGAATGAGTGAATTTACACTCAACATCCTCTGCTCTCTCCTGGTTCATTTTTAGCTCCCAATATTCCAGAATTCCAGTAGGAAACGAAATGGGAGACTTGGATCCTACCTGTGCTCACCCCAGTGTTTCCCAGGTGCCCAGATTCTTCAGGCTGCTCCAGAGGGAAGTGGACTTGGACCTTCAAGGCATTCAACTCATCCAAAGCTCCAGGAGTGTTTGGACAAGGATTTCAGGCACAGGGAGGGATTGCTGTCCAGAGAAACCTGGGAGAAGCAGGAATTGGTTAAAAATATCTCACTGGATAAAAGCAGCAAACCCTGCCATGATCACTGGGAGATAATTTAAATTAAACAGGGAATTTTGGCTGGAATTCCCAATATCCAACCTATAGGTACTCTTTTCCATCTTAAAGCCATTCTCTGTGTCCTGTCCCTCCATCCCTTRTCCCCAGTCCCTCTCCAGCTCTCCTGGAGCCCCTTCAGGCCCTGCCAGGGGCTCTGAGCCCTCCCTGGAGCCTTCTCCTCTCCAGAGGAACATTCCCAGCTCTCCCAGCCTGGCTTGCACTGGGATAGTGGAAATTTTCCTTTTCCATGGCAGGGGTTGGAACGAGATGGGCTTTAAACTCCTTCCCAGCCCAAACCATCTGGAATTCCAGGCTTAAAGCTTTTCCTTTCAAGCTGAAAGCTCATCCCTAGAATCCCGTTAATGCTCTGGGGCAGATTTTCCATAAGGTTTTTCCTCCCTGTGCTGCCTGAAGACCTAATTTCCACCAAAAAAAGGAAGAATTCACAGGAATACTGCCCAAATTTCTATTTTTTTTCCCTTAAAACCTCCCCTTCCTGAGAACACCAGCAGCATAAAGACAATTTCACAAATGAAGAATTCACAGGGAACACTGCCCAAATTCCTATTTTTTTTTCCTTAAAATTTCCCCTTCCTGAGAAAACAAGCAGCATAAAGACAATTTCCCTTGGGTGGGCTGCAGTCATTGCTACAAGCCGGGTTTTGGTGTGAGCTTTGTTAAACCCTGCTCATGTTCTCCCTTACAGGGCTGGGGTTTAATCATTCCCCGTGCAACTGATGCAGATCCATTTGTCCAGGAAGAGAATTTCCACGGAAAATCAGCAACCTGCTCTGTGCCTGGGGATATCTAAATATAAGCACCCTGGCAGGGGCCTCACTTCATTTTCTCTGAGCGTGGTCGGGCTCAGAGCGGGCTCGTTACACAGAGCGGGGACACAAATAAAGGTCAGCAGGAGCCTCTGCCTTGGCAATTGYTGGAAAAAGCAAAACACATTCCTGTGGCTGAGGAATGATACGGCAGGAATGAGTTGGTTTGTGTTTATAGGGGAAATTTGGGTTTTTTTCTGTTTTTTTTTTAATATTGTCCCTGCTGCCCTCAGCTCTGCTCCTCCATGAGGGAGCTGTGGGTGCTCCAGGCAGGAGAGCAAGGGTTGGTCCAGATGGGATGAAAAATCCTGCCCACATTCCTGAGTCCACAAAGCTCTCCCAGTTTTGGGATCTGTGGTGTCCTCAAGAATTTGCTGTGCTCAGACCTGTCCTGGGAATTTCCCAGGATATCCCTCACAGCATTCCCTCTGTTTGCCCAGGTGACCTCACCTGGATCCCCCAGGAGTTTATTTAATGYTTGTTCTGCTTTACTTTGCTCACACTAAGATTTCAAACTTCACCTGGAGAACTCTGTCCAGCTCTGGGAAAGATGGGGAGACCACRGAGCTGCTCCAAGGGTTGGAGCTGCTCTGGAGTCAGGCTGGGAGGGCTGGGAATGTTCCTCTGGAGAGGAGAAGGCTCCAGGGAGAGCTCMRAGMCCCTGGCAGGGCCTGAAGGGGYTCCAGGAGAGCCGGAGAGGGACTGGGGACAAGGGATGGAGGGRCAGGAGCCAGGGAATGGCTTTAAGCTGGAAAAGGGGAGATTTAGGTTGGATATTGGGAAGGAATTCTTGGTGGGGAGAGTGAGGAGGCCCTGGAATAGAATTCCCAGAGAAGCTGTRGCTGCCCCTAGATCMCTGGGAGTGTCCAAGGCCAGGCTGGACGAGGCTTGGAACACCCTGGGAYRGTGGGAGGTGTCCCTGCTCATGGCAGGGGTAAAATGGGATGGACTTTCCATGATTCTGTGACTCCGGTGATTCTACAATTCCAAATTGTGCCAATGTTCTACCACCCTCATTGTATCAAACTTTTTATCAAAATGAATCTAATAGAATCAAATCAAATTTAATCMAATCCAACCTAATCTAACCTAATTTAATTTAACCTAACCTAACCTGACCTAACTTAACCTAACCTAGTCTAAATCAACCCTCTTTTATTTAAAACCATTCCCATTGTACCAACACAGATAAAAAGTCTGTCTCCCCCAGTTATTGCACCACTAAAATCAGCTTTTTAAAGTCCATCCTAACTCAGAAGAAATCTTGGCCCTTTTCCATTTTCTTTTCCACCAGCACTGCAGAAATGCCGGAGGCTGCAGGGAGCCAGTCCAAGGCCTGTTGATACCAAYTCCAAAACTGCCAGAGGGTTTCAAGTTGGGAATGCTGTTCCCAAGGATTATTGTCAGAACCCAGGACATTCCTCTGGCTGCCCTGGGGGACTCCAGACCCTGGCAGGGGCTCAGAGACCTTGGCACAGAGTCACAGACACCTGTGCCTTTGATTTTAGCCCATGGAAAAAATTCCCAACTTTGTGTGAGGAGTTACAAGCCACAAGGGTTTGAGTAGAATGATAGTGAATTTATCACAGGGTGAAAAAGTAGAATTTTGGGGTTTTTAGAATGGGGGTTCAGGAGGCAAGATGGAGGAATCTGGGCATGTCCTTCTCCTTCTTCTTGGCCTCCATCTTCTGCTGTGATGGTGACACTTCTGAATTGGTTTAGAGTAGAGACAGAGTGTCTAACATAGGTGATAGGTATTGGAAAATTATWGTAAAATTTATTAGTATAAACGATAACATCACCCCAGGGTGTGGTGGTGATATAAAAAGATAACACTGCCTGTGAGGCGGGCAGTGTGCCTCAATCYGACCTGCTGGACAGACCTCTGCGGGCCAGAGAAAGAATGTAACAGATAAGAGCAAATAAACAACCTTGAGAACCAGAGCTGAGGAATCTCGACTTCTTCTTYAGTCGTGGGGCTGGAAAAAATGACTTTCTAAGACCTCAGGAGCCGTTGAAGCTACAYAAAACCTGATGAGAGATTATCTCCTCTGCTTCTTGGGACTTCTGCTGCTCAGAGTGACTCTGAGATGTGTACAAGTCTCTTTTCCCAGCCTGGCAGTCGAAGAAGAAGTCAGGATTCTTTTGTTCTCATTCTCAAGGTTGTTTATTATTTCTTATCTCTATCATTCTTTCTCTGACCTGCTGAGGTCTGTCCAGCAGGTCGGGTTGAGGCACACTGATCACCTTCAGAGGTGGTGTTATCTTTTATACTAAAAACAACATGTACAKTATTTACCATAACTTCCCAATACCTATCACCTATGTTAGACAGTGAGCTTCTACCTTAAACCAATCCATAAGTGTTACCATCACCCAGAAGATGGAGGCCAAGAAGAAGGAGAAACACTGAACACACCCAGATTCCTCCATCTTGGGACCCCAAGCCCCCACTCCAAAAAACCCCAAAAATCTATTTTTCACCCCATGACAAACTAACCGTTATTCTACTTAAACTCTCTTGACTTGTAATTCTTCATATAAAGGTTGATAATTGTTTTTTCCAAGGGCTCAATCAAAGGCATGGGRGTCTCGGGCTCTGTGCCAGGGTCTCTGAGCCCCCCTGGCAGGGGCTCGAGCCCTCCAGGGCAGCCAGARGAATGTCCTGGGTTCCCACATCTGCTGGCCAGGCCATGGAGACGAAATCATCCTGGTGCAGCCTCCAACGTCTGCCCAACCCTGGGCTCCTTCCCATGCAGAGTAGGTCAGAATTTGCATCAAAATCCCTTTTTRAGGTCAGCAATTTCACAGGACAGCTGAAATGGGAAAACGCATCCAAGAGGGTTTGGATTCTCTCAAGATTCCATGGGAGATTTGGGAGCATCTTTGTGTAGGGGCTGATCCTCCTGCACAATCCCAAAGCCAAAGTCAGAATTTGGCATTTTGGAGGGTTTAATTTGGGTCGCAATGATGTCATAATTGATGTAATAATATTAATCAATAAAGTTTCATGTTGRTGATCAGTGCAGGGTTTACTGGGGTTTATTTAATTAATAAAGTGCTTAATTAAAGAGTGGAAAATCCCTCCTGTTGCTGGGAATCACCAGAAAAAGCAACATTTATTATTTTCTTTCTGTTTTCTCTTTTCCCTATTTTTCTTCCTCTTCTATTACCTCTCGAAAGCATGATCAGAATTGGCTTCTCTTTGCAGTTCTGCTCTGCCAGAGTTGTGGAGACCAAAATGAGCTCAGACTTCCTCAGAAAAGAAGAGGAACATGAGATTAATTCTGCTTTTCCTGTGCCGAGCTTGTGAAAACAGCATCAGGCTCTCGCTGCATCGGGGACGATAAAAAACTCCCTGTAACACAGAAAATGGTGATAAAAATCCCCGGTATGGCACAAAGAAAGGTTGAAAATCTCTGATTTTTCATGTGCTGGGTTTCGTTTTGGGTTGAGAAATTCTGTTTTCCCTGATTGTGGAGTGAGGGTTGGAGCAGGCTTTGAAATCAAATTTATTCCAGTAAAAGTTGCCCCCCCCGAGTATCCAAATCTGCTCTGGATTGGCACCTGATCTATGCTGGTGTAGGAATCCATCTCCCACTGGATTTTGGGGAATTTCCAGACCCATCCCCAGCTCCTGTGATGCAGCCACGGAATGAGGAATGAAGGAAGAGAATTTAATTGTCTATTCCCAAATTTTGGGGGAGAAGGAATCCCCCAAGTGAGGAACCCAAATCTGACTGTGCTCACCACTGCTTTGCTTGCCCTGCTATGGATCCAGCTGATTTCCCAGTGAAATTGTGGATATTTCCTGATTCATTTGGGATTGGAAGATGGAATTGGAGTAATTTCCTGGGATGGGAAAAATGGGATGGACCAAGGATTAAAGCTACAGCCCCCCTGTCTCTGGGAATAAGGTGGTTTAGGGGATTAAGGCGGGTGAGGTATGACCCATCCCATGCCAGAGCATGGGAATGATCCTTCCATTGGATCCTGGAATCCTGTGAGAGCATTTCCCCTCTCCCAGAGAAAACATTTTCAATGTGTTGAGTACACTTAGCAAGGGATGGCTGGAATTACTGAGCTTTCCGAGAACATTCTGCTGGATATTCCATATTCAGTAAGAAATTTAAATTTGTCCCTGGTTTTAATGTTCTTCCCCTGGATGTTTCATCCCTCAAATGCTSTGCAAAAGCTTTATTTTCCATTTTCCATAATCCATTCTCACCACAGGCAAATCTAGGAAAATCCTCCTGGCTGGGGATCCCTTTCCCTTTTATTTCTGGATTCCTGTGCAAGGATGCCCACTGACCTCTTCCTGCCTGACCGTATCAAGAAAAATGAATAAATACAAATTTTTAGATTAAAAAAATTCTGTGAGGGCCACAGCTCCTGGAATAAAACTCCCAAATATTTATTGAGAGGTAAACCCTAAAAAATTCTTTCGAATGCCATCCCCAATTTCTGCCTCTCACTTCCCAGGGCCCCTCTCATGGCTGTTTTCTCCTCCTCCACCTCCACAGCTCCTACTCCTCTCCTGAAATTCTCACCTGCTCTTCCAATCCTTCCCGTCCCACCGCCCACCCACCTGCCACGCTCCAAGGGTGGCTTCCCTCTCCTGGCAGCTTATCCTGAGCTTTTTTTAGGAGCAGGAGCACAGCAGCACCAATTAGTGCCCCAAATTCTTGCAGGAATATAATTAAGCCTGGAAAGAAACTCCTAATTAAAGACTCGTTTGTAATTTCCCTCCTATTGTAACGCTCCGGCAGAACTTGCCTGTCTTAAAATAAATTCACAGGGAGAGGACTCAGCTGGAATTTGCCTCGGTTGGTTTTCAGGGTTATCCCTCCAGAAAGTATCAGGGTGAACCCAAGAAATCTCAGGAGAAACCCCACTGTGGTGTCCCATTCCAATAGGGAAGGCAATGTGTGGGACTGCTGGTGGTGGAAGTGGAAAAGGAATGATGAAAGGCAGAGGATCTGGAAAAGATTCCAGAGTTTATTGGTAAATTATAAATTTGGTGTGGGAATCGGTGTTGGATTGTCCCTGATCTCCTGGGATCAGCCCATGGAACTGGGGTTTGGATAAAGGGTGGGGTGGGAGGGAAGAGAGAGAGGGAGAATGGGATAAAGGGAGATCTCCAGTGCTGACCCAGCTGAGGGGATGCGCAGGGTCCTGGGGCTCCTCCCGGGATTTGGGGGCACCTTTTTAGGGATGAATTTCCCTATCCTGGGAGAAAAAAATATTTCCTGTGCTTAGYTTGTTCTTCCAGACCTTTCAGGGATGGGTTGGAGGCTCCAGGCTCTGGGATGGTTTTGATCCCCCTCAAGTCCTTGGGCACTTCCCGACCTCACTCTTGCCCCAGAGYCAGACCAGGGATGGCATTCCCAGAAAATTCCCACCTCCACATGGCCCCTTCTCCAGCCACATCCTGTTTTTCCCGCTGAGTATTCCCAACCATCCCTGGGTGGCTCCCCCTGGCTTTTTGAGATGCACATCCCTGAGCTCCAGTGATTCTCCACCTGGGAAAAACTTGGATCAGCTCAATACATTCTATATTTTCCATAAATAATTATATTAATAATATCTCTTCTTTTTCTGCTCTCTTGTGTCTAAAAATTATGGAAATGAGGAAGCCAACCCAACYGTTTTTTGTCCCAGGTTTAAGGATAAAACCCGTCTGTATCTGGAATTTTAACATGGAATTTTTGGCCAGCAAGAGGAGTTTTCTTGTGCTCAGGAAATCAGGTCATTAAAAAACATCAGCTGTTAATAATCCAGATATTAAATCTTTTAAAARTTGATGAGTTTCAATAAGAGTGACTTAGGTCTGAGTTTTATTGCCACGGTTTGGAGACACCATAGGAAAAACTGTTCTCCAACAKCTCCATCCTCATTCCCATTCCACAGCACAGGAAAATGGTTGAATCTCCTCCTGCCTGATTAAGGTGCCTTGAGTTCCTCAGATTTTTAAGGTTTTGAAGGATTTTAGGGAGATCAGGTCTTGCTGGAGGGATCAAATATTTTCCGTGGATGAGAATTGTTAACAGCAAAGAAAAAGTCACTGAAAAAACACAATTTAAGTMATTTCTGTGGGTGGCAGGTGGCTTATTCTGCTTTATTTTTGTGGAAGTATGTGATTATATCTGAAATAAAAAGAATATTACGCATTCCTTTTTTAAGCCTAATAGCAAGTAAAAAAAAAAAAAGAAAGGAAAAAAATAGGGAAAAAATTAGAATTTTCTTAACGTTCTGCCGAATATTCTGGATTTATGAAAGGAAATGAGGCAATTTATGAGATAAAATCTGCCAGTGTTTCATTTGAAATCCATAAAATAATACAATTTTTATGTTCAGCTCTTGGGTTTTAGGTAATGGATGTGATTCCACACATCAGCACCCCCCAATGAGGCTATTTTTGAAGGAAATGCAGCTTTTTCAGACAATCTCCTCTATTTTGCATTTCTGTTCTGGTGGAGCAGAATTCCAAAGACACAGCTCCTGTCAAACAGAGAGGCCTTTTCATCCTTATCTTCTGAGTATTCCCATTTGAATGATTGGGATGAAACATGGAATTAATTTGAATATTTGGCTTCTGAATGGAAAAGGGAGCTCAGGCTCTGGCAGGAACCCAGGAATCCAGCTGACTCCCAATTTTTATTTATACCCTTCATCATCAAAAATCCCACACCTCAATCCCTTTTTTAATGGAAAAACCTGAAAAACTTTTGGRAACATTTGTCAGATCTCTTTGTTTCTGATAAAATCTACAAAGAACATCATAATTCCCTTCCCCCTGAGCTTTAAAATAAAATCCTGTGGATAACTCACATCCAGAATTTTCCCACATTCCCATGAAATCCAATTCCTTTCCATCTCCAATTTAAAACCACAATTTTACACAATTTGTTGTGTAAAACAAACCAACCCATGAAGGCAAAAAAGGGAAAGGAGAATCCAATATTTTTATTTTCTTGGGAGCAGAGAGCTCTGTTTGAGGCTGTTTTTCCCACAATGTCAGGAATTTTGGGGCTGRGGATGTAAATTCTTCATCTTTGCAAATTTTTTTTTTTTTTTGCCCCTCCCAGCATTTTCAAGCTCAAAGTCTGTGGTCAGGGAACGTTTCTCTGCCAAGAGCTGTTCCTATTTCTTCCCTGAGATCCCATTTTCCCTCTTTTCTCTGTTTGCTTCCAGCTCTGWGCTGAACAAACACACAACCAGGTAAAAATGTCTTTTCTGACAAYGAGCACGAAATGAGGAACGTTTCACGCGGCTCCAACGATCGGCAGCATTCCTGGGGCAAATTCCAGCCTCACTCCGTGGAAAAAGAGGAATCAAATGTCACAGAAAGGCCTCGAGAATGACCTYGTGTTCCACCAGGCAAATATTGAATTCCCAGCATTGTGTGAGCACTAAATGGAGCTGAAACACCTTTGATTTATCCATTGAAGCTTTGAGCTGTCGCTGCTTTGGAGTTTTTGCTTTTTTTCCACTTCTTTCTCCGGCTCTTTTTTTGGATAAATAGACAGGCAAGCAAAGGTTGGGCCCAGCAGGGAAAATTCAGGTTCTGGCACCTCTTGTTAGAAGGTGGGAAAAGGGGAAAAGGCCTCAAGTTGCTCCAAAGGAGGGGGAGTTGGGATATCAGGAAAAAATTCTTCTCTGGAAGTGTGGTGAAGTATTGGAGTCACCATCCCTGGAGGTGTTCAAAAATCATGGAGATATGATGGAAAATGGAGCTGGGAAGGGGCTGGAGCACCAGGAGGGGCTGAGGGACCTCAAATCCTG
>JACDOX010000235.1:885386-904439 GCA_014549065.1 Cardinalis cardinalis
ATAAAAATATCATATAAAATAATAAATCAGCCTTCTGAGAACATGGAGTCAGATTCTCATCTCTCACCTCGTCCTGGGGACCCTCACAAACACCACACTGCTCCATCCCTTGGATCAYCCTGGTGCMTCYTCTGGACTCTCTCCAGCAGCTCCACATTTTTCCTGTGCTGAGGACCCTGAGCTGGATGCAGAATTCCAGGTGGGATCCTCAGGACACCCCTTGTACCTGATTTTTATTGCCTGGAGCTATTTCTGCCTAAACCTCAGTGCAGTTTTCATTTCTGATCTCAGACAGACARATGTTAAATTATGAAAATCTCAGACCTGCAGCACTTGGAGCTCAGGATCCATCAAAACCACGGAGGTAAAACCACATTTTTCCCGCTTCTCTGCCACGCTGTCAGCAGCATTTGGAGATTTGTATCCAATTTCCACCTCCTGAAGCTTTACAGGGAGAGCAGCATTTTAGCCTGCCAAGCTTTTCATGTTTTTCTTTAATCCCCAGGCTGACCTTCCCCTCCAAACAGCCTTGGATTAACATTCCAAAGGTCGGATGAGCACAAAGCCAAGCCAGGGCATCTTGCACAGTGTCAGTTTAGCTTTTCATTGTGTTCCAGGCCTGGCTTAGACTCGGTTTGTTCGGCAGGAGATGGACAAGACAGGTGGAAAATCATCCTCAAAGGGCACCTGATGATTGCTCACAAGYGCCAGGAGCAGGGATGACAGCTGGATCTGGAGAAGGGATGTGCAGCAGGGCTCAGCCCAGMTGACCAGGCTCTGTTAAACTGGGTTTATCCTTCCAGTGACCATCTGGGCTTCTCAGTGACCCCCCCACCAGGGCACCTTAAAATAAACAGATCTCTCTCTATTTACTAAAAATATACACATTTTTTAAGATTTACCTTTTCATGTGGAATTGGAGGTGGTTTGATGTCTTATTTTTTGAGATTTTTTTTTCCCTCTTCACATCAGTTTTGTGGGATAACTGCATGGAGCAGCTGCTCTGGATTGAGCTGGGACCACACAGACCACCCAGATTGCTCCAAAATATTCCCTTATTTTTATTTTTATTTTATTTTTGTTTTTTAAAGTAGGAAAAGTCTTTTGTACCCTGACAGATCCTTTGCAGGTGCAGCAGGGCTCAGCCCAGCTGACCAGGCTCTGTTAAACTGGGTTTATCCTTCCAGTGACCATCTGGGCTTCTGAGTGACCCCTCCAGGGCACCTTAAAATGAACAGATCTCTCTCTATTTATTCCAGATTGACTTTTTGGGGAAGATTTACCTTTTCATATGGAATTTGAAGTGGTTTGATGTCTTATATTTTTTTGGAATTGGGTTTTTGTTTTCCCTCTCTGTCACACCAGACCCCATTTGTGGGATAACTGCATGGATTGAGCTGGGAGCAAACAGAGCACCCAGACTGCTCCAAAATATTTCTCCCTTTCTTTTTCTTTTGCAGTGGACAAAGTCTTTTACATCCTGACAGATCCTTTGCTGGTGCTGAAATAGGGTTCAGCATCTCCCCCCTGCCTCAGCTGCCAAAATAATGGTGGAGTGAATGTCAAAACAAATGCAGGCACACCCAGATGTCCAAGATTTCCTGCAAAAGCTTGCCAGGAGTCTCTAATGTGGAATAAAAAGGATTCTGCAGTCAGCTCTGGTGCTTTTCTGGGAATTCCATGTGACTGGATGAGCCATATTTTATTGTATTATATTGTATTTATTGTGTTTTATTCCTGCAAATATCCCACTCGGTGTGGCTGGAGCACAGCCCCTGGATCATCCTGGCTTGGTCAGTGGAGCACACATGAGATGTGGGATGTTCCACACCTCACAGATGCTGCTTCCATCACCCCCAGTGAATAAAAACTCCCAGTTCCAGAGCAGTTCATCCATTTTGGGGTTACTGGTGCATGGCTGAAGTACCTGGGAATGGGATCACTCTGTGCTTGTTCTTTATCCTGTCATGGAGTCACAGAATCCCAGGATAATTTCATGCCTTATCAAGGCTGCCCTAGRGCAGAGGCTGGATGGAGTTCCAGAATAAAGCAGGGATTSWTTCMAAGCATCTCCTCCATGGATCCACCTTGGGCAGCACAAGAGCCCAGCCAGGGCTGCACCCAAGATGAACCAAAATGGCCCCAAAATGCACCAGCGGGCACGGGGTCTGTCCCTGGGATCAGTTCTGCTCCATTTGCACCTTGCAGTTCATTGTCCCATTCCAGCTGTAGCCCCTGCAGTCCCACCCTGCTTGTTTTTCTCTCTCCAGCCCACGGTGTTTGTGCTCTGGGGCTGAGATTKGGATCATTTGTCCTTGGTGCCCAGCTGGAGCAGGAATTGTTTTGTCTCCCTGCTCTGTGCACAGAGCTCAGCATCCCCTGATATGGAGCCCAGACCCTCACACTGAAGCAGCACAGAATGTGAAAAACAGAAAATCTAAACCTGAGGCATCTCAGCACTCCAAAGGTTAACCCCCCGGCCACAGGTCTGACTTTTCCAAGTGCATTTCCCTGGAACTTCTCACCTTTCCCAACCAATCAGGCTCCAGAGGGTTCAGCTGTCACGGGCTGTTGGAAAATGCATCAATCCCCAGGAATGAGCCAGCAGGAGAGTCTGGAACAGGGCTGGAGAGAGGGAATGTCCTGGGCTTGGAAGGACACGGAGGAAATGCTGAGTTCCCACCACAGCCAGAGAGGAAACCTCCGAGTGTCACCTCCAGCTTCCCAAATTCCAAAGGCTCTGGATGAACTGCCCTGATTTACTGGATCAGTAACACAGCAATGATCTGTCACTCAGTGCCACCACAGCACAGGTTGAAGGCGCATTTATGTCTCTAGAACTTCCCAAATCCTCTTTTTTCCTCCTTCCCATGGGCCGGCAGGGTCTGGGATACAGCCTGGTCTAGGCTAGACAGCCAACCATTCCTTTTGTTGGGATAAAATGGAATAATTTTGGTCAGAATCCCAGATAATCATCTTCAAAATAAAACCTGCTGGAGGAGAAGGTGGCTTCCACTTTAACACCAGGAATGGGGAAATATTCCTTTATGGACAGGGTGAAAAAAACCCTGGAACAGGCTCACAGAGAGGTTGGCTCCTAAAATCTGTTGGAAAATTGCCTTAAAAATGTATTTTAACCCTTTGTTAACCCTGATGTGCTCGAGGAGTTGGACTAAATGATCATCGTAGGTCCTTTCYAACTGAAATATTCCAATTTTCCCATCTTCTCCACATCCCACTGGAAGAAAAAGCCTTCACTAAGCAAACATGAAGAGTCACAATTAACATTAAAGAACCACAGGAATCCATAAAGGGTNCCCTCCAGGTCCATCTTGCCATGAGGTGCCCAGAGTTGCCCTAAGGATCTGAGATCCTTCACAATGCCCAGCACGGGGAYGATCCCTGCCCTGGTCCTGCTCCCAGAGAATTCCTGATCCATCCCAGGAGCCTTCGGCCTCTTTGTGCCCACCTGAGCACCCCTGGCTCATGTCCAGCCGGGCTTTGAGGTCCCTCAGCTCCTCCTGGTGCTCCAGCCCCTTCCCGGCTCCTTTCCCTGCCCTGGGCACTCTCCAGCCCYTCCAGGTCCACCTTGGCATGAGGGGCCCAGAGCTGCCCTCAGGATTTGCGGTTCCTCTGCAGTTCCCAGCACAGGGAACAATCCCTGCCCTGATCCCACTGGTCACACCAGTGCTGGTCCGAGCCAGGATGGTGACAATCTCTTGGCCCCCTGGGCTGGCTGGTGTCCCTTGTCCAGGGCCTGCCCGGCCCTCACAGTGACCATTTCTGYTCCACTGGTTCCTCCAGCTGGGGACTCCCAGAATTCTGACAGGTTTGATGTCCTCCACTGGAGGCTGTTCTGGGATGCCCAAAATTGACCCTCTGATCCCAGGAGGAAAAACAAATCCATTTTCTCCCTCAGGATCTCCTCACAGGGCCCTTCCGCCTCTCAGATATCCCCTGCTGGTAGCTTGTCTCCCTTGCACTGGTGACAGAGAATTTATGAATAAAAAAATCTTCCAGACTATTTTTTTTTAAATTTATTTTTAATTTCCATGGCAGCAAATGGCCTCCGACTCCAGAAAACAAAGAGAAGTTCCTGGGTCCAAAGCTTTTAGGGGAAAATACCTGTTTGCCATTTATTGGGTACCTGAAAGTGGCATTTTTCCAGCTGTTTCCAGCACATCCCTTTATCTTTGCTCACCACAGCAAAGCTGAGCCAGATCCACGTTGATTTTTAGCTGGAGTTTATTTAAGGGGAAGTGRGAGGAAAGATATTAATTATTGGGTCACTGCTGAGCCGTGCCTTGGGTTTGGTTTTGGCTCTGTGCTGGTGTTTTCTCCCTCAAACGACTCTTGTATTATTTTATTAATGGAAATGTGGGCAGATGGACTTGACAATGTAACTCTTCAGYGCCTCCAATGAGGATCTGCAGTAATTAAATATTTTAGAGCAGCCTTAAAGCTTTATTCTGCTCTCTTTCAGCCACCACAAAGCAGCTCCCTCTCCCAGTAAGTGCCCATTCCATCCRTGTGGATGCTCCCAGTGCTCCCATTTCTGAGCCCCCCACACTCTCCCACACTTTAAACACCAAATTGAAAAYGTGTTTTTCCCTGTCCACATTTTTGGGATTTCCTGGTGTGCCCAAAGCCGGTGCCAGGAGATGTGAGGTTGTACCTGGGTCCCATCCTGGGGTGGTTTTGCTGGACATGATGCAACTTCTAAAATATTTGAAATAACTTTACTCAGGGGTTTGTTTGTCTTTGTGTCTTTGCCCAGGGGGAAGGGAATGGGAAGTTTTTCCTGTTTCAAGGGTGAGGCCTGATGAGTTTAACACCTGCACAGATTTGGAGCGGCCGGAAATCCAGAGGACATAATGACCATTAAAGGATATTAATGATCATCAACTCCAAACCACCCCTGGCATGGCTGGAGAAAATCTGGAGACCACTCCTGGTCTGGGAAAAAAAAATAAGAGAACCAAGAATAGGCACCAATAACCAATAGAAAACCAAATATTGAGAACTGGGTAATTTGGGACCAGTGAACATTGAACCAAGGGGTTTCTCTGGGTTTCTCATGTAGAAATGTGAAAAATCTCATGAAGACCATGAGGGATGGGATGATTTTCTCTGCACAACCTGGGCAATGTGTGGATGAAATGATTTCCATTGCACATGCTGGCCAGAATAAAGGAATGCCTTAATTCTCTAACTCTAAAAAGATGTTTTTGGARAGTTATTATTTTTCCTGCAAAGCTRTGGCTGCCCCTGSAAGTGTCCAAGGCCAGGACTTGGAGCACTCTGGGATAGTGGGATGTGTCCCCGCCCATGGAATGGGATGAGCTTTAATGTCCCTTCCCACCCAAACCATTCTGAGGTTCTTTGGGTCACAGAAAYGGTTCCAATTTATCCCATTGATGCCCATGAAGACCTTTGTGCGGAGTTCCACGTGCCTCTCCTGAGGTTTTTCAGCTCTTCCTTTTTTTCCCACAGCCCCAGCTCCTTGCCTGGCTCCTCTTTTCCTGCCATGGATCCAGCTCTCCTCAGCTTTCWCTGCTCTCCCCGCTGAGTTCAACCCCATTATTTCTGTCCCTTCTGCTCTGCCTGTCTCTGTCATCTCTGCCCCCTCCCCCGGCTGTTCCGCGGCTCTTTCATCCCCATCTCTGCAGGTGCCACCTCTCCTGGTGACATCAATGGCCATGGAGTGCCCTCCCTCCCTCACAGCCTCTCCTCRTGCCTCTCAACCTTTGCAGAGCTGCCACTTCACATCTCAGCTGACCCATTTTTTTTTTTTTTAAATTTTTATGAAGAAATATACCATCCCAAAAATTAAAATCCATTCAGAGCCCTCTTGTTGCAGCAGGAAAAATCTGATCTGGTGTCTGTTAATGCTGTATAATCACAATCCTCTTCCATTAAAGGCATTGATTAAATGTCTAATTAAAAGCTGCCTGGATATGGATGGGGTTTAAATCTAGTGGAGGGCTGGGGTTTTGATGAACTCATTAATACAAATCTTATTTGTGAAGAGTCACAATGGCTTTGCTGATCAARGCCAGGTTTACAGGGGGGAAAAGATCAAAAATAGCTTTTCTTTTGTGTGTTTTTCCATATTCCAAGTGGTTCTGGTGATCCTGAATTTACCTTCAGTGTCCCCTCCCCRTTCTCTTCTGGTGTTTTCTGAGCCTCACAGAAGTCTTGGAACCATCAGTTGGATCCTGGAGCTAAAGCAGGGATAGCAATGGGAAAATGGATCTGGGAATGCAGGATGTGCTTGGAGGAGGGATCCCTTTTCCAAACACACCCCACATTCCCAGATCCCTTTTCCAAACACACCCCACATTCCCAGATCCCTTTTCCAAACACACCCCACATTCCCAGATCCCTTTTCCAAGCACATCCTGCATTCCCAGATCCCTTTTCCAAGCACATCCCCCACTCCCAGATCTGTTTTCCAAGCACATCCTGCATTCCCAGATCCCTTTTCCAAACCTTTCCACATTCCCAGATCCCTTTTCCAAGCACATCCCCCACTCCCAGATTGGTTTTCCAAGCACATCCTGCATTGCCAGATCCATTTTCCAAATCCATCCCCCATTCCCAGATCCCTTTTCCAAGCACATCCCGTTCCCAGATTCCTTTTCCAAGCACATCCCACATTCCCAGATCCAATTTCCAACCCTTCCCACATTCCCAGATCCCTTTTCCAAGCACATCCCACATTCCAGATTCCTTTTCCAAACACATCCCATGATGCGTTTTCCAAACACATCTTGAATTCCCATGATCCCTTTTCCAAACACATCCCACATTCCAGATCCCTTTTCCAAACACATCACCCATTCCCAGATCCCTTTTCCCAAGAGGATATATTTGGATCCATGATTCTTTTTCCAAACACATCGAGCATTCCCAGATCCCTTTTCCAAACAGATCCAGCATTCCCAGATTCCTTTTCCAAACACATTCTCCATTCCCAGATGCCTTTTCCAAGCACATCCCATGATGCCTTTTCCAAACCCRTCCCCCATTCCCAGATCCCTTTTCCCAGCCCATCCCTCATTCCCAGGCTGGGATGTTCCCCATTCATCCCTCCCAGACAATCCCAGAGCACTCAGCCCTGGGGAAATGAAGTTGCTGCAGGATTTAAATCACGCAGCTTTAGCCAGACCTGGATTTGTCCCACACAGAGTTCCCAGTGCCAAAGAGGTCCTGGGCTGGGGGTGATCCCAYTGGATTGTGGGAATCACAGGAGAGAAGGAAAAGAGGTATTTAAAGGATAAGGAAAATGAGATTCCCATTTGGAAATGGGATTTTGCTGGTTGAGATGCAAGAATTGCTCGAGGCTGAGGGAAGAGCAGGATTTGGGAGCTTTCCCAATCCTAAATTTTCAGCCCATCCTCTTCAACATTGCTGGCACCAGGAGGTTCCGGGCTGGAGGTGTCCCCAGAGCCAGCACTGCTGTGGGTGACAACGCTGTCCCCTCCGCCCTCTGGGCTGGGCACCAACACTGGAACCTTAGGAGGGAATTGGTTCACATCCAGAGCAGCAAAAATGCCGTTAAATCTGGATCTGGCCAAGAATGAGGTGGGATTTAAGGTCCCTTCCAGCCCCCATCATTCCAGGGTTCTGTGATTTCCATGGAAGCAGGGAACTGTAAGGGTTGGATGATCCTTGTGGAATCAGAATGCCCTGTGGATCTGAGTTCTGCCTGTTATTGGAACAGCCCTGTCCCAGATAGTGCAGCTGACTCAAAAAWTAGGCACCAAAATTGAGGCTGAAATTGGAATTTTCTGATCCACAACTCTGGCTGTAGTGTTTTAATTCCTGAATGGACCAAGGTCTCGGGGCCTTTATGGGTCGCTGCGACCCTGAGATTGTAAAAAGTCTCTTTTCTCAGCTTGGGCGCTTGAAGAATGAGTCGGAGCTCTTCAGTTCTCAGTCTCAAGGTTGTTTATTGTATCTTATCTATAAAAAATTTTTCTCCTGCCCCGCCGAGGTCCATCCAGCAGGACAGTTCCAGGCACTCTGCCTGCCCCTGGGGCAGTGTTATATCTTTATACTGAAAACTATGTGTACAATATTTATAATTACTGTCCAGTACCTATCACCTATGTCAGACAGTGAGCTTCTACTCTAAACCAATCTGTAAGTGCCACCATCATAGCAGAAGATGAAGGCCAAGAAGAAGGAGGAGAAAGGCTGGACATGCCCGGATTCCTCCATCTTGCCTCCTGAACCCCCATGCCRAAAACCTTAAAATCTACTTTTCTACCTCATGAYAACTTCACTAATATTCTACTAATTAAACTGTTGTGGCTTRCTGATCTTCATATAAGGTTGGTAATTTGCTCCATGGGTCATAATCAAACCCACAGATGTTTTGGGCTCTGTGCCAGGGTCTCTGAGCCCCCTGGCCGGGGTCYTGGCCGTCTTGGACAGCCAGAGGGATGTTCTGGGTTCTCACACCAAGGTGTTTTAATTCCTGAATGGACCATCATTCCCACACAAACTCTGACCTGGCACTGGTTTTCTGGGATCGAGACACATAGAAAAAAATGGATTTTGGTGTAAAACACTTTGGGAATGAGGTGTGAATCCACCGAGTTGCTGGGAATGCAGAGCAGGAGGCYGGAAAACTCCTCCCGGTAACCACCCCTGGCTGAGGGATTTGTCCCCTCCACACACTCCAGTGTTTACTCAGGGTTTGGAGATCACAAAAACACTTTGTAGCTGCTGACAGCGACAAGAAAAGGAAGGAAAACATTGCCTTGATCCAGTTCAGGAGTTTCCAAATCCCCCAAAGAGCAGATTAATTACTCAAGAGCCTTTCAGGGTGTGCCTTAATCCGGTTCACCTTTCCTTCGACATCAGGTTTGAATTCCAAAACAAGAAAATTACCAAAAGCTCTTTGTCCCCTCCGTAACTGCTTTCTCAGGATGAAATAAAAACCAACCCCAAACCCTGCAGTCAGAATGATTTCAGATTTCTCAGCTGCTCCTGGTGTAAGGGAGGTTTTGCATTGTTACAGCAGCGCATCAAGAGGTGATTAAAAGGTTGTGTTAATTCCCCAGTTATTGTCTCCATCTCTTGGGAATTGGGAAGCTCCTTGCTCCTGGAGGATGAGTGGAATGATGAGCAGGATGATGCTGATTGCACAAAAGAGAATTTGGGAAGAGTTTAAGGCATCTCAAGAGCCAAAGCTGGAAAGTTTTGGAGCTGAGGGTTTATAATCCTGGGGTTGGTGGGGAAGGATTTTTGCCACAATTCCTGGTTTTCTGGGGGATCCAGGCAGTTGTGTTTTAAGAGGATGAAAGGAATGGGATGGAACTTTGGGATGAGCTCTCACTTGGGACTGAGTTTGTTCTGGATTCTCTGTTCAGGGAAAAGGCAGGAAGCTCCAGGATGAAGGGAATTATTTAAATTGAAAAAGGAGAGATTTAGGTGGGATTTTGGGAATAAATTCCTGCCTGTGAGGGTGGTGAAGCCCTGGAATGAAATTCCCAGAGCAGCTGTGGCTGCCCCTGGATCCCTGGAAGTGCCCAAGACCAGGTTGGACATTGGGGCTTGGAGCAGCCTAGGACAGGGGGAGGTGTCCCTGCCATGGCAGGGGTGGCACTGGGTGGGATTTAAGGTCCTTTCTATCCCAAACCACTCTGGGATTCTGGAATTACAAAGGGATTCTGGAATTACAGAGGCCCACATGCTGAGGAAAGGAAGAGAGTGAAGGAAGTTTAAATATTTGTTTCTTGAAGGAAGTGATCAGGAAGCCGGGAGGGAATAAAGAAGATCTTTTCCTCCTAGAATTCCAACTAAAATGAAGAAATGGGAATTTCTGAGGATCTCTCTGGGCAGCTATCAAATCCCATTTTCCTTTCATTCCCAATTATATGAACAACCATCAAGGTGTGAAGAATTTAAAAGTGTAGGAATATTTGTATCTAAAACCATTTTGAATAGGTTTTATTGCTTACATTTGCAATTATTTCTTCTTGTTCATCTTGTGGTTCTTGTTCTCCTTCTCCTTCTCCTTCTCCTTCTCCTCCTCCTCCTCCTCCTTCTCCTTCTCCTCCTCCCCCTTCTTCATAATCCCCACAACCATGTTTGGAATTCCAAGCTTTCCTCTCTCTAGGATAACTATGTTTGGAATAAATATTTTTATATAAATATATTTTTATACCTATGAATAAAAATGTTCATTGGTGAGTTACTACAAATTCCCACTAACCTTTGGCATGTCCAGAAAACAAAAACTGATTTATGGACCTCCACAGGTTGGGATTCATCTTCCAAAATTTTCCTTGGGAAAAGTTAAATCCCTTCCTTTGTTTTCCCTAAAAAGTGAGGAGGATCAGGGATCCCTGAAGAAGGAATGATCCCATCCACAGGTGAATTATCCATCTTTTAGCCAGCAATCTGTCCCTGCCCATGGCAGGAGGGTTTTGAAGGTTCTCTTCCAACCCAAACTCCACAATTTTTATTCCAACACATTTTTTTCCTCCACAAGCTCCAAATTTTCTTTCCTATTGCTCCTCAGCCAGGCTGGATTTGCTCCTCATGTGCCAAACCTCACTCTGGAGACAGAGTTATTAATTCCCTGTAGATTTCCTTGGATGCATCCTGCAACAGTGGCTGAGCAGTTCCCAAATCCAATTTTTTTGTCACCTCAGTGAAAGCAGAGTTGATTTTTAATCTCTGTTTTCAGAGAGAAGAGTGATGAGATCTCTGAAAATTCCTTTAGAGGAACTAAGAGAAGTCCTTTAGAGTTATCCCTGATTTTGGGTTAGGACACTTGGAGCAGAGATTCCAGGGATTTAACTGCATTTAGCACTTTTTACACCAATGTAATTCCATCCAAATTCAGCTGATTTTGGGAATTCCCAGCACATTTACAAAACAATCACTGGGGTCAAACTTAATCCTGAGAAAAGGAGAGGAATAAAGAGTGACTGCATGAAGTAAATGTGGGAGCAGAGCTAATTTGGGGGAAAATGCCAGATTTTAGGAGTGAGGAGAACCAGAATCCCAGGACCCTTCAATTCCTTAATCCTCTGCATCCCTTATTCTCAGTCCAGATAAGAGACCCAACAGATCCTAAATCCCACTTTAATTTGGATTTGATCCTGAATCCAGAAATTTCCATCTATGATCCGTAATTTGCTGTTTTCTTCCTAAATTTTCCTGTCTGGTTCCAACTGCATTTAGCACTTTTAATGCAAATTAATTCCTAATTAATTCCTTCAAATTCAGCTGATTTCGGGAATTCTCAGCACATTTACAAAACAATCACTGGGATCTTACCTAATCCTGGGAAAAGGAGAGAAATGAAGAGTGAATGCCTGAAAGAAATGTGGAAGCAGAACTTTTTTTGTGGCAAAATCCCAGATTATAGGACTTTGGGGTGAGGAGAGAAAGCTAAACCAGAATTCCAGGTACCTTAAATTCCTTAATCCCCTGCATCCCTTATTTTCAACCCAGCCAAGAGATCCAGGCTGAGCTCCTGAATCCCACTGCCGGAATCTGCTTTGATTCCTCCATGAAACCAATTTTGAAACTCAAATATTGGTTCCAACTCCCTCTCATTTTCCTTTCAATTCCAAACTGCTTTTCCCAGCAGGAATTCTGTTGGGGTTTCTCTCAACACTGCTGCACAAGGGTTGATATTCCATGGCTGAGTGGATTTGTGGGATAAATTGAGGGGGTTTTGGGGTAGGAACGTTTTCCCAGCTCATAGCAGGTTTGGGGTATCTCATACCAGGTTTGGGGTTTTTGTTTATGTAGGTTTGAGATATTTTGGTTTATTTGGGTTTTGGGGATTTTTTGGTTCATTTGGGTTTTGGGGATTTTTTGGTTCATTTGAGTTTTGGGATATTTTGGTTCATTTGGGTTTTGCTTTTTTTCTTTGAGGTAGGAAACATTGTTGTATCTCATACCAAGTTTGGGGGTTTGTGTTCATTTGCATTTGGGATATTTTGGTTCATTTGGGTTCGGGGGGTTTTTGGTTCATTTGGGTTTTGGGGTTTTCTTGGTTGGTTGGGTTTTGGGGGTTTTTTTTTGAGGCAGGGAAAGTTGTATCTCATAAAAGGTTTGGGGTGTTTTTGGTTCATTTGGGTTTGGTGTTCATTGGTTGGTTGGGTTTATTATTATTATTATTATTATTATTATTATTATTATTATTATTATTATTATTTACTATTATTTTACCCTGCCCCATATAATTTTAGGGAAAAGAGTGAAGATTTTCATCTCTCACCATCTCATTTTCGCCCATTTATAAGACAAATTCTGCTGCTAAAAAGGAGAATTTAGGATTTAGACTCTCCTGCTTTTCCATCTAAATGCTCGGATCCGATCCCAACCCTCCAAATCCCATCCCAGGCAGCTGCTCTTCCACCAAATTCCATCTTTAACTTCCAGCACACGGATTATTCCCGCCCTGCTCCAGGAACTCTCCCGAGCAGGTGCTCAGATCCTGAAGAAGTTGAATTCCTGCCTGGATCCAGCCCAAATCTCCATAATAGGGGAACAATTTGGCTTCCAGGCTAGAAATTGCAAATTCCAGGCACAAATGAATTGCCACTCCTTGATTCCCAATGAATCATTCCAAACATTTCTCCATCTGCTTTTATTCCACTTTTTTTTTGTTCCTTTTGTTCCTCCTGCACATCCATCTGCTGCTCCGTGGGGAAGCAGTGCAGGAACTCAGCTGGTAAACAGAAACTTCTCTTTTCCAAACATCCCAAACTTTTAGAAATGCAAGATCCTGTTTCTCAAGTAAAAGATTTTCCTCTGCAAAAGGCAGGGAATTCATGTCTTCTCTGGATCTTCCCAAAGGAGGCTGATCAGCAGCACGGGGATGGAGCTGAGGGATTCATCCCAAGCTGAGAGGCTCCATTCCAAACCCAACAGAAAATCCCCATTTAAAAGAGAAAAGCTGGATGCATCCCGAAAATATCCTTTAAACCTCAACATGAATCTGCCAGACCCACAGTTCTGCCGGGAAATTTGGGATCTGGAAAGCTCCTGGAGAATTTGGTGATTCTCTCTTTCCAGTTTTTCATGGAATCATGGTATGGTTTGGGTTGGAATTAGATGATCCTGAAGATCCATTCCAACCCAAAGCATTTCATGGGCAGGGACAGTTACCACTCTTCCCTTTGGCTGGATTCCCTGTGTGTTATTTCCAACATTCCTGGAATATTTGGGCTCCAGCTGAGGCTGTCAACATCAGCCAGGAAGGTTCAGCCTTTCCKGGGATGAGTCAGTCCCAAAAATAATGTCTGGAGGGAGAAAAGAGTGGGATCTTGGCAGGAAAATGAAGATTTGGGAATAGAAACTCTTCCCCACGTGGAGCAGGGCTTGGCACAACTTCCAAGGTAGGGAAGTTTTTGGTCCAAAGAGCTGCATTTTAATGGAGAAATCCATTCCAGGTGCTAATTTTTGCGATTTTCCCAAAATCATGAGTCATGAGCCTGCTGAAATCATGGAATCATGGAATGTTTTAGGTTGGAAGAGCCCTCTGGGATTATGGAGTCCAAGCATTYCCAGCACTGCCAAAGCCACCACTGCCCCATGTCCCCAGGTGCCACATCCACAGGGATTTAAATCCCTGCAAGAATGGGAATCTGTCCTGTCCATATCAGAAAGTCTGGGACATCTAAAGTCCTAAAATAGGAAAATTTTAAGTAAATATATTTCCTTTTTTCCCTTTTTAATATTTAGGGGAAACTTAAAGGACTTCTYCACTTCCAGGTGGGGAATCAGTTTTCCATAAAACTTCCCATAAGGAGTCAATAAATCTTTCTGGATGCTGGCTGTATAAATAATGGGAAAAAAGAATTTATTGGCATATAAAATCCCACAATTAATTGGCTGATGGCCTGACAGACCCTTCTGTGTTGGGGAGATTTGGCTGCTCCCACCACATCTTCTGGAATATATGAAGTGACCTTTCCTATAAATCAGGATTTAGGATTTAACATGGATATCCCTTCTGGATTGTTGTTGGAAGGAACACAAGGATCTCATGAAGGTCATCGCTGCTTTTTCAGTTTGATTTTTGTGATTTAGGGGATAAACCAGTGTGGGGTCATCTCTRAAACAACCAAACCGGTCATGGATAAAATCCAGGAGAGATTTTTCCATTTTAAGAGGAAGAGCTGTTGATCATTCCATGGCTTTTCCAAGTCTCAGGCACTTTGGGTTTAACTGCCCCCCATGCCCAAGGTGTTTCCATGTCAGAATTCCAGGTTCCAGAAGTCTTTGGGATATGGGGAGAAGGGGTTGTAGCCCACTCCATCCTCATGGAAGCCAGAGTCGGTCAGCCCGCTCCTGTCTCCATGGCAACCAGGAATTTAGGAATCACCTCAGTGCCTGTTTGAGATGGTTCATCCCAAACAAAATGGAGACAATGGCACAAAATGTGGGAATCCAGTTCTGGRTTTATTATGGATAAAGAGACTTCATCTAGCTGGGATGAGAACTAGAAATAATTAGACAGGAAAGTTGTGGGTTGTCCTTGGATTGATATCCTGGAAGGAATTTGGGATTGCGGGTGTGGGACTGCATTGCTATTTTAATATATTGGAATTCAAGGAAGTCTGGAATGGCTTGGGTTGGAAGGGACTTTAAATCCCATCCCATTCCACCCCATTCCATGGGCAGGGACACCTCCCACTGTCCCAGGCTGCTCCAAGCCCCAATGTCCAACCTGGCCTTGGACACTTCCAGGGATCCAGGGGCAGCCAAGCTTCTCCGGGAATTCCAGCCCAGCTCCTTCCTACCCTCCCAGCCAGGAATTCCTAATTCCCAATGTCCCATCCAAACCTGCTGCCATTCCCCCTTGTCCTGTTCATGTTCACGTTAATAGTTCATTCCWGAGCAGATCACTCAATGGGATCTACAGAATCCAGGTTTACAGGATTCCCCCATTTTCCCATCCTATACCCAGTTCATTTTCCAAACTGAAGACTTGGATTGYTCATGATTCCATAGTATTTTTGTGCCCAAGGTAAAAAAATGGCCAAATTTGAAAAGAATTGCTCCTTTTCTCAGTTATGAAACTAATAGAATCCCAGAATGATTTGGATTGGAAGGGACCTTCAAACCAACCAATCCCAAACGTCTTCCATGGGCAGGGAGCATTCCAAAGTGGTGGCTGATCATCCTTATGGATGAACCAACCCTGCAGGAGACCAGGAAAATTGATTCCAGATCCAAGAAGCAACATCCCAGGTTTAGAAGTGAAATCAGAGGGATCAAAGTTCCCCAGCTGAGGATATTGATGGAATTCCTTGTCCAAGGGCATTGGATGACCAAGGAGAACCTGGAACAGCTCCTCCAGACCTGCAGCAGTAGGAGGAGATTGGCTGTGCTTCTCATCCTGGAATGGAATTCCTGGCATGAGAATTAAATGGGAAAATTGGGAATATAAATGAAGTCACTGCAGCCATGATGTGGAAACATGGAAATAAAATTATTAGAAAGGGGGAATGTTCAAATGGATGGGACATAAAAAGCCGGCAATTCATGGAAGAATGAAAGAAATGTTTTATATCCTGTCGCCATCTACTGGATCTGAGCTGCAGCAGGAGGATCATGGAATCACAATTCCAGGATGGTTTGGGTTGGAAGGACCTCCAGGATCATCCAGTCCCCCCCCATTCCATGGGCAGGGACACCTCCCCCTGTCCCAGGCTGCTCCAAGTGTCCAACCTGGCCTTGGGCACTTCCAGGGATCCAGGGGCAGCCACAGCTGCTCTGGGAATTCCACCCTCCCAGYCAGGAATTCCTAATGCCCAATATCCCTGCCCTCTGGCATTGGGAAGCCAAGGACTGTTTCCCATCCCTGCTGTTATCCCAGGATCCAGGGAGGAGTTTCTCAAATTGTGACAATTGTCACCAAATGKGGTTCCCTGTGCCAGGGCCACCCAAGGGGGGCTGGAAGGAAGATGAGGGTTTGTGTCCCAAGCCAACATCTCTGCGCTCCTGATTCCCAGGGATTCATGGATGTGCCCAGTGGGATGTCCCAGCTGTCCCCACTGTGGTACCTGTGGAAATCCTCCTTGTAGGGAAAACTGGGAAAACTGAGCAACCTGGGATGGTGGGAKGTGTCCCTGTCCTGGCAGGGGTGGAATGAGATGGGTTTGGAGGTCCTTTCCCACCCAAACCAGTCTGGGATTCTGGGATTCCGTGAGGGACTAGGGAAAATAYTCCATTTATTTTTAAAAAGGAGGATGGGACCACCTTCAAAGGGATCAGGGCTGRCTCTTCCCATCCCAGCAAAACCTGAGGGGCAGGAAGGCTTTCCTGGAGGACAATATTCCAACGACACCTCCTCCTGTGCTTGCCACGCCTCACTCCAAGCTGGGAATGACTGGGAAGAGCCACTGGAGATGCTGCAGGCTGTTCCCAATCAGCACCAGGGAAGAGAACCTCAAACCAACGATTCCTTCAACCCAAATCAATGACTGAGACCTYGAGGAATCTTTGATTAGGATTGATTAAAGGCACTGTCAATTATAGGAATTTTCTCATTTTCCAGGGAGTGGGGTAGCTCTACAATGGAATTTTCTGCATAAAGCCCACATTCCCTCACTTCCAGAGGTCAGGGTTTTGTGGGAATGGTTTGGTGCACTCAGGTGTAAGGGATACACCTGGAAGGGTCAGGATGGGAGCTGGATGCTGATTTTGGGATCCTCTTTGCTGCAGCAGCAGCAGCTGGCGGTCAGACAAAGTTCTCCCTCTATTCTTGAGGATCCTGCTTTCCCTAAGGAACCTTGCCAGTAAATTAATCAGAACATTCCTGATATTTGGGGGTTTGAGGCACAAAAGTTTCTGGGTGGGATTTGTCCCTGAGGACTGGGTTTGGAGCTGAGTGAGAGCACTTCTTAATGAGAGGGGGAAATGTGGGAACTACAAATATCCCAAAAAAGCCTRGATTAGGTTCCCTGATAGAAGTTTCTCCTTCAAGCTCTGCCTGAAACGTCGACCTGCCTCTTTTATGTGTTTTGAGCTTGTTAAATGYTTGGGAATCTTTCCCTGTGGAGGTTTTGGGGTCAGAGCTGTGGCCCTGTAATAACTCTGCTGACATCACAGTGGGGAGGATGAGAGGGACACTCGGGACAACCCTCGTGCTCCTCAGATATCCCCTCCAAAGGTCATCCAAAAACTGACCCTCACATCACAGCCAGGCCCAGATCCCTCCCCAGCCAGTTCAGGAAGAGAAATAAACCCAGCAGAAAAGGGATTTCCATCATTAAATATCAGATGAGGTCTCGCTTCTGAGCCCCACGAGGCCCAAGGATCAGATTTGTTTTGTGACTTGAAAGCAGAAATGTTGATTGAGGAAGAGAATTGGAAAAGGCAAAGTCATAGCACCAGATATTCACCCAAAATTAAGGTTGTGGAGGTGAGAAGCAGCTTTGCTTTTGGTTTTTAATGTCATCAGAAGCTGGATCCATAATTATCCCCTAATCCTTTAAATTATGCTGCGTAWTAGGGAGAGGGAAGGAAACAGAGCATTCCCACTTTTTCTGGGAAAAGTTTTCCCTCCCACCCCTCTGCCTTTGTGACTCATTTGCAATGAGGGGCTCAGCCCTGATTGTGTCCCATGAGCCACCCAGGGAACATCAGAGTCTGAGCTGGGAACCGAACTTGTGCTTAAGTCCTTTCATTTTTTATTAATTTGTTTTTATGCCCTAAAATCTCTGTTTCTGTCAACAAAACCAGGCCTAAATCTCTGTTTTTAAACAAGCCCAGCCCTGACCTAACTAGACTCACACTGCTGCCTGGATTTAAGCAGAGAGTTCCCCTGGARTCCTTTCAGGTGAGGCCCAGGATGAAGACAGAGCTGATTTAATTCACAGCACACCCCACCAGATGCARCACCTGGAACATCTGGAATCGCCTCCTGCCTCCAACCTCTTTATTCCGTTCAGAATTCCACATCCATGAGCTTGTGGCTCTACCCGACTTTTCCAGTCCAATTCTCAACCTTACCTCTCACCCTGGATTTAGCTTGGATAAACGATGGTTTTGCTTCAGAGATGAAGGACTTGTCTTCCTCAAAGCTTCTTTTAAGTTTTAGTTTTGCTTCTTACAYAAAGATTTATTTCGAAAAAACCATCAAAATCCAGCTGCAATTTTCCCTCTAGCCTTGCTGTTATTAATCATGGAGATGGATTCTAGTGGAAGACAGATTTAACTCTTTAATTGTTAAATATGGAAAGAGGATATGGAAGGAGGTTTTGAGATATGGAAGGAGGTTTTGGGAACCTCCAGTGGGATCCAGGGGGGCTCCTTGTCCACCAGCCAAGGGGGACAGTTTGGAATCAATTTGAACATCACCTGTGACACAGGGACACCAGAAGTGAGGGAGAAGTGAATTTACAACCTGATGATCCCAATTCCTGGGCAGCTCCCAGTTTTTCAAGGACTGAAAATCACCAGGAGCTGCTGGTTTCTCTCTTTGTCCATCCAGGGGTTTATCCACACCAAATCCTGGTAAAACCTGGATTTCCAGGGAGTGGAATGGGAGTGCACAAACCCCCATTTGCTGGTGTTTGCTTGGCTGGCTACATTGGYGTGAGAGTCACAGAATCCCAGAATTCCAGGATGGTTTGGGTTGGAAGGGATCCTAAATCCCATCCAGTGCCACCCCTGCCATGGCAGAGACACCTCCCACTGTCCCAGGGTGCCCCAATGTCCAGCCTGGCCTTGGGCACTGCCAGGGATCCAGGGGCAGCCCCAGCTGCTCTGGCAATTCCAGCCCAGCCAGGAATTCCCAATTCCCAATCTCCCATCCATCCCTGCCCTCTGGCACTGGGAGCCATTCCCTGGGTCCTGGAACTCCAGGTGCTTTTACTGGATCTCAGGAGAGCTCCAAGAGCAATGCAGACTGTGGTGGGATGGGATGGAATCCATGGGATGGGATGGGATGGGAATGGGATGGGATGGGATCTGATGGAATCCATGGGATGAGATGGAATGGGAATAGGAATGGGATGGATGGGATCCATTGGATGGGATTGGGTCCATGGGGTGGGATCGATG
>JACDOX010000235.1:910952-954734 GCA_014549065.1 Cardinalis cardinalis
GAAGGAAAGAAGGAAAGAAGGAAAGAAGGAAAGAAGGAAAGAAGGAAAGAAGGGAAAAGGAGGCTCAGCTGGAACCTTCTCCCTCTCCACATTCCCTGTGCTCAGTGCTCATGGAACAAGGACAAGAGGAAATGTTGAAATATTTTGGAATATTTCCAGGAATATTTCCATATTTTTTAGGAAGTCTCTGTTCCTTAGAAATACACAAAAAAAATTGTAAACGAAACCTTTATTTTCTCCTAAATTAATTTCTCCTATATAATGGTCATTATTGAAAAATTCTCTGATGATTTTTTCTTTATTTTATTCTGGAGCAGACTCTCAAAATTTTAGTCACCTCTAAAATTAATTTTCACCTCAGAGAATTTTTTTTAAAGTTACAAATAACTCATTGAAACAGACTGAAAATCCCACTTGGACCAAAATCTTCTAGCTCTTCAATGAAAAATGAAACTTTATTGATAAAAGCATTTCGTTTGGAAAGAACATTTGGAAAACCAAAGYGTAAAACAGAAAATTACGAGACTTTCATAAACATGGACATTTTAGTTGGGTTTTTTTACAATTTTTCTTTAGGGATTTTATTGTCAAATTCAAAGTGCTTTCAGAATTGCCTTTCCTGGCTTGGAAGTAGCTGCCAAAAAAAAAAGGAATATAATTGAAAATAAACTCCCATTTTCCTTGCTTCCAGGTGAACCTCACAAACAAATTCCTGAAATTCTCTTTTTTTCCCTCCCCTTTCTGTGGCTTCCTTTAAAGGGAGCCAAAATTCCATTAAAAGGAATGCATCAACCAGGTTAATTAATTAATTTTAATTAATTAGGGTCCCCCCTGAACCTCCTTTTCTCCAGGCTGAGCCCCTTTCCCAGCTCCCTCAGCCTCTCCTGGTGCTCTGGACCTTTCCCAGCTCCATTCTCTTCCCTGGACATGCTCCAGCCCCATTGTCATGAGATGCCACAGAGTCCCATCTTTGGACATTTTTAATGTCATTCCCTGGGGAAGAGGCATCCACAGGTCTGAGAATGTCCATGATGGAAGAAGAGATCAGGAATGATGGTCTGGAGATGCTCCTTGTTGTGATTTGACTTCCAGAGGCTTGGGCCAGGTCACTCCAGTCGGGAATGTGGCCTGAGGGCCTTGATAGAAATATTTGGATTCTCGTTTGTTGTGGATATCACAAAGAACATCCAACAGAATGAGAAGCTGTGGCTGCCCTTGGATCCCTGGAGGTGYCCAAGGTCAGGYTGGWCAGGGCTTGGAGCCACCTGGGATAGTGGGAGGTGTCCCTGCTCATGGCAGGGGAGGAATGGGATCACCCTTGAGGTACTTTCCATCCCAAACCCCTATTCCATGATTTCTCTGTTGCTCAGTCCCTGTTTTGAAYGGTTTGTGGGATGTGAATCCTTATGATGCCGGACCATGATGTCCCTCCATCCTCATGGATGGAAGTGGATGGGATTTAAGGCCCTTCCAGCCCAAACCATCCCACGATTCTTCTCACATCCACAAAGGTTTTAGAAGCTGTGTTGGCTCCAGAGCCAACTTCCTTTAAAACCCAGATTTCACTTGAAAAAACACCACTCCAGAATCGAAATCCAGATTTTTTCCCCTCAGGAACCCGGCAGCAAACAGGCCTCAAGTGCTTTAAGAAGATTCCTGCAGAGCTTCTGCTTAGCCCCGAGCATGCCTGRCAGTTCTGTAGGAGCACTGACCTCCTCCTTGTCCGGGGATATAAATAGAGCCTCTCCTGCACGGAATGAATGCTAAATATTTACCTTCCCAAAATAGTGGCTCCAGAAAAGGGAAGGTCCAGGCTCGGGACCAAAATGCTCCATGTGAGTGTCACTAGCTGAGAGGTGACAAATCCAGGATTTCAGGATTCACAGGCAGCCAGGAATCCTGCCAGGGATAAGGTGTGAATCCCAATCTCTGCATTTCCAATGGAAGAGGGGATGCATTGGCTATTTTGGATTCCAGCTGGGTTTTGTGGATGAYGGCAGCTCTGTCACTCAGCCCCTGACAGTGACTGCTCAGAGATGGGGACCAGAGAAATAATTGATAAATCTGAGGGATGAATTTATTCCTTCTGGCTCTGGGTTTGCATATTTTTATTCTAGGATAATGAAGAGGCAAATTTGGCACCCAGTCCATGCTTGTAACTCATTTAAAGGAGAGGGAAAGGTGGGAATGGCCTTATGCTCTGAATCCAAGCAGAATTTTGTGCATTTGCTGTATTTTAAGATGTGTCTTTCTGCACTTCCACAGGCGCCCAGGATGATCCTCTGGAAGTCATCCATGATGTCAGAGAGAGGAGGGAGCAAGGGCCATCCTCACCTCCAGTGGCCCCATGTTGGATCACAGCTCCTTGTTCCTCAGGAGCACCAGGAATTCCTCTGCCACTGCTTTTCCTTGGTACACTTCCTGACTTGTGGGGTTTTTATGGAAATGACTTTGAAAATTGCTGATGTCTGGGTTTGGGATCAGAGGGATTTTTGTCCTTGGGGTTTACATCCTTTCCATGCTGTTCTTGCATCAGGAGAAAGTAATAGAATTATAAAACCCCAGAATTCCAGAATGGTTTGGGTTGGAAGGAAGCTTAAAAATAATCTCATTCCACTCCTGCCATGGATAGGGACGCCTTCCAYTATCCCAGGCTGCTCCAAGCCTCATCCAACCTGACCTTGGACACTTCCAGGGATCCATGGCAGCCACAGCTGCTCTGGAAATTCAACTCCAGGGCCTCCTCACCCTCCCAGCCAGAAATTCCTTTGTTATTCCATCTAACCATGACCCTYCATCAATTCAAAACCATTTCCCCTTGCCCTGGCACTCCACATTATTTTCCAAAATCCCTTTTCAACTTCCTTGTACCCCTTTAGGCACTGGAAGGGGCTCTAAGTTCTCCTGAGCCTCTTCTTCTCCAGGCTGAAATGAATAAATCATAATTATTACTGCTCATCATCCAAATAAATCCATTTTTTTCCTGCTTTGCAGCAATGTGAGCTCCCACTGCTTATCCCTGATCCACAGGGCTCGGGACTGCTTTGAATAACGGAAGAAGGAGCCAGACCCAGGAGATTTTCCAGCAGGAGAACAGGAGAGATGATCCAGAGGCATCACAAATCCCTGGGAATGGGCTGTGGAGAGTCTGAGGGTGAGGTGGTGAGAGCCCTCTTGGCACTGATTTTTCATTCCAACCAAGTGGCATCCCATCATCAGCTCCGAGTGGAGTGAGAGCTCGGGAGCAGTGCCAAAGCAGCCTGGATTTGTTTCAACTCGAGTTTGCTCCTGTTTTTTTAGGAGAAGGATGCTTGTGAATTAATAACCTGACAGGGTTTTTTTTTTCCCTTCCTTCAGCAGATGTCCAGAAAGGCAGAAGATCTGGAAGGGAGGAGGGAATATGAGCATGGAAAAGGAAGGAGAGGAACAGGCTGGAGCTGCTTTTGTTTGAAAATTTCCTAAAGTTCTATTCCTTTTTGTGGGGTTGGTGGAAATTAATGCATGTATTGATGAGCAACAACCCTGGCGAGGCCTTGGCTTGGGAGGGTGTAGCCATGATATTTTCTGAAAAATCCTTTCCTTAGGATTTTTTCTCCTGAGAAGCTGAAAGGCCTCAGGAACAAAATGTAACCAATGGTTATCTGCTGCTGCGGAATGCAACAGGCGCATCTGTGATTGGTCTCACGTGGTTGTTTCTAATTAATGGCCAATCACAGTCAGCTGGCTTGGACAGAGAGTCTGAGACAGAAGCCTTTGTTATCATTCTTCCTTTTCTATTCTTAGATAACCTTCTGATGAAATCCTTTCTTCTATTCTTTTAGTATAGTTTTACTGTAATATATATCATAAAATAATAAATCAAACCTTCTGAAACATGGAGTCAGATCCTCGTCTCTTCCCTCACCCTCGGACCCCTGTGAACAYCATCAAAGGAGGGTGACAAATAAATGAGAGTTTGGCTTTTCTGGACCAAAATGAGGTGTCAGTTTGAATCCCAGAAYGATTTGGGAGGGAAGGGACCTTCAAGCTCACCTCATCCCACCCCTGCCATGGCAGGGTCATCTCCCACTGTCCCAGGCTGCTCCAAGCCCCAATGTCCAACCTGGCCTTGGATATTTCCAGGGATCCAGGGGCAGCCACAGCTGCTCTGGCAATTCCACCCCAGTTCCTCCCCACCCTCCCAGCCATGAATTCCTCCCCAATATCCCATCTAAATTTCCCTGCTGTCAGCTTGAACCATTCCCCCTTGTGCTGTCCCTGCAGTTCCTGGTGGAACAGTCCCTCTCCCATTCCCTGGAGCCCCTTTGGATACTGGAATGTGCTGGGAGGTCTCCACACAACCTTCTCCTCTCCAGGCTGAGCATTCCCAGCTCTCCCAGCCTCTCTCCATAGGGAAAAGGTTCCAGTCCCTTTATCAACTCCATGGCCTCCTCTGGACTGGCTCCAGCAATTCTAAGTCCTTCTTTTGTTTGGGTTACCACAGCTGTAAATGACACTCCAGGTGGGATCTCAGGAGAGCTTTGGTGTGACCATTCCAGGACACGGAGGGTTTGGATTTAACCAATTTCCTGGGAATTTCTTCCAGTATCCCCTGCAACATTCCAGTGCAGGGGAATTTTTCCGTCTGTCGGTACAGCATCACAGGGGATCCCTCTATTAATATTTATCCTGTTTTTTTTCCAGTGTCCCACTTGCAGCAGCCTGGAAATGCAGTGCTGATGTCTCCACAGTGTTCACTCTGAAAACTCCCCTTCAAAATGCCCAGGAAGCCCAGCAGGAATCACGGATGGCAGAGCTTTGTGCACAGAGACATTGCCCTAAAAACCACTTTGCTCCAAGGAGTTTCTTATAGAGAAGCAGCAGCTCATTCCCAGAAGGAATTTTCTCTTGCAAGGCTTTTACCTAAATACACTTCCAAMAGGAATTTTCACTCAGAATGGAGACACGTCCAAACCACTGATGGTTCATCTGGGAGATGGAAGAGGGCTTTCATTTAATTTAYGTCCTGCACCAGCCGTTTACTCTACACAAAATAATCCACAAAATTATTCACTGGGCTACATATAGAGAGGATATATGCAGGATGTGTTTTTCTACTTTTTACCTGTTTTTTTTGGAGGTTAAAGTTTTAAAATTCTGGACAACAGCATCAGGCTGTGACCCAGGGCTTGGTTTTCATGGGAATTTCATGGTGGGTGTTGCTCTATGGGCACTTCTTCCAAACTATGGAAGAGGAACAGGGCCCAGGACACAAATCCTGAGTCCTTTCCCTCCTGTTCAGGAGGTCTCCGCTCCAACTCATTGTTCCCAAAAGGCGGAGGTGAAGGACAAATGGTTTAAGATGGAAGAGGGTGGATTTTGGTGGGATATTGGGGAGGAATTCCTGGCTGGGAGGGTGRGGAGGCCCTGGAATGGAATTCCCAGAGCAGCTGTGGCTGCCCCTGGATCCCTGGCAGTGCCCAAGGCCARGTTGGACATTGGGACTTGGAGCAGCCTGGGACAGGGGGAGGTGTTCCTGACATGGCAGGGGATGGATGGAGATTAAGGTCCCTCCTACCCAACCCATTCCGGAATTCCATGATTAGAACAGTCTCCCACCCTTTAATCCTTTCATCCAGAGGAATGGTAACCAGGGGCATGTKTGGATCTCCTGGCCAACAGCTAAATGAAATGTTCACGGATTTTGTTGCTTTATAATGAAATTATTTGCAGGAAGTCCAAATAAGGGTGGAGGAACATCATGGTCTGGCATCATATGGATTCACATTCCACAAACCATTCAATACAGGGACTGAGCAACAATTCCAATCATGGAATAGTGTTTTGGGATGGAAAGTACCTCAAGGGTGATCCCATTCCACCCCTGCCATGAGCAGGGACACCTCCCACTGTCCCAGGTGGCTCCAAGCCTTGTCCAACCTGGCCTTGGACACTTCCAAGGATCCAAGGGCTCCACAGTTTCTTTGGGAAGCTCTAAAMTCAGTTTTATATTTTATCATCTTCCTTCCCTGTGGCAGATTTTCATCCAAAATCCTCTTCCAGCAGCCCCCGAATCAAGCAGGTGTGATTGATCCAACCCAGAGATATTCCATCATTTATTCCCAGCCCACGGGAATATTGACTTCCCTGYTAAATATTCCACACCCCACACTTTGTATGAGATATTAAGTTCAAAAAATGAAATTTTTATGGAACTTTCTCCAGACATTCCTCTAAATTAATCTCAGGCATGACCARGATCCAGCTCAGCCCTTGAAGATGTTCGGTCCAAGTCCTTCAGTCCAAGGTTGGATTTGATGATYTTAGAGATCTTTTCCAACTTTAAGGATTCTTTGATCCCACCATTTATTTACCAGGAGTTCTGGCAGTGAGGAAATCTTGGGAATTTTGGAATCCTCTGACAAAATGCCAGTCATCCAGGAAAAGACACCCAGGAAAGCTGGGAATATCCCTGCAGAGGGATATGGCTGGGAATGTGAGTGCTGCAGGGATTTGAATCCTTTATTCCATTTTTTGAGGCACTTTTAGGAGCAGGGAAGGCAGAGCTGCTGCTKAGGGGTTTAATATTTTAGGCTGTCTTAGGCTAAGCAGTAAAATATATTTAGGTTGGTGTTTTCCCTTGGATTTTACTGGGATAATGACAATTCCAGTGTCCAGATAARTTGCAAACCGACCTCCCCATATGCTGAAATGCTTGTAAGAGTCATACCTAAAGAAGAATTTATAAAATACATTTTAAATGTGTTTTTTTTTTTGCCAGACAGAGAGGTTGAGTTTGTCCTTGCGCATTTTTCCTCCACTTTCCAGACACTCAGGTGATTATGGCAATATTCCTGCAGGAAAACTTGGAATTGTTTTAGATTTGCTTTAAAATAATTGGATAAAAATGAGCTCGGCTTAGAGTTAGAGAATTCCAGATGGGTTTGGGTTGGGAGGGAGTTTAAAATTTATCCCTTTCTAGCCCTGCCATGGGCAGAGGCACCTTCTGCTGTCCCAGGTGTCCAACCTGGCCTTGGATCCTTCCAGGGATCCAGGGGCAGCCACAGCTGCTCTGGGAATTCCATCCCAGATCCTCCCCACCTTCCCAACYAGGAATTCTTTCCCAATATCCCACCTAACCCTTCCCATTCTCATTTTGAAGCCATTCCCTGTGTCCCGTCCCTCCATTTTCCCTTGGAAATCCTCTCTCTCCTGGGATCTTTCCTGGAGCCCCTTCAGGCWCTGGAATGTCACAACGAGGTCACCCCCGAGCTCCTCTTCTCAGCTGAGCAATCCCAATTCTCTTCTCTGAATTCAAACCCCAAAATTTGGAGTAAAAATAAATAAATGCTCCTTTCTTCACTGTAAAAGTTTGGAAATTATTTGTTTAAGTCATGGTCAGGGCGTGACTTTTTGTGTCTTTTTCAATTAAGTAATTAACTTGTGCTGGCCTGGCCTCCTCGACCTCGCTCCCTGCTCGGAGGATCAATACCTGATCCTGCTCTGTACATCCACATTTTACACCTATAAATTAGGGAATTATTAATTAAAGTGCATCCTGGAATGCACAAGGAGCCTTTAATTTAGCAACAGTGGCAAACAGAAACTAGTGGGGGTTAAAATACAGATTTAAAAATTAATTTGGCCTTTAGGCTTTATCCTTTTCATCAGTCAAACCCATAAAAAGCTCAAGAGCAAAATTTAGAGGCTTGGATCAGTTCATTATTAGAAATATTTGTTATCAGAACATGAGCTGGACAAGCTTTTTAACTTCCAAATGAGGAACCATCCAGTCGAAACAGGAGCAAATAAATAATGGAATTCCAAACACGTTGCTGCTGCTTCTGGAACAATGGATCCAGCAGCAAAATCCTGCTTCCAAATTCTGTTTATTTTTAGGCAAGGGGGTTTAGGAAAGGAAGAAACTCCTTAACCAGGGATTGAGGAAGGATGGAAATTGCACAGGGTGGGAAAAAATGGGTGCTGATCCCAGCAGGAATTTTTCACACCYCTTTTTCTTTAAGGAAGAATGGATTTCCACCCTAAGATGGAAGATGTTTTTCATGGCATTGTGGGATGTGACCAATTCCCAGTCAGTTCCCAACTGGATCAGCTCCAAGGAGGAAAATTAACTTCAGTTTAGCCAAAACCAGGACAGGTAAAAAGGAATTTAAATAACCTAGGTAAATCCAAGGTTCGGATCCATCCATAAAAGGGTTTGGAAAGTCCCAGATCTCAGTTTGCAACCTGGATCCATCTTTTCCAGCAGGAATTATAGATATTTCTGGAATAGCAGCCTGGATCCATCTTTTCCAGCAGGAATTACAGATATTTCTGGAATAGCAGCCTGGATCCATCTTTTCCAGCAGGAATTACAGATATTTCTGGAATGACAGGTGATACAGAGCTCTGGTACAATCAGCATCCAGGCTGGATATCAGAAATCAGGGAATAAGCAGAGATAAATCCACAATTCCATGACTATTAATAAAAACACCCAATATGAAACCCCAGATTTTAATAGGAATGGATGTGATTCCCATGGGAGTAATGGTGATGAGGGAAATAAAGGTTTAATAACTGAGCAGCACTGATTTATTACGGTTATTTTATGCTTTTTGCTCCTGTTTTTGCAATTTCTGGGGGGTTTGYATACACAGAACACAGCCCATTGTTCACTGCTGCCCTGCCCAACTAATTATGCTTAATTTTGGCACTTTCTCGTGCTTTAATTAAGAACTGTTTGCATTTCCGGAGCATGCACAGAGCCAAAGTTTGCCTTTTTAATTAAAAGCACAAAGCAAACGAAGATGTTGTGGGAGGAATGGGAATGAAGCTCCAACGAGCAGGGAAGGGCGGGGATGGAGTTCAGCCCTGGTGAACTTTAATGCCAGTGGTGCAAAATGCAACTAATTAGGCAAGAATGGATTGTTCGCATGGAGGAGTAGCTACAAATTTATTTGTAATCCCGACAAGGCGGGAAAACCTCTCCTCTCATTCCCGGGGATCGCTGGAATTCGGGATTGCACGAAGCCGAGCTGCCCCTTTGTGATGCAAATGGGCGGTGGAACATCGACAGCGCCTCTGCTCGCCCGGAAAAATTGGGTTTTACAGGATGTTCACCGGGAGAAAACATTCCAAAGGGGATTGAATGCCCCTGAAATGTATTTAAGGAGCTGATGTCGGACCACACTCAGTGCTTGTGGCACTTGATGGAAATTTTGTCATGGTGTCCCGACATTTCCAGCAATTTCGGGAGTTAGTCTGTCTCATAGGGTTATAAAATAATCASCGCCTTTTAAAACAAAAAATCTGGCAGGGATATGGAAATAAAACCTGGGATAGTGGAAAGGGTCCCTGGCCATGGCAGGGGTTTTAAGGCCCCCTGAAACCCGAAGCAGTCTGGAATTCCCTGATTTCCATCAGGATGCACTTTTCCATTATGTCTCTACTGCTTGTTCTTTGCAAAATGCAAATATCAAAGAATTTGCAAATATTTGCTTGCTTTGAGTCCACAAATCCTCACACCAGGCACCCTTGGGATTTTTGGGAAGTTCAGAATATTCCGGGTGTCGACAGAAATTGAGAACTTTTCCCTGCAGTGGGAAAAGGGCTCAGGTTGCACCAGRGGAAGTTTAGATGGGATATTGGGGGAAATTTCCTCATGGAAAGGTTTGTCCAGGCCTGGCACAGCTGCCCAGGGCAGTGGTGGAGTCCCCATCCCTGCAGAGATTTAAAATCCATATGGATGTGGCTTCCAAACAGCTTTTGGTCCTTCCCATGGCCTTTCCTTTCCCATGGCAGTGGTGGGAGGCAGYTCCTGCTGGAGATGGTTTTCCCAATCCTGGTGCTCCAGCAAGTTGTAGGAATGAATTTTCTTCCAGGAAAAACATGCCAGTAAAACGATGATGCCTCACAATTCCTGTTACACCATTCCTGATATTTATACATTCTGCACTTCCAAAATATTGGAGGGGACTTCAAGGATCATGCCATGGGCAGGGAGATGTTTCCTTCATTGCCTGTGGAGACGATCCTTGGATCACTGAGCTCAGGAAACCTTGGCAAGCTGAAGGATGAACCATTTCCAGAATCTTTGGGCCCAASCTTTCACTTGGGAATGATGCTGGGGTGTTCTTCCTTGTTGTGCTGAAAGTCCCCAGGAAGAACTTCCAAGGACTTCCAAGGGAAGTGGGGATTTTCTTCATGGAGCTGGATAAAACTTCAGGCCAAATCCTTCTATCCCATTCCAAGGCATTAGCAAGGGAATTACTGTAAGGGCCTGAAYGAGGGATGTGGGACTCCAGGGGCTCTCTAAATGCAGTTTATTGTATCCAAGGTGTCCCAGCAGCCCAGGGCTGTGGGTGACAGAGCTGTGCCCACAGCTGGCAGCTCCAGCTGCAGGCAGGCCTGGACACCCTTAGTTTAGGTTCCAATGCATTATAGACTTTTCTGTGCTGAGCATCTTCATACAGCAGAACCAATCTGTACCTTAACTGTTACCTATAGCCCATCATAACTACTGTAATTACCATATTCATGACACTGTTCTCCAATCACTAAAAGTCAGTACATCACAGTTTCAGCCAGAAGTTGTTTTTCAGTTTTCTCGCAGTGAAAAATTCTGAGACCTTTTTTCTACTTGCCACATTTGCTGCCTTGTTTGCCTGTGCTCTCTTTSTGCTTGGTAAAAACATCTTCTTGTTTGGGGTGGGTTTATCCTTTGCTCTAAGCCATAAAAACCCCTTCTAACTCACACACCCTTTGCCTCCTTGGTTAKCCAGKGAGACTGGCTCAGCAATTCTTTTCTTCTATATCAACACTTGCTTCCATCTCTATTCCTTCATCAGACTCTACATTCAAAAATCTTTCTGCCAAGCACACACATCTGTGAGACTTTCTTGTCAAACTTTCATCCTTCCCAACAAATTACCAGAAATCTATTTGCTTATCCATGTGCTCCCGATCCCTTTCCATTCCTAATATCTTCTTAATTTCTTTCCCAACCTTGGTTTGTCTCCAGCTCATCCTCTTGTTCCCTGACAATAATTCCTGAGGATCCAAATCCTCTCCCTGCCTTGGCCTCAGACAGGTATTGACATTTTCCTTCCCTTTTCCATTATTAAACACCTTGAACTAAGGACTCAGATCTTCCATGGGATGCACTGGCAAGAGCTGGACTTGGGATTGGACCTCCATGGAAAAAAGTTTATTATGGAATAGCATCCTCTAAAGCTCTCACATTTGAGAATATTACCTCTTGTCTCTCCTAAAAATCTCATTTTTCCTTGGGAGTGACCTCATCCCAAGGCAGGATAATGTGGAATGTTAATGAGGCAGCAACGGGAATAAAGTGTCCCCGGGATGATTGAAATCCCAAACAGCTCTTCCCCCTCCAAAAGCCTCCTAAGCAGAGCTCCCTTTGATGATGGACTACTCATTCCCTTATTAAACATTTATTGTTTCCTCAATAAAAGTCGTCTTGCATGTATTAAATTATTAATATGAATCAGACACCAAATGGGAAACAGCAGCCATCTCATTTTCCTCCTTTTTTTYCCCCCATTAATCTTCTTTCTTATTMCACAATCACAAGAGGAGAGTGGATAAAACTCATTCAGAATCACTGGAAAACAAATAAAGCTGGAGTGAGAAAAGCCAAATTTTGATCTGGATCTGTGTCAGGAGGGAAAAAATAAATTAAAACTCCTTGGAAACCAGGAATGTTCCCAAATATGTGGTGGGGTATTGTTGGTTTGGTGTCCCCAGCCTGAAAATCAGGAAAAATTGAGGCTGGAATGGGAAAGAGAAGTGGATCAATATTTATGGGATCCCAGCAGGAGTTTGGGGGTTCAAAGCTCTGAAATAAGGATGGATTAACCAAACTCCAGGTCCCATTGTGGAGATCATGGACACCCTGGATTGGTTAGGTCCCCAGGGACTAGGGAGGAATATTTTAAATATCAATTTAATTGCTGAAATTGTTTTCAAACAGTTGCTCCTGGGACAGTCTGGGTTTTTTAGGAATCTTTTCAATCCACGTTACCCATGACACCCTCCAAAGCCAAAGCCACTAGTTTCTGGCACAGCATCAGCTGAACTCAAATCATAATCTCCTGGTTTCCCTCATTCCTAAATCTTTCAGTTTTATTGGAATGTTTCAGATTATTTTCATAGATCCAGCAGTTTTCTGGGTGTTTGGAATGATCTCCTACTCCAAATCCAGCCAGGGTAAAAGTGTTTCACATTTACCTGTGAGAGAGCTGGAGAGGGATTTTGGATTAAGGCAGGAGCAACAGGATAAGGGGGAATGGCTTTCCACTGCCAGAGGGCAGGGATGGATTGGATATTGGGAATTGGAAATTGTTCCCTGGGAGGGGCTGGGATGGAATTCCCAGATTTGCTGTGGCTGTCCCTGGATCCCGGGCAGTGCCCAAGGMCAGGCTGGACAGTGGYTGGATCAGCCTGGGACAGTGGGAGGTGTCCCTGCCCATGGAATGGGGTGAAATGGGATTGGATTTTAGATCCCTTCCATCCCAAACCACTCTAGAACAGTCTCTAATCTGATTTTCATTCAATCAATTCTACAGGATAAATATAAAAGGACCACTTTTCCTGGGCAACATTCCCTGATAAAAAACAGGATCAAACTTCCCAGAACTTTTTATCTGATCTCTTACAGCAACAAATCCAGCAGCTGTCAAAAAATCAAACAGAAAGGGGCTCGAAAGCACCTTTTAAAAGACTGAAAAGCATTTTCATGGATTTAAGAGTCCTTCACAGCCAATTATCAAATCAAATTGCAGCCAATCTGCCTAACATCACTCCAGAAGGATAAAAACATCCATGGATAACTCATCACTCATCAGCCTGCACAGCAAACGCTCTCCCAGCCAGCAGTGGATTTATCTGGGAATTTAAAGGGGAATGTGGTCCTGATAGGCACAAAAATGCTACAATGTTCTCCCAGCTGCAGGAACAGGGGCCCAGGAGGCCCAGGAGCCGTGTGGGGAATTCTGGCAGATGAAGCTGAGTGGGAGCTTTTCAACATTCCTGCTGGCTTGGAGATCCATGGGCAGGTGTGGAGATGGATGGAAATGGAAATGGAAATGGAAATGAAAATTGATATGAACATAGATAAGGACTTGGGGCTGTTGTCAAGACAATCCAAGGAATGGAGCAGCTGTGCTCTGGAGCCARGCTGGGAGAGCTGGGAATGTTCTCCTGGAGAGGAGAAGGCTCCAGGGAGAGCTCAGAGCCCCTGGCAGGGCCTGAAGGGGCTCCAGGAGAGCTGSAGAGGGACTGGGGACAAGGSATGGAGGGACAGGAGCCAGGGAATGGCTCCCASTGCCAGAGGGCAGGGATGGATGAGAGATTAGGAAYTGGGAATTCCTGGCTGGGCTGGAATTGCCAGAGCAGCTGKGGCTGCCCCTGGATCCCTGGCAGTGCCCAAGGCCAGGCTGGACATTGGGGCACCCTGGGACAGGGGGAGKTGTCCCTGCCATGGARAAGGGGTGGAACTGGATGGGATGGGGTTGGATGGGATGGGATTCAAGTCCCTTCCAATCCAACCCATTCCAGSATTCCATAGTGATTTGAACTTTAAAGGGACGGATCTTTTCTTATCCCCAGCTATCAGGGGATGAAGGGACAGAACTCTCCTACTACGAAATGAATGATGCCAGAAATCCCACAAATAATTCATTACTCCCAGCAATGACAAATGGAGTCACACTCCCAAATCCAGAACGTCCTTCACACTATTCCGAGTTGCTCAGGGCCCCACCCAACCTGGCCTTGGACACTTCCAAGAATGGGGAATGCACCCATCCTCAAGAAAAGGATGGATTTTACACCTTTCCTGAGTCTGGCAGCCAGAACTATGCAAAGCAGGGATTTACAGCCTGGAGAAAACTCACATCTCCTTCCAAAACACAGATGAAAGCCTGACATTTCCTCAAACCCCAGGATTTCACACAGATCCCAGGAACTTACCCCTTGGATAGCCCAGCCACATGCTGATGAGCCAATCTGGAGTGTTGGATGCCTTTGGAGAAGGACAAAGCCCGGCTCCCATTGTCCTGGGAATGTGCCTGGAGAGGAAATGTCAGCCAGTGACATCTGGGGCTGCGTGGGGACAGACGGACCCGGGAATCTTCTTGGGAAGAGGACGCCAGGCAGAGCAGGAACCTGGCAGATGGTGGGATGGGCTCCATCCTTTCCTTGTGGCCGGGAGACTCTGGAATGGAGCAGCTCAATCCTAGGAATGCTCTGCTCCTGCCACAGTCGTTATTCAGCATTCCAGGCTGGGCTCAAAAGTGGGAATTGCAGGGACTTGTTTCCCTGAGTGACTCTTTGATGTCACCACATTTCTCTTCACAGAGAAAAGCAAGGCAYGACTCTGGCCCAAGGATATTTCTGGGTTTCACGTTCTCTGAATCTCAGAGAAAGGAAAAACAATTCTTATCTCACTCGCYGTGCCTGTGTTTGTGCCACAGCAGAATGCAATGTGGGGATTGTTCACCCACAGTGATGGGGTTTGGTTCCTGTCAGGGCCAGGTGTGTGTGTGTGTGTCAGGACTGAGGGTGACAGGCACGAGATTCTGGGCAGTGTGAGCAGAGCTGAGTGCTGGGGAGATTCAGTTTAGATGTAATGTAATATAGTGTAATATAGTAGAGAATAATATAGTATAATCAAGTAATTAATTAGCTTTCTRATAAGATGGAGTCCTCCTCATCGCTCTCTCCCCCATGGGGGGTTCCCTGCGAATTCCATACTTTGAAGGTCATGGTTCATCCATGGTTGTGGCAGCTTGCTCATGGAAAACACATTCCAAGGAAAATGTTCAGTTCTGCCCTGTTCTGAGGGAAAAGTGAGAGTTAAAATCACACAAAACTCCCTCAACAACCCAACAAACAAAAAAAMCCCCAAAACAACAACAAACAAGTAAACAAACAAAAAAGAAAAAAGACCCCACCCCTCACAAAACCACCAAAACAAGTAAAAACCCCTCAGAAACTAGAAAATATGCTAATTTTTAAAGTTAGTTAATAATGTAGCCATTGGGTCATCCTCRTTTTATCGCCCTTTTGAATCCAGTGAAATATTCAGTAATACTAATTTTAGAAATTTGCTGTGATGGAAAATCCAACAAAACTCTCATGAAATTGGTCCAGGATCAATTAAATCACTGCTTAAAAAGTGGGAYATATTTCCAAATCTGTTTTTTTGGTTTTAGAGATGTTGCAACACAGAGAAATCCAACAAATACCCAACACGAGGAGACAACATCTGTGCTTTGTTCCTCCATGCCTGAGAATTTATTGGGACAACATCCATCTTTTGTTCCTGCATTCCTGAGAATTTATTAGGTTGCATTAAAGCATTCCTTGTTTGTTTTCACTTTTCCAACACTCAGCACAATCGCTGCTCATTAGCAGCCTGTTCTCTTTGTTATTTACTCCTAATTAACGGCATCTGCAATCTTAATTAGTGAGAATTTCAGGTTATTGTTTCAAATATTAACAGAGTTAAGATGTGGTATCAAAGGTATCAGCTAAATACCAACATCCAGACAGCTGGAAAGGCTTGAATTCCCTCAGGTACTCCTGGGACAACTCAGGATTGTCCTAGACATGGATCTGGAAGTAAGGGGGCACCAAATACTTTATGGAATTTTAAGGATACACCAATAGAAGTTGGATGAATCAGGCCACCTCAGATTTCCAGCAAGGTAAGCACAGGAATTATAAATTTATCAGATCCAATTTTTTATACTAATTTTTATCTTTAATTTTTATCTCTAAAAATCTCTATTTTTAATAGTGTAGCCACTGCTAAAATGAAGTTGGAAAGGAAAATATTTAATTATTTTGATACCGTGTAAGATTAATTTGTTATTGATTGGGGATTTTGAAAAATCACAGAATTAAGGGATGGTTTGTGTTGGGAGGGACCTGGATGAGGGCTGGGATGGGACAGGATTGAGGGCAGAGGGAGGTGAGCAAAAAGAGCAAGAACAGCAGATTCTTTACAAGGTGATTTCTTGATATCCTAAATGATGATATCCCAAATGATGGTATCCCAAATGATGGTATCCCAAATGATGATACCTCAAATGATGATATCCCAAATGATGACATCCCAAATGATGACATCCCAAATGATGGTATCCCAAACAATGATATCCCAAATGATGACATCCCAAATGATGACATCCCAAATGATGACATCCCAAATGATGACATCCCAAATGATGAGATCCCAAATGATGAGATCCCAAATGATGATCCCAAATGATGATACATGAAATGATACCCCAAATGATGGTATCCTAAATTATAGTATCCCAAAAGATGATCCCGTTGGTCGTGTTTTGATATCCCAAAGGATGATAGCCCAGCTGATGATCCYGCTGATCATAATTTGATATCCCAAATGTTGGTCCTGCCCATCTGTCCAACCACCTCACACACTCATCCAACCAACTCGCTGAAAACAAAGAACAACTTGACTTTTCCMGGTGTTTTCAATTCTCCACAGAAATCTGGATATTTGCAATATTTTCTGTTTCAGAAACATCCCCACTTGTCAAATACCCGATCACACCCATCAGATAATTCCAGTGATTCTTGTTGCAAAGCAGAACTCAGTGTGTGGATATTCTTCATGTGGAATTTTGGGTTTTTTTCAGCCCTGTGCCACCACAGGTTAAAGATTTGAAACCCTGACAGATTTCCAGACATCCTGAGGGATGAGATGTCAAAGGAAATGYGCACCAAAGGTTTTCCAAAACCTTTGACCATGACAAGCCCAAAGCTCAACCAGTCATGGAACCATGGAATATCCTGAGTGGGAAGGATCTGAAAGAGTCAGTGTCTTTTGTTGTAATTGTGGATTTTTTGGGACGGGATAAGCCTTCTCTGGATGTCTGGAATGTACTAAACACAGCTGGGCACTTGCCTCCAGTTGYTATTAATAAACAGGATAATAAAGAATAATAAATTGTAATAATATTAAAATACATAATTAATAATAATTTAATCAAGAAACCCATATTCCTCTAAAAATTACAAGCGCCTCTCTGTCTTCAGGTTGGAAAATCTACTTAAAATTTTTCTATTTTTTTTTCTCAATTTTTATCTTAACTGACTGGATAATCCTCATTAAATTTCTCTCCCAAAGTCTTGGAGGTAGTTATTCCATCTCCCCCCTGCCATGGATGACATTTATCCCCAGGCAAGGCTGAAAACCTCCGGCAGTTCTGGAGAGGGAACGTTGAAATTCCATGCTGGGAGAGAGACATTCTGTCCGTGGTTTATTTAGAGACAGTCTTGTTCCCAAGCCTCCCAAAATCAGGATTAATCAATAATTACAGCCCTCATCAGCAAGTGAACCCCTGGGGTTTTATTTATCCTCCAGTCACACTGCTCCGAGACCTAGAGCAATATCCAGGAGTTTTTCCTGTTGGGAAAATAAATCAAATTACATTTTTGCATGCACATGTAGTTAAGGCTTATCTTCTTTAGTCCTGGGAAKGAACAGAAATTTCTTTTGGAATTGCCTCTTTCATCTCCATTTTGTAATCGTCATATTTGGGTCACAAAATGATTCCCAAGCTGTGTTTGCCAGTTGGGTTTAATCCTTGGAGTTTTGAATATGGAAAACGATAGGAGTCTGTTAATTTGCAGGAGAGAGATTAAAATAAAAGGGATCTTTGTGTTTGTACTCCAAGTGCAGAGATTTCCATGCCTGAGTACCGGGATGAATAAATGTTCCTTCATTTGAATTTCTGAGCAGGATGTTTTCCACAATGAGGGAAAATCTTCTTTCTGATTCACTTTCTTGCAGAAGTTCAAGTGGATGTTTAGGATGGAAAGTTAAAAGTCTTAAAGGTGAATTTCCAAAAGTTGGGAGCCAGGAAAAAAAGGGAAAGCAGGACCTGAGGGAATCTGAGGAAGCTTTAGGCCAGATATTAGGAAAAGAGTGAGACAACTTTAGACTTCAATTCCAGTCCATGAAAATTATTAAATACTTATCCCACTCCAGGGATTAGCCTGAGACATCACCAGAAGTCCTAGAATTCCTAAAAAAAGAGTTAACAGTGATTTTGYCTGTCCCAGCTGCTCTGCTGATTCACAGAGAACTCAGCACTGGTTATTTTTGACTTTTTCCATCACCAGTATTGAGGTGGAGCTGCAGGAGAAGAGAGAAACCATCCAGGAGATGTTTTCTGAATAGTGAATTATTAAAAWAAAGGACTGATGTTGGAAAACAGCTGCTCTGGGTGTTTTTTGATAGCTCAGCTAAGCAGGCTGAGGTGTCTTACCTTTTAAAATSAAATTCTTTTTGATTTGGTTCTGCTCCTTTTGTTTTGGATAACCTGTGGATGCTCTAGAGATTTGGCTTTCTGTGGATGGAGCATTTCTCCACGGAGTGAAGCCAGGACTGTGCTCTCCATGGGKTTTTTTCACATTAACATAAAACCATGGAATTGTGGGATAGGTTGGGTTGGAAAAGGATCTGTCTGAGAGGATCTCCTGAGAGGAGCCAGGATGGAAGATTYTGGGAGATGAACAAAGTGAGCAAGGTCAGAAGAGCATTCCAAGGATGATTGAAAGAACCACCTGGTAAAGAATCTCCTCCAAGTGGTTGGCTCCTGAAAACCCAGGAAGTTTTTTCCATGGAGAAGGGATTTGAGGAGCACAGTCTYCAAATCCAGATGGGATCAGATATGGGAYGATCAGCASGTGCAGAGATGTCCCAGSAGAGGTGGAGGGTGAGGAGCAATCCTGTTCTCTATTCCAAGGGGCTCAGGGTGACAGTGGTTGGAAAACTGTAGTGCCACACGGCTTCCTGATGGCCTAAATGGGAATAAACTCCAATTCCAAAGAAGTTTGRGACACCAGGAGCAGGGAGACTCTGAAACAGCTTCCCAGTTACACCAGTGAGAGGAAACTGCAGCACTTCTGTGTCACAGACATATTTTATGAAAAATCCTTTTGCCAGGATTTTTCTCCTGAGAAGGTGAGAGGCCTCAGAGGAAAAGAAAAACAATAATTATCTGCTGCTGTGGAATGCAACAGGTGCATCTGTGGTTGGTCTCATGTGGTTGTTTTTTAATTAATGACCTATCACAGTCCAGCTGTCTCAGACTCTCTGGTCAGTCACAAGATTTTATTGTCATTCCATTTCTTTTCCTTTCCTTGCAAGACTTCTGATGAAATCCTTTCTTCTATTCTTTTAGTATAGTTTTAATATATAATTTTCYTTTAATATAATATATATAATAAAATAATAAATCAGCCTTCTGAAACATGGAGTCAATATTCTCATCTCTTCCCTCRYCCTGGSACCCCTGTRAACACCASCACAYTTCTGAAWTTCAATAYGAGACGATTATTAATGGTTCACTACTGAGGAYTTCAAAGGATGTTTTATGGTCCTCAAAGTGTTCCTTGAATCCCTCTGTTCTCCCCAGACCTCTCAATGGACCTGCATCCATGTGAGATGCCACAGTCTGCAGGAGAGGGTTGAGGAACTCAACCTTTTGTGGGTTCCAGCCACAGAAGCAGCCCCAGCCAGGTGAAAATGAGCACTGCGGATTCCCAGGACAAAATGTATCAGTCCCACCCCTGAAGGATCCACCAAAACCCTTGGAATGCTGTCCYTCTCCTTGTTCTGGCCAATGGAGAGGTGAGAATCCTTCTCTGCCTCCCCTCCTGCTCCTGCTGGAAGGCACAGGAGTTGCATTTCTTTCTTAGAGGTGGAGCTTCCAAATTCTGGTCTCATTTTCCTTTGGTTTTAAGGAGCCCTTGAGGAAGGCAAGTCAATTTTCCCATTTGACAATAGGAAAAGCAGGATTTGCTTTAATTCCCACCTAATCCAGGCTCTGCACAATCATTAATGTTATCAGCAAAAGCCTTGATTTAATGTAACTCATGAAAAGCAGCTTAGTTATTGATATAATGTTATTTTCCCAGGAGATTAAAGCTCCCCGTGCTTCAGGAATTTTGCCGTGGAAAGGCAAATGTGGAATGGATGATCCAATATCCTACAGCAAATGAAGGAGCAAACAAAGCCTGAATATTTCAAAAGCAGGGAGATAAGGATGCCAAATCCACCCTAATGTGCTGTGCACATATCTCCCATCTCTGATCCGTGTTTTTTAAGCCTGGAAAAGGAGCTCGGAATTCTTTTATTTCCCAGCTGAAGAGGGAGGTTTGTAAAAGCTGATTTGAGCATGAAAAGCTGAATGGGAATCTTTGAGGGGTTGTGTTTGGGAATTCCTGTTTATGGATGGAGCTTGGAGCAACTTGGGATAGGGGGAGGTGTCCCTGGCAAGATCAGGGAGTGGAACTGGATGATCCTTAAGGTCCCTTCCAATCCAAACCATTCCATGATTCCATGTTCAATCAAAGTCTCAAATTCCTCTTTTATATGTTTTCCAATAGAATTAAAGAAGTCTGGGATGTGTTTCCCAGGGGARTCTGATGTAGGGTCTCTGCCTCACCTGGAGCACTTGAGGAAGTTGTGGATCTGAGATCTGTGTTCCCACCTAATTTCCCAGTTTTCCAAGGAATTTATTCCCACGGCCAGATAGGACATGARTAAAAAAGAGGATTTTGTCTCAGARCTGTAACAAATCCAAGTCTCATTAATTCCCTGAAAACGAAATCATGGAGCAACGAGCTGCAGTTTGCTTCCACTTCGTCCCTAAGGTGGGACGTTCCTGAGGAGATGGACCACAGAAATTTGGAATTTTTTTTCATGRAAAGGGTTTTCCAACCCTGGCGCAGCTGCCTGGGGCAATGGTGGGGTTCCCATCCTGGAGGGATTTAAAATCCATGTGGATGTTGCCCTTGGGAACATGGGGCAGTGGTGGCCCTGGAAGGGCTGGGAACGGTTGGACTCGATTTTGGAGGATTTTCCAGCCTAAATAATTCCAGAATTCTGTGTTGCAGCTGCCTGTTGGGACAGGAGTCAGTGACTGGAGCAACAGGAGCAGCAGCTCCCAGCTGAGCTCCCAGGAAAACCTTCAGATAGGAGCTGGTTTTATGAAGAGCTTTCATTCCAATCAATATCAAAATTCATATTTCCTGAAGGATATTAGAAAAGCTTCCAAGGTGAAAAAAAACATGTTAAATGAGATTTTTTGGAAGTGCAATTTTTACGTTTTCCTTCCAATTAGTGACCAAAATACCTTTGGAAATTCCCAAATATTTACAGTTCCCACCTCACACATTGATTCCCCGAATCTCTGGAAGGCAGSACATCCCACTTTGGAATAAGAGTCCAAATAATTTATTTTTCATTAATGCTTCTAAACAACACCAAACATTTTCCTCTTCTTCTCTGAGTATAAATTGATTTTTAAGGTTGGCAGCTGGACAAGACACTTTAATCTTGGATATTTCCTCAAAACTGCTCTCAAGGATGTGAATAAAAATAATTTCTAAGAAAATTTTTTTTGCTCCTTATGTTATTTGAAAAAAAAAAGATCAAAAGAAGGAAATTCTCCCTCTGTTTGCTTTTTAAAGTTTTTTTTAATATAGAGGGATTTTTTTTTGATGTTGAATTATTTTTGTCTGGCCAACGTCCTTATTTAGTCAAAAGTAATTTAGACATCCCTCCCTTTCATTCCCAGTTGGAAAATYGAGTGTTGAGATGCGTGAAACGCCCTCAGAGGTGCGGAGAGATTTACCTGGGAGCAAACAGAGCTGGGAATTGCCAAAYTTTCCTTCCTGGGAGCTGTTGCTGCCCTCTGATAAAAGTCAATTTATTGATGTGCAGAGCAATCATCTGAGAGGGCACAATGGTGACCATTCCCATCCTGTTGTATTTGCAGGGAATGTCCCGATGAAGGCAGGGATGGTGACTCTGACTCCATGTTCTCAGAAGGCKAATTTATTACTTTATTATACTATATTATATTAAAAAATACTAAGCTATACTAAAGAACACAGAAAGGATACTTACAGAAGGCTAAAAAGATAATAATGAAAACTCRTGACTCTTTCCAGAGCCYGRACACAGCTTRKCCTTGGTTGGCCAAAGMRTGAAAACAACTCCCAGCAGAATCCAATGGAACAATCACCTGTGGGTAAACAATCTCCAAACACGTTCCAAAGGAGYACAACACAGGAGAAGCAAATGAGATAAGAATTGTTTTCCTTTTTTCTGAGGCTTCTCAGCTTGCCAGGAGAAAAATCCTGGGCAAGGGGATTTTTTTCAGAAAATGTGAATGCCATTCCCATCTCATTCCCRGAGTTCCTTATGCTCAGGATCAAGCAGATAAAATGTTGGGATATCTCTGTCAGAGTCAGCTGAGCTCCTGCTCCCCCATTTTCTGGCTAAAACATCCTTGGATCTGATTTTTGTGGGKTTTTTTTCAGTGGGATTTGGTTCACAGATGTTTCAGAAATTTGGGAATCGAACCCAGCTTTGGGAAGGGGGAATCAGGAGCAGAGCAAACCTCACGGGATGGGCTCCTACAGGGTTTGAAATTATGGATCATTAAAAATCCAGCTTGGTTTTGTTAATGAGAGCTCTGAACTGCTCCCATCTCTTTATTCCCGCTGTTTTTAATCCAAAGGTGGTGTGGTGCTCTCCAGAAGCCGATTTATCTTGGAATTACTGGAATTATTTAATGCCAAGCAARTCTGGGGAACCAAACTTGATTTCCAGGAATCCAGGGAAGGTTTCAGCTCCCAGCTCCAATTCCTCAAATTAATGAAGCCACGAGGAACCCCTGGAAGAGTCATTAAGGAATTCATCCCTGCCAAGAAGGGAAAAGGGTCACAGGAGAGAATCATGGAACCATTAAGTTTGGAAAACACCTCGAGGATCATCAGGCTGGATGGATGGAGGTTGCTGAGTTCACAGGGAATTTTCCAATGGATTAACAGAAAACCACTGGAAAAAAGACAGGAATAATAATTTCTCTCTTCCCAAGAAGGCTCTAACCAGGATAATCAGGATTTTTGTCACAGAAGGGAAGATTTGGGCTGGGATTGGGAAAATTTTTTAGTGTGGAGGGTCAGGGAGTGGTGGAAGAGATGTTGGAGGTCAGAGCATGGGATGGGGGGGCTCTGGCAGAAAGGGGGGATCTCTGATCCTCTCTGGAGTGACAGGGGAGGATTTGGATCAGGGAATCAAGGAATCCAGGAATGGTTTGGGTTGGAAGGGAGCTTCAAACCCATTTTATTCCAAGCCCTGGACACCTTCCACTGTCCCAGGCTGCTCCAAGCCTCAGCCAACCTGGCCTTGGACACTTCCAGGGATCCAGGGGCAGCCACAGCTTCTCTGGGAAAACCATTCCAGCCCCTCCCCACCCTCTCAGCCAAACATTTCTTCCAAATATCCCATCTAAATTTTTCCTATTTCGCTTAAAACCACTCCCCCTTGTTCTGTCTCAACTCTTCATCCCATTTTGTGACACAGGACAAATCCCCACAGTCAGGGGACACCGRGTTCTTCTTTCCTGATTATTTTGGAAACTTCCCTTAAATCTTGAGCTTGGAAATGTGACTTGGGATAGCAGAGACTTTTGGAAGTCCAATGTCTGCCTGAGCTGAAAACCAAACACTCTCCCTTTGATCAAAATAATTTAATTATTCCCATTTCTGACTCCAAAACCTTCACCACGTTTCCAGAAGGAGCTGAAAAGCTGGAAACCCTTTTAAATCCCACAGGAATTCCCAGCCCTTGGGACTCCCATTCCAAATCCTTTTCCTTTGRCAAGGAGCTGGTAAAATCCTGATTGCTGCTTCCAAGTCCTCTCACTGGGCATTCCTTGTGCTCTGAGCTGGAATCCAACAAGGAATTCTCATCCCAGGGATTTAGAGGGCTTGGAAAAACGTTGTCACTCTGCTCATCCGTTGGCATCCTGATGTTTATTTAACATCCTCATGTTTATTTAATTCCTGCAAACTTTGCCTACTTTTGTCTCATCCCTGCATCCCGAGGGATTCATTCCCAAACTTGCCAAACTTCCTGGGACATCCTGGTGGGATTAATCACTCAGGAGCTGGGATAAGCCTGGTAAAACCTGSATTTCAGCAGAGGATCCCAGAATGGAGAAGGAATTTCTGCCTACCTCGACTCATCTCAGCTCACAGGATGAAGGAGATGCCCTGGAGGAAATTTAGATGAAGAAACTCCTCCAAAAATTCCTGGTTTTCCCTGGAAATTTTGAAGGAATTCTCAATAATTAGCTGAGGATATCAACATCCCCATTTCTGAGAAGGGAATCCCATCTTGAACATCTCTCTTAGGAAGATGCCTCTGCTGTGAGGTCACCAATTTTTTAAACTATTTGAAATTATTCAAAATTATTTAAAAATTATACTGTTATTATTTTTATAATTTATATAATTGAAATTATTTTATATTATTATTATTTTATTTTATGTTTTAATATTTTGTTATTTATATTATCATTTATATTAATATTTTTATTATAATTAGTTATTTTTATTATTATTATCTTTCTTTTATTATTTTAGAATTATTTAAAATTATTTAAAAATTACTTTTAATGCTTATTGTGCAGCAGAGCTTCCCAGATAGAAAGGATTTCTCACTGTGCTTTTTTCCCTGGTTTTATCTATTTTAGGTGGCTCCCAAAATCTTGACTTTAATGCTGTGTACAACCCACATTTGCATATATWTATTTTATTTATTAATCACCTCACAAAAATCCACAATTAAATCCTACAGATGGCAATATGGAAATGGTTTATTTGATTTTGTGTGTAATAAAAAATTCATAATAATATAATTACTTGAATTTGAAAAGCACTACAGATGTCATAGTACGTTCTTAGTTTCAGTTTTAACAAGGCAGGCTTTAAATTAAACTCCAGCTCCACACTGAGATTATTTCAATTAAAGAAACCTCTTGTGATCAAATATTCTTTGCTTTAAAGTCATGCTGCATAAATATTTCATCCTGTATTTAATAACAACTTTTTCAGAGTGGAGAAACAAACACAGAGCTCTGAAATCTGTGGATTTAAACAGCTGCTGACAGAATTTTGAGGAATATTTGAGTTGGGAATTAATTCAGCTTGGGGCAAAATGCAGAAATAATGTTGGGAGGGAGGGAGCTGGACGGAAACAAGAARTGGAAAATGTTATTTTTGAGCCGTCAATTCATAATTTGCTGTCACAAAACTCTCCTGGGGACTTCACTGAACCAACAATTAAAGTGGGATTTAAAACAAAACCAATTCCAGGCACTCCAATGGAAAATAAACATTAAATGTTGCAGGGTTTTTTTATTTCTATCCCAAATARAGACCCTTTTGGGAGGACCAGGGAGGAATTAATTGGGAATGTAGCATGGAATGTTGGGACAAAGGGACAGTGGCTGCTCCAAGCCCAGTGTCCAACCTGGCCTGGGACACCCCCAGGGATCCAGGGGCAGCCACAGCTGCTCTGGGAATTCCATGGGAGAATATTCCCATGAACTTAATTCCAAATAATTCCCCCTCTTCATTCCTCATGTGCTTCCTCACAACAATTTCCAGACTCAAATGTGTCACATTTAGGATTTACCACCTATAAATTCCCCATATGAAATAATGAATCTCAATTTTTCAAGCAGATTTGTATGAGCAGAACTCCTGCTCATCCAGCACCTTCCATTCCTTCATTTCCTCCACAGTTTTCCTGTTGTTCCTTTTATTCCATGTGCTGCTTTTATTACAGGTCCCACATCCTGCTGTGGGGAGAGCAACATTTATTCATAATTCAGAAATTTTCATAGTTTAAAAAAAATTGAGCCATAAAATCAATTTTAATGAGCATTTAATTAGAATTTCTAGGGCACTCCTGAGGTGAAAAAGTTGGAAATGGGAATTGGCAGATGTGAAATGATGCAGAGACATTTGCTCCAAATATTTTAAGGATAAACCAGCAGCTTTCCCAAATATTTTGTGATGGGATTCTATAAACCGGATGATCAAGTAGGGATGGGTTTAGCACCAGAAAGAAAAAAGGGAATCTGAGGTGGAACAGCTTGAGGAGTAAAATTCCTGCTGCTCCATGGATGGAAAAAGCCATTGGAAGCAGGAAAACATAAAATGAGAGTTGTGAGACAGAATTTGCAGGAAAAGCCATTTTTAGTCTTGGTTTAGTCTGGGACTTCCTGAAACATCTTGTTCCTGCTTTTTTCTCATCACATTTTAAGGAATGGTTTTTTTTGGGGAATTCATTAAGCAGAAGATTCCATGTGGGATTTCACTTGGATCCATCACTGTCTGACGCCCTCCTGGTTTTTGACTAAATGATGCCACTTKGAGTTTAGAAATATTTTAAAATTCTTTGGATTTAGTTCATTTTGCCACAATTTGGAATTCTACCAAGGAACATCAGAATTAAAGACCAGATCCTCTAATAAATGATGGATAATGGAAGGAAAGGAAAAGGGTTTTTATCACTTTAATCAGGAAAAAAATTATTTGGTGCCTCCCTGTGACAATCCCAAATCTCAATTCCAGCTGGAACTGAATGCCAGAGACTTGGCTCAGTGGAAATTATGGAAAGAAAATGGTTTTAATTTTGAAAATTCCAGGTTTTAAAGTCAGGATGGTCTTCCAAAAMTTTGATCCCTCAGGTGGTTCATGTGGATATCCAGTGGGGTATTCCCCAGGACAGCCAGGAATGGGAATTCCTTGGGACTCCAATTTGTAGCATTTTAAAACTTTATTGATGATTTTGTACAGAAAAAACTGATCTTGAGGACCTGACCCCAAAGAGAGGGATGGGATGGGTTTGTTCCCATCATCATTGGGAACAGAGGTGGAAAATCCATGGGCTGGGGGAGCTGTTCCTGGATTTTTAGGTGGCCACTGAGCAGTGGTGACCACAGACACACAAAAAGATGGAAATTTGGCTGTTTTCCTGTGAAATCCAGCTCTGGCCTCATGGAGCACCCCATGGAGCACAGGACTGCTGAACTCATCCATTTTCCCGYGGTTTTAATGCCAAGTTTTCTCCTAAATCCACGTTTTTAACAACAGGAATCAGAAGACACAAAGGGTTAGATGTGATCCAAGCTCACAGTCCTGGGATAAGCACTTTGGGAACTTCTCCATACCTAGAGTCCAAAATCTGGGTTTAAGCACTTCAGGAAGGGCCTTATCTGGGATTAAACACTGCAGGAACCTCCTCAGATAGGGAATTGATGGATCAATCCATGGCCTCAAGAATTGTCCTGGCCTGAGATAATTCCAGTCTGGTTGTGACAAACAAACTCCTCAGTTTGTCCCACTGGCACAGAGTTATTGCCAAAATATGCTTTAGGATTCATTTGAATTACACATCTCCTAATTAATAGGCAGCAATTTGTTAYTCTGAACTGCTCTGGTTCCAATCCCATTTTTATGTTCCTACAAAACCCATCCTAGTGAGCAGGAAAGAATTCCAGATTTCCAGTGTTTTCCTCCCATAGCATCCCAGCCTTAAAGCATGAGGAGAGCAAATTCCCACAAAGTTTTCTGGAAGTTTTGAGTTGTTATTTTGGCAGGAAAAATTAATGTTCAAACCCCAGAGAAGAGATTATTCCATGAACCCTCCAACAGAGCAGGGAGCCCTAAAAAGTTCTTGGAGAATAATTTGTTCTTTAATATAAAAAAACTGGAGAAAGTGCCCAGGCAACAAGAAAGGAATTAAAATAACTCACCCAACACCCAGTCACATGCAGAAAAAAAAATCCCTAAAAATAAAAATCCTGGAAGCAGAGCTGTTGTATTGACAGGGAATCATTCCACAGCCCCTAATCCAGCATCTGTTATCTCCAAAAACCTGCTGCACTGAATTCCCTGGAAACTGTGGCTGGAAAAAATACTGCTATTAATTGATTCCCCAAATTAACTGCTAATCCAAGAATCCTGATTATGATTAGGCTGGTAATCAATTCATTTGATAGAAAGCTCCTTAAATTTTCCAAATTGCAGTTCAGCTCTTCCTTCTCTCTCTTTTCCACTTGTTTCATTAATTAACTGTTTTTCCCAGCTGTGAAAAGCAGGATTTTCCTTTCTTAATTGCCTCTTGACCCTTCCTGGCTGTGCCTTCAGAGGTTCCTCATCTGGAGCAAATGAAAATGTTCTTGATGAATTAAAAATATTGCTGGGCCCAGAGGAAACTTCCCAGCCTGGCTGTGGAAGTTCTATTTGCCCAAGGGTGAATAAAAACTCCAATTTACCCTTTGGAATTCTGTTTATCCAGGTTTGCTGGGATTTTCCTGGGATACTGGGCTGGCCTTCAGTTCATAGAGGTGAGGGAGCAACCTCCCTGGTGGCTCTGCACCTGCTGGTTCCAGAATTCCTGGTCCCAGCAGCAGCCAGGGGAATTCTGCAGCCCATGAGGGAGTTTTGCTGCCACTGGAGCAGCCCAGATTCCTGAGAAGATGGGAGATCTTTGGGAAGTGCTCCCAGCTCTGCCCTGCTCAGGTGAGGTCCCACCTGCAGAGCTGCCCCAGCTCTGGGGTCCAACAGCAGGAGGAGCTGGAGCTGCCTGAAAGATTCCAGAGAAATCCATGGAGCTGCTCCCAGGGCTGCTCTGGAGCCAGGCTGGGAGAGCTGGGAATGTTCCCCTGAAGAGGAGAAGGCTCCAGGGAGAGCTCAGAGCCCCTGGCAGGGCCTGAAGGGGCTCCAGGAGAGCTGGAGAGGGRCTGGGGACAAGGGATGGAGGGACAGGACMCAGGGAATGGCTCCCAGTGCCAGAGGGGAATTTTAGTTTGGGTATTGGGAATTTGGAATTCTTGGTTGGGAGGGTCTGGAGGCCCTGGCACAGAATTCCTGGAGAAGCTGTGGCTGCCCCTGGATCCCTGGGAGTGTCCAAGACCAGGTTGGATGTCACGGACATATATTATGAAAAATCCTTTTGCCAGGATCTTTTCTCCTGAGAAGCTGAGAGGCCTCAGAAATGAAATGTGAACAATGGTTATCTGCTGCTGTGGAATGCAACAGGTGCATCTGGGATTGGTCTCATGTGGTTGTTTCTAATTAATGGCCAATCACAGTCCAACTGTCTCAGACTCTCTGGTCAGTCACAAGATTTTACGATCATTCCATTCTTTTCCTTTCCTTGCTAGCCTTCTGATGAAATCCTTTCTTCTATTCTTTTAGTATAATTTTAATATATCCTTTTGTTTTAATATAATAAATACCACAAAATAATAAATCAGCCTTCTGAAATATGGAGTCAAGACTCTCATCTCTTCCCTCACCCTGAGACCCCTGTGAACACCACCACATTTGGACATTGGGGCTTGGAGCAGCCTGGGACAGTGGGAGGTGTCCCTGCCATGGCAGGGRTGGCATTGGATGGGATTTAAGATCCTTCCAACCCAAACCATTCCAGATTCCCTGAAACAGGTACAACCACGGTTTAAAACCAGTTCCTCTCAGGCGAATTCCCACCCATCCCTTTCCTTCACCTCCCTTGTTTTCATCTCACAGCCAAATTCCAGAGGTGCTGCTGCAAAGTGCTCGCCCTGTGTAGCACTCAGGGAAATATTGGATTCCAAGTTAATGCTGGGATTGAAAAGCCACTCATTGATTGGGCTTCGTTAGGGAGATAACGAGGAGATATTTTTCACTCAGAGGTCTCTAATGAAGAATGGCTTTCCCATTCATCAAATTCCTGAATTCTAACAGAGCTGTGTTTACAGGAATCTCACACAAATCCAAGGTAACGATGCCACACTCAGATCTCCATGAGTTTCTTTGGGTCCTGGARCAGCCGGACATCAGAAACAAAACATTCCAAGGCCAAAAATCCTCCTTGTCCTTCCCAGATGYCCCATATGGAGCAATGGGGTGGGATTGGAACGGCTCTGCTGCCGTTCTGGTTCTGCTCTCGACTGAGCTCTGGGAAAAGCTAAAATGAGTATTTCCTGCTATATTCCAGCTTGGAGAAAGGAAGGGGCCTGTCCGTCAAGCTGCTGCATCAGTGAATGAGGGGGAAAGGTAAATTCAAACCCCAACTCAAAGTAGATGAAAAATTATTAACAATTATTAACAGCAGGTTTGGAAATTATTTACAAACTCCCAAGGTTGTGAGGTCCAAACCTATCCATGGCTGTGGATAAAAGGATCACAGGGTGAGAAGTGTCCTGATCAGAGGATTCCAGAATGGTTTGGGTTAGAAAGGGATCTTAAATCCCATCCCATTCATACCCAACACCTTTCACTGTCCCAGGCTGCTCCAAACCCCAATGTCCAACCTGACCTTGGACACTGCTGCTCTGGGAATTCCAGCCCMGCCCCTCTTCACCCTCCCAGCCAGGAATTCCTYCCCAATCTCCCATCCAAAGGGATGGTTGCCACTGGTKTCATCAATCCCCACTTGGCTAAACYGGGATGGGGGTGAGAATCAGCTGCAATTTCCCTCCTTTATTTCTCTTTATTTCTTTTTAAAAACCCTGCAACAAACCCCAAGAATTCCAAGCTCACTTCACTTTTTTTCCCTGAAAAAGATGTCCAAAGATGGACATAAATAATCCCCTGGGATGTGGTCTGCTCTTCCTGGAGGAACCACAGACTGATGGTTTTTGTTTTCTGGGATTTTGGACACTAAGACAGGATCAGCTCCTCAAGCAGAAAGAAATTTGCTTCTCAGTCCCAGATTTTGGACCATGTGGACCAAAGAACCTTTTCCTGGGAGGAAATCCATGGGTATGCATCCAGGTCCTGAATTCCATGAGGATCAGCCATACTTCTGCTGGAATCACTGGAGCAGGCCCAAGGCAGAGAGGAAAATCCAGCAAATCCTAAGGAAATGATCCAAATCCTTCATATTTCCAAAGTATTTTAATTGATGGAGCAATTGTTTTATGGGAAAAGGGATAATTCTTGTTCTTCCTGTTCTTCTTTTTTATTTCCAGTCCCTAAAGGGAGGGAAGGGGTTGACTTATCTCTGGTTACTCTGGGATGAGCATTCTCTGTCCTGGAAAATCCTTTGGCTTCTCCTTCCCTATGATTTCCAACCCCCTCCCAGCCTCTTTTAGAATCTTTCAGGCAATTTCTGGAATACTGGCATTAAAAAATTAAATTAAATTAAATTAAATTAAATTTTTAATTTTTTTAAAGCAAAACATTCCAAGGGAATTGTGATTTCCCCAAATAAAACCCATCGCTCCTCTCCCCAAAAAAATCTCTTATTCCCTTTTTCTTTATCCTTCTTGCAGCCTTTCCTGGGATAATTTCTGATCACATGGATCTAGGTTGTGATCCAACTCATTCCTATTTTTCTTGCAGTCCATYGCAGGGAATTAAATAATTTATTACTCTGAATTTTTTCCCTCTCCTATCCAGGCCTGTGACTRTTCCAGAGCTTTTATTCCCATCTCAATTAACCTTAATTTTATTCCTTTCCTTGRGCAAAAATTCCTTATTCTCCTTATMTGTCCCTTCTGATACTCTTTGCTCTTCTAATAATTACTTAATAAACTTTATTCCTTTAATTTTTATGAGATGCCCCCAAAAAAACCCAAAGAAGCTGCTTGACTTTATTAATTAAACCCTAAAGAAACCCTATAAAACTCTAATAATACTTTTATGTGCAGCATTTAATTCCTATCGATTTTCCAGGAGGTTGTGGCAGGAAGAAAAAGGAACTTCCATGTTTTTTTAATCAGAATTTTATTTTCCTGCCGTGACAGTGGCCCGGGAATACAAAATATTCCAGAGGAATAATTTTGCTGACTTGTGGGGAAAGTGGAAAAGGCATGAAAAATGCAAATCAAATTAAGAGGGAGGGAAAGAGAAATAAAAAAAAAAAACAGGATAAAAAATGGTGCTGCCCAGAAATATCTGTGGGAGCCTGGATCATTATTTCCAAGCACAAAGAATTATAGGCAGGAATGAGATAAGATATTGGGTTTTTATTTGGATTTAATATAAGACCCAAATGTGGTAAGAAAAAAAAATACATAAATCCAAGAGGAGCCTGTTGAGGAATTAATCAAGGATTTTGTAATTTAAGGAATGATGCCATGGAGTGGTTGTAGGATCACTAAAATGTTGTATTTCAGTAATTTTGCCTTTTATGCACTGGAATAATCTTAATTCCATCAGCACTGACTTATAACCTGGAGGAGAGGATCAGGAGAGTGGGAGATGGAATTAAAGAGGAACCCTGGGAGGTATCAGCTGTGGACTTGGGGATGGAATTATTTCAGGACATCACTCCCATGTGCTGTCCCTAAACCTGGATCCATGGGGGCACAGCCGATGGATTCCCCTTGATGGAAAGCTCTGGATGGTCACTTGGAAGAGCCATGAGAATTCCCACCAGCTGGGAGGCTGTGAGGGGTGATTTRTGGAGGAATAAACACGTGGGATGATTTTCCCTGGAATGCATTTAGGGGACAGCAGCATCAGACACAGCAAATCCATGGAGCTGCACTGACAGCAGGGAAACTCGATASGGAAATCTGGAAACCTTTTCCAGCTTTTAGATCAGATTTTCAAGTGTGGGAAGGGGGACATGGCTGGGATCTCCAGGCTGGGAATCCTGCTTGTGATGCCTCAGGTTTCACCTTTTCTATTTTTCACATTCTGTGCTGCTTTAGTGGGTGGGTCTGGGCTCCATATCAGGGGATGYTGAGCTCTGAGCAGGGAGACAAAACAATTCCTGCTCCAGCTGGGCACCAAGGACAAATGAYCCAAATCTCAGCCCCAGAGCACAAACACCRTGGGCTGSAGAGAGAAAAACAAGCAGGGTGGGACTGCAGGGGCTAAAGCTGGGATGGGACAATGAACTGCAAGGTGCAAATGGAGCAGAACTGATCCCAGGGACAGACCCCGTGCCCGCTGGTGCATTTTGGGGCCGTTTTGGTTCATCCTGGGTGCAGCCCTGGCTGGGCTCTTGTGCTGCCCAAGGTGGATCCATGGAGGAGATGCTTGGAATMAATCCCTGCTTTATTCTGGAACTCCACCCAGCCTCTGCTCTAGGGCAGCCTTGACAAGGCATAACTTGGAAAAGCTGTAGGATTTCTTTGGAATTTATTTTGTTTTATTATTTCTAGGTGTTTATTGTGTTCCTATTTCTTATTCCCACACTTTGAGTATWTCCTGGAACGGTTGTTAATAACATCATGATATTACTCAACTCCCTATTGATTTATACCCACGTGTGCACACACATATATGTATTATGTATTAAATATATATATGAATGAAAATACAGGACCTGAGAGGTCTCTTCTGTCTCTTCCAACATTTTTATGCCCCATCCCTGGAAGTTTCCAAGGCGAGGTTGGATGGSGCTTGGWGCAACCTGGGATAGTGGAAGGTGTCATAAATATAAACAAAATTCTATGTTTCTAATCAACTTGGATATACACTTACTTATCTGTATCATGGAATCATGGAATCGTTTGGGTTCGAAGGATCTCAAATCCCATCCAGTGCCACCCCTCCCATGGCAGGGACACCTCCCACTGTCCCAGGCTGCTCCAAGCCCCAATGTCCAACCTGGCCTTGGTTGGACAACACTTCCAGGGATGAAGCAGCCACAGCTTCTCCGCCATCATCAGCCTCAGTTTCTTTCTTGGGAACAATTCCYATTTTCCTGATGTGAAGGAGCATCCAGAGGCCTTCACCAGCTGGGTGTGAGCTGAGCGTTGTTCCTTGGTCATGGCTGAAGAGGAACCTGGGGCTGATGAAACCTGGGGGTGCCAGCACAGAGGAGCTGAGCTGAAGGTCCCAGCCCCTCTGGAATAACACAGAACCTCAAGTTTACACCAGAATTCCCTTTTTTCTGTGGATTTAACCCTCAGGAATGAAACAGAGACATGAGGCCTGCTCCAAGGCTGAAGCCCGTGCAGAGCAGAGATTTTTCCCATTCATTCATTAAAAACATTTAAATAAAACAAGAGAGCTTTGCCTCCGAGGCCTGGAGACAATCCCACACTGGGAGAAAGTGTTAAATACACTCAGTGTAGGCTTTATATTAACAGGAGTGTGATTTTAGGACCCGCAGGCCTGGGAAGTGCATCCTTAAGGAATATCTGCACATGGAAGTGCTACATGCAGGCACAGGGGTGTAGATAAAAGTGAAATAAAATTTGGGAATCCTTCACATCACTCACAGATGAATTTCACTTTGGATGCAGTGAATCCCTTTGTCCCTCTGTCCCATGTGGGCCTTCACCAGTTTTTTTYCCCTTCCTGGCAGGATGGAGCCACAATTCCCCCTTAAATTCCCTCCCTTTCCCCTTGAACACCCTGGCTTGAACAGGTATTTCAGGCTCCAAGAAGGAGCCGACGTAAAACTGATAAAGAAAAAATGAAAAACACTTGAAAATGCTATTTTGAGGCTTCTGGGACTTGAATAAATGAGCTTATTAACTCAATTATGCACGACATTTGGAATATTTTATCCTTTCAGCCCATTCCTCCCTCTTTGCTGGAACAGAAATGCTGGAATTCTCCTCTCTGCCTTTCCCAGGAATTTTGAGAAACTTCCAGATGTGATGTCCAGGCTGCATGAAGTGAAGGTGCTCATTCTTTCCTTCAAGGTGCCCTCAGTGATGATTTTCCATCTATTTTRTTAATTTTTGACATCTATAAACTTTTTTCCCTTATGATCTGGTCCTTGAAAGAACCCAGGACTGATTTTAGTTTGTTTTAGTGGTGAACACAGGTGAGATCTGCCACAAGATTGTTGCCAATTATGGGAAAWTTCAAGTTTCTTCATGGTTAATTTTCAGAAGTTTTCACCTTTGGAGTTCACCTGATCTTGGATTAAAATGTGCCCCCTCAAGGACAATTTCCTAAAGTTTTTTGTTTTCATTCTCAAGCACAAAATGTGGGATTTATCTGCTCAAAGGCTGATACCTACATATAAATATATTTATTCTATATATGTAAATCTGTCTTACCTTACCATGGAGATTCCCATTGGATCAAGAGGATGAGAAATCCCATCCCAAAATTCTTCTCATCCCAAGGGAGGCGTGGAAGTAGAAAAACATTTAAAAAATTTTAAACGTTTCTTCTCTGCTGATTCAAGATAGACTTGAGGCCAACAAATTGACCCCTCAAGGTCGATCTGACACCGGGTCCAAACATTTATTTGCAATAAATTGAGTCAGAAAAATGAAAGAAAAAATTATTCACAAAGAGTTAATTAACAACCTCATCAAAACCTGCCCCTCATTAAAGCCACCCTCATCAGCTGTTAGCCAAACCCCACAGGAGGTGGGGCTGGAGCTCTGCAGAGCCACGAGGTGGCTCCCGGGGAAGCTGATTTTTGGGATTTGGAAGGTGGCTTTTGTTCCTTCTCAGTTATTCCAGGTAAGCAGCAGAGCTGAGCTCCAGCGCTGCCCTGGGAATTCCATGGCCCCTCTGKAATTTTGTTTTGGCTGGTTAAATTTAGTGTAAGTGTGGTGAGATTSCACCTCTAGGAATTTCTGAGGTAGAAAAGAGTTGGTTTCCTTTTTTCTGGGGGTATTTTTCCTCCCCCAGATGTCAGACTGGTGGCTATGGTGGGGTTGGGTGACTTTTGCTCTATTTTCAAATAAAACAATAAATACTTAGGCAAATAAAGCTTATTTGAAAAAAATAGGAATGTACTGGTTAATYCACCCTGAAAAAGCTGATGGATGCATTAGTGAAAATGAAAGTGTGAAAGTGAAAAGAAGACCCAAATWAGGAAATAATTCATTTTTGGGAGGATGCTTTAATTACTGAAAGCAGAGGCAAGAGCTTTAAGAGACATATAAATGGATTTTCTTAGTTAAATTATTGTACAGTCAATGAAAGATCARGACAAAGTGTTAATTAAAGGGGCAATGTGTTTGTTCGAAGCAAAAMCAACAAGATGGGACGAAAGTCACATGTCTGGGAGATAATCCAAATTCTCAAGCATCCTGAGATAAATTCAATTCTCACTTTTTGTTTATTTTTGTTATTATTTCATCCTGGAGACCTTGGATAGATGTTTTCAATTATCCTCACCTGTGAGGAAATCCTTATTTAAARCACAAAATTTCAGTTGTTGTTGGGAGAGAATAAAAAGAATCCGTAAACTGATTCAAAAGTGAGTGTGGGGAATTGCTAAAACTGCAGAGAAACTTTTGCTTCTGAAAACCACAAAATAATGGATTGACATTCAGATTTTATCTCCCAAGAGCTACTTCCAATGGTCATTYGTGGGAAAATAAGGACAATTTGGGATGTTGGAAGGCTCTGATGATGAACACTAAAAACTGATCTCAGAGCAGAGTGGAAAGAGGTGTTGGAAAAGGGGAACTGATGGTGGGAGAGTTTTACTTTGGAAAGTCTGGATTTGGAGCTGCAGAAATTATGGAAAATCTTGTGCAGGTTTTGTCTGAGCTCCTGCGTCCAGTTCTGGGCTCCTCACCTTCCAGAAGGACGTGGAAGGGGCTGGAGAAGGTCCAGGGAARGGGCTGGAGCACCAGGAGCAGCTGAGGGAACTGAGCCTGGAGAAAAGGAGGCTCAGCGGATACCTTCTGGAAGGAAACRGCCTCAGGCTGGGCCAGGGCAGCTCAGGGTGGGCACAGCAGGAATTTCCCCATGGAAAGGGGGCTCAGGCCTTGGCACTGCCCAGGRAGGGTTGCAGTGCCCATCCCTGCAGGTGTCCCCTGGATGTGGCACTCAGAGCTCTGGGCTGGGMACAGCTGGGACTCTGATCTTGGAGCTCTTTTCCAATCTCAACAATTCCATGATTATAAAATATGTGAGGCCACTTCAGAGTGGTGACATTTTCTCTTGGATCAGCAAGAATTTCCTTTCCACAGCTCACGGATCTGCCTTGCAAATAGCCAAAATCAAATCCTTTTGGAGCAGCTCCAAGACTCCCATCACCTGGAAGAGCTCACAGGCGACTGGATGGCTCCATCCAGTGATCTTTGCCAGTCATTAACTGGGATCAAGGGTTTCCTCCACCCCTCAGGAAAACTCAGGTGCTACAGCTTCAGGGGTATCAAGGGAAAGGAAAGTTTCCTTCCACTGGAGCTGTGGAGAATTGGATTCCAGGCAGTTTCCATCTCCCAGGAAAATGAGCCCTGAGCCAGTGGTGGCACCTGGGCTCTGCAGGATCCAGGGAAGCAGCACAGGCAGATGTTGGGCTGAGAACCATCAAAAAAGAGGGGCAAGACAGAGAATTCCATTTGGATTCTATTTTGTGGAGAGATTCAAATAATGCAGGAATTCTGCTGACTGTGATGGAAGGTTTGGATATCAGGTAAAGGTTCTTCCCCTAGAAGGTGCTGGCATTGCCCAGGCTCCCCAGGGAATGGGCACATTCCCGAGGCTTCCAGAGCTCCAGGAGCATTTGGACACCACCCCCAGGGATGCCCAGGGTGGCATTGTTGGGGTGTCTGGGCATGGCCAGGAGTTGGGCTGGAAAACCCTTTGGCGATCCCTTCCCACTCAGGACATTCCATGATTCCATGACTCTCAAGAACTGCGAAAAATAAAGGGAAACCCAACCCCTCRTGATGGGTCAAAGCTCAGCTTCCAGGCAGGACTGAGCTGTTGTGTCCTCAAATTCTAATTCTTTTGTTCCTTAATCTTTCCTGGATGTTCTTGGAGCCAAGCCAGCCTGTGTTGTAAATCCCTGGAATTTAGGATCTGTGACTCTCAGTCCATTTCMCTTGTCAGATTTAAGGTCTGTTTTGGGAAACAGCCCGAGATTTACTTTTGTAGGAGCCCTCCTTTGCAAAGTCCTCTGGGAAAATGCAAATGGATGCATGCAAAAAACTTGGGAGAGATGCAGCAGCAGCCTTGGAACACAGGGGATGCCWCATCTACCTCTCCATATAGTGAAGCCTGTTTTTGACAGGACCTTTGTGGGATAGGTTGAGGAGCAGGAAAGACAAAGGCAGATGTGATTCCAAAGGGACCTCCTGGAGATTTCTGCAGGATTTGGGAGTTTCTGGGCTCTCTCCAGTGATTTTGCTCCCTTTACATTCCCCAGCTTTTTCACCTGCCCCTTAAAATTTGGAAGATCAGTGTTCTAAAGCTGATTTATTTTTAATAAGGGGCCCCATGCAAGCTTCTTTTCTGGACTTGGTGCTGTCCTGGCAGTTGCTTTGGTCATGGAGTTTTCTTTGGGTCAGAAACTCCATCAAGGGACATCTGTGCCAAGGACTGGAGCTCTCCTGCTGGAACAAGTCCTGTGAGGAGGCTGAGGGAGCTGGGAAAGGTCCGGAGCACCAGGAGAGGCTGAGGGAGCTGGGCAGGGGCTGGAGAATCCCTGAGGGAGCTGGGAATAGGCTGGAGAATCCCTGAGGGAGCTGGGCAGGGGCTCAGCCTGGAGCAAAGGAGGCTCAGGGGCCCTTGTGGCTCTGCACAGCTCCTGCCAGGAGGGCACAGCCGGGGGGGTCGGGCTCTGCTCCAGGGAACAGGGACAGGAGCAGAGGGAACGGCCTCAGGCTGGGCCAGGGCAGCTCAGGGTGGGCACAGCAGGAATTTCCCCAAGGAAAGGGGGCTCAGGCCTTGGCACTGCCCAGGGAGGGTTGCAGTGCCCATCCCTGGAGGTGTCCCCTGGAGGTGGCACTCAGAGCTCTGRGCTGGGGACARGRTGGGCATTGGGCACARCTGGGACTTGGTGACCTTGAAGGGCTTTTCCAGCCTGAGAAATCCTGGGATTCTGTCTCCAAATCCCAAAGCACTGCCCAGCGAACGCAGAAATATTTGTAGGACTGGATTTTCAGCTGATAAATGCATCGGAAAGAACAACTGCTGGAACTGATCCTGGCACAATCTCAGTGGAAGTTTCAAGGAATAAGCACAATATTAATTCCACACTTTGCCTTCAGCACAAAGCTCGGGATGAGAAGCTGTGAACAAGAAAAAGCAGCACAGTCCTGACACTGTCTGAGTAACAAAGGAATGCTAAAAATATTCCCAGACGTTGTTATCATCCCAGATATTATTAAAGACTGCGAGGCCTAAAGGAAATTACAACACCCTGGAGATTAAAGGAGATTTATCCCAGCTGCCTGTGCTGCCTCGTCCTCCACACTGATGGAGCTGTGGAATGTTTATTTGTGGGACAAGAAATAAACAAAGGAAGCGGTAAAGTACTGGCACAGGTGTCCAGAGAAGTTGTGGATGCCTCTGGATCCCTGGAATGTCCAAGGCCAATGTGGACACWGGGGCTTGGAGCAGCCTGGGACAGTGGGAGGTGTCCCTGCCATGGCAGGGGTGGCACGGATGGGATTTTAGGTCCTTTCCAACTCAAAACATTTTGGGATTTTCCAATTCTTTGCTGTGTAAAGGTGGGAAAGGAGGAATGGATCTGAGATTCCTCCTGAAAATTCACCAGGCTCATCCCAGTTGTGCAGATCCCATCAGCACAAAACAGGGAATTGCCTGACACCAGGAGCTGCTGCCCAAATGTAGGGAATAATTGATCTTAGAAGACCAAAAATAAATGTATTTAAAGGATTTACTCCCCAGCCATGTCAAACCCTGAGCTGGGAATGAACAGCAATCCAAACTCCAACAGGTTCATCATGAAATTGTTCTCTTGATTTGAGAAGTGAAGATCAACTTTCAGAAAAACATGTGGGGCCTCATTTTAATCCKAAATCCTGTTTAACTCTGGTGTTAATTACCATGGAAAGCCAAAGGCTTCTGTTCATGTTTAAAGGGTTTTAAAGCCTTTTTATGCTTCACCTTGAAGGAGCTGCCACTCATCAGCAACACATCAAAGCCTAATTTGCTCTGCTCCAGCACAAAGTCCTCACTCCTTGCTTGGCAAAGCTCCTTGGGTTAATTACTGGCTCCCAGGAAAAGGACAAATTAAATGTAATTAGCCAATGGCTAAATAATGGAAGCATTTCCTGTTGCATCACACTTTGYATCTCATTAATGACATCGCCTCCCTTTTCTTTAAATGGATTTGGACATGTTTGGGGAAGAAACAAGGCAGGGGTTTTATAACTAAGCCCAAATTTGCATTTTCCTTGGAGTAATCCAAAGTAGGAATTATTTCTGCTGGAAAAGGAGGGATCAAGTCTCTCTCTTGCACAGCTGATGCACCGAAGCTGCTGCCATCTCCAAAACTCTCTGTTACTCCTGCTCTTCCCTTTTCTCCATCAAAACAGCTTTTTCCAGTTCTATTCTGTGCTTTCCCCTGCTTTTAGCACTGTTTGGCCTTTCCTGTTTWTTTGAGATGTTAACTGAAGAAATCACGGAATCATTGATGTTGGAAAAGCCCTTTGGGATCATTGAGTCCAACCTGTGTCTGATTCCCACCTCAAGTGCCACATCCAGGAATTCCTTGGACGCCTCCAGGTGTTAGGACTCCAAACCTCCTTGGGCAGCCCCTTCCAAGGCCTGAGCACCCTTTCCATGAAAAAATTCCTCCTGATATCCAACCATCAGATGGAAAGTTGGAAAAGCCATTTGGGATCATCAAGAGGATTCTTGACTTAAAATTCCCATTTCTCATGGCCTCATAAGTAAAAAAAAAAAAAAAAAAAAAAAAAAAAAAAAAAAAAAAAAAAATCTGTACAGCCCTGAGGAAAAAAAAAAATCGTGTTTCTCATGGTCTTGTTTTAAATATCTCAAGGCAAAACTTTTCCAAATAAAAACTTTTATAATGGAGAAGAAAAGCCTGGAGAAAGTTGCATTTCTCAACATTTTAAAAATATGTTGGTAGGTGATAAAAATCAGAAGGAATTTTCCAAGTGCTTGATRATGGGAAAGGAAAAGAGAAGTTTAATGAACTTTCTCTGTTTAAATGTGATTTATTTATCCCCAAACTTGTGTCCTCTTCTCCATACTCAAGGTTAAAGGACACAGGGAATACCTCTGGCATGGCAATTTCAAATTTAGGAGGCGACTAATGGTTTGGAGGAAAAGGCTTGGGAAATCCGACCTGCAAAAACTGGGAATAAAGACTTTAACTGACATTTGAGTGTGGATGTGGCATTTGGGGACATGGGATAGTGGTGGGCTTGGAAGTGCTGGGGAATGTTTGGATTTGATGGAAGGCTTTTCCATCTGGAATATTTCTCGGATTCTAGGATTCTAAAAGAAATTATAAAAGAAAATATTTTTCTATGTAAAACTGTGGAATTCCCTGTGGAATTCATCACTTTGGGGAGTTAAGGGAACTCAGAACATGGCAAGACCTGGAATTAACAGGCTGGGATGAGCACTGGGAATTTCTGGAGTGGCTGCAATTAGTCATAGGAAAAAATACCATGGAAGAGATGAAAATTCATGTTTTCCACTCAAGTAATCCCCAGATCTAAAGGTAAAATCTCCTTTGTGGAGTGGATTAATCTTGAGCCATTCATTCCCAGCTCTGCCTTTCCTTGGAGACATCCATTACAAATTCCTGTGTWGAAACTGCACTTTTTAAATGGGAATTTTGAGACTCATTCAAGGAATTGGAAGTTTTGAAACTTAAAAAGTGCATTTGAACAGGAGAAATCCCTGTGAAGTAACTCTTGGAATGTGTGAGTTACAGGGAACATTTCCTTTTTATTTTCTTTTACRGCTGGGGTGAATCTGTCCTGGATATTTATGAATAATTCTATTTTTTTTTTCTGTAGTCAAGGATTATAAAACAAAAAGTTTGCAATTTTGTGCTCTATGTGAAGGCTACAGCTCACAAACTCAAATCATAACCACATTTATGATTATATGGCCAGGTTGGAAGTTTATTTTTGGGTAATCTGTGCATTTTTTCCACTTTCAGTCCTACAGGAGGGCAATTTCCAAGGAAAATAAACCCCCTTTAACCTGATTTCCCTTCCATACCCTCTGGCTTATTTGATTCAATATTTAATTTTTCTTATCAGTTGAGAATCACAAATTTCACTTCAGCTGTGTCCTGTTTTTTTATGTATTATATGAAATTCATTTTCTGTAGGCTGGAAAATAATGATAAAAATTGATTTTTTTTTCAGTATTCCTGCGAACAATTTAATTTTAGAAAAAACACTATTTAGGGAAGGTGAGGACAGGATTTATTTTTAATTATCATCCAAAAAAAGATGGATTCAAGGCTTCAAATCCTTCATTTCTTTTGACCATCCTTTTCCTTCAGTCCTTTGTGTCTTAACAAAATGGGAAGGGAATAAAGGAAASAGGAGATGAGGGGAAAATGGAGCTRTTCCATAAAATTACGGAATCCCAGARTGGTTGGATTGGGAAGGATCCTAAACCCTAAATCCAGTTCCATGGGCAGGGACACCTCCCACTGTCCCAGTTGCTKCAAGCCCCTTCCAGCCTGGCCTTGGACACTTCAAGGATTTGCAGGAGGAGGATGAAGCACTTCCAGTCCCATTCCTGCCTGGAAGGGCCCTTGACAACCCTCTGCTCTCCACAATCAGATTTTTTTCTCTAAAATCTCTTTCCCCAATCAGTTTTTTTCCCTAAAATCTCTTCCCCCAAATCCCCGCGGTGAGAATGGCCGTGTGCAATTCCGAGGATAAATCTTCCCAGATTTATCCTGTAATTTCCACAACACTGTTTTGAACATTTCCAGCTTTTTGCTAATAATTTCCCTTCACTTCTTGCTCCCAATTAACCTTTCTGCCTCCCTTTAATCCCGTTAACGGCGCTTTCCGCCATTTCCATTTTTCCGTGGACTAATGGAGTTTTTTCATCCCTTTCCTTTTGATTCCCCATTTAATGATGTTGTTATTGCTGCTGTAAAACCAGCTGGTTATTGATAACTCCTGCTCATTACTAAATTAAACTCAGCCTTATCAGCACTCAAGGCTCAGCCTTGATGTGGAAATCAACCCCTCAGTGTTTTCCACTCGTTCCCAAGGTTTGATTTCCTGGATATCTGATGTTAAATCGCTCCTCTCAGTGCTTCAAGAAGAAAATTCCACTGTGGCTTTGTCCAGGGTTTATTAAAAATATGCACAAGAGATTAGGCTGTCACTCTGGGAGAGGTTCAAGTGTTCTGAAGGAAAACTGCTCTGAAATTTTAAACAAATGAGAGAAATCTGTCACAAAAACCTTCAAAATTGCTGGAAAACAGAATTTTTTAGTGTTTGTGGCACAAACACCCTTCAAATAAATTCATGTTGCCTTTTGTGTCACAAAGTGAGAAATTTTTAGTTTAGTTTAGTTTATGTTTTATTTTATTTTACCTACAAAATCCGAGAGCTGGATCTTGGGCCAGCAAAATCTTGGGCCTACAAAATCCAAGAGCTTCCCCATTTCTTTAGAGGGATAAACCAAATGTTAATTCCCAGGTGACTCTGGGAGAACAAAGACTTGGAGCAACCTCGGATGGTGGGAAGCGTCCCTGCCCGTCGCAAAGGAGTGGAACTGGATGGGCTTTAGTGTCCCATCAACCCCAGCAATTCCAGGATTCTCTAATTTCTTTTCGTCTTACCATTAAGGGCATCCCCAGGGATGATTTCCTTCAAAGCTGACAGGGCAGGTGTTTTTTTTTCCCATTTTTTTTCTCAAGGATGAAATGTTGCTTTTTCTGTGATCCAGCTTGAGTCTGTCAAGGTCCCAAGCCAACAGATCTCCATGATTCAATACCTCGAATGAGCAGATGTCTGGACACCCTCACCTGCCAATTGTGGAATTACATTAAGAAGATCAGAAGGATGTGGATCTGGTGGAATGGAGGATCAGAGGAGGCCACAGAGTTCCTCCAAGGGTAGGAACTGCTCTGGAGCCAGGCTGGGAGAGCTGGGAATGTTCCCCTGGAGAGGAGAAGGCTCCAGGGAGAGCTCAGAGCCCCTGGCAGGGCCTGAAGGGGCTCCAGAAGAGCTGGAGAGGGACTGAGGACAAGGGATGGAGGGACAGGAGCCAGGGAATGGCTCCCAG
>JACDOX010000235.1:954747-980109 GCA_014549065.1 Cardinalis cardinalis
AGATTGGGAATTGGGAATTCCTGGCTGGGCTGGAATTGCCAGAGCAGCTGGGGCTGCCCCTGGATCCCTGGCAGTGCCCAAGGCCAGGCTGGACATTGGGTCACCCTGGGACAGTGGGAGGTGTCCCTGCCATGGCAGGGATGGCACTGGATGGGATTTAAGGTCTTTTCCAACCCAAACCATCCCAGGATTCTGTGAAAACTTCCTGGGAAATCACCTCAGGCAGTTTCTACCCAGAGCAATCTTGCCAAGGCCACAGCAGCTGCCCTGACAAATCTTTCTCCCCAAGGATTAACACATCCCAGATGGAATTTAGGCAGCTTTTGCTGCCAGAGACAAAGCTCCTTGTTCTGAACAAGTGCCAATCAGGAGTGCAAAGTGAGGGTCAACAGCACAAAAAAGCAGGATTTTTCAAAATTTGGATGTATTCTCTTCCTAATGGGAGAAGGTCATAGAAGTTCATGTAGAGCTCAGAAGGGCGGAATTTTAAGGAATAAGAAATCAAATCAGGTATCAGCAGCATAGAAATGAAGTTAAACTGGACATTTCTGTTCCTGAGAGAGAAAATGAGCAGACAAAGGGATGAAAAGCAAGGAGGGCAACTGGCAGGAAATGATATCCAGCAATTATTGGACAAGATGGGATTGGAGTTTTTTCATGGCACCAGGGTAAGGCTGGGGTCTTCCTAATCTTTCCAAGGAAGAATAATCAGAAATAAGAATGGCCAGTGTCAAATTTAGAGTAATTTTGTTGAAATCATGTGGAGAATTCAAGAGGCTGCTGGAGCCCTGGGAATTCAGAGCATAAAAAGGCTGGAATTTTGTGGGAAGAGGGAATGGAGCTTTCCCAGCTGCTGGAATTATTTCACCTTGGTCACTTGTTAATCCCAGTGAGTTTTGCACACAGTTCTGTTGCATTTCCATGTGTCCTTGYGCCACTGGGAAATACCCCTTCACTAAAATCCCTGAAATATTTTCCAATTCCTTCCCATCCTTGGCAGAGTTCCTTTAGCACCAACTCCAAAGATGTCCAATTATTATCCTTCCTGGAATATTGTCCAATTATTATCCAGGTCTTCAATTATTGTCCTTCCTGGAAGTTTAACCAAACCCAATCACTTGGATAATCTCCTTTACTTCTTCCTAGCCACAATGGGGTTTTAGATCCTGCCTTTCCTTTTCTCCTTTATTCCTTGTATTCCTGGCAAAGAAAAACCTATGGAGTTCTGGGTGTTGTTTTTAAATTTATTTTCAATTTTTACCTTTCCTTCCTGTTTCCCTAAGGACTGGATGCTTTGCATGGTGCAGGGAATGAAAGAGGAGATTCCCTCCTCTTTTTCCATGGAAGCTGCAGGGCAGAGGCAGCTGAGCCTCTTCTCCACCTCTGGAAAACCAAAAGGAAAATTTCCCATCCAGATGGACTTGACTGACCTCATTCTGGGTCCAAGACTCTGTRAATCTTTAATTTTTGAAAACGGGAGGTTTTTGGTTTTTGATATGGAGTGGAGTATATAGAGCACAGTGAAAGTTATTGAGTAGTTTCAGTTTTYGATAAATTATATCCCAAGTCCTGCTCTGGAATGGACTCAGGAATGTCTCAGACTTCAGGGAAGCTTTATCCATTTGCACCTGGTTGGATCCTGTCACTTAAAAAGCTGCTAAATCCCAGCATGAGCTTATTTGTCAAGGTGTGCTGCCATTTAAAGGAGCGCCAGGACATGGAATTTTCACCTTCCTTAAATTCCCTTCATTAAGTTTCCTTCCTTAAATTGCTTGAATAGGAATAAATAAATGGATACACTGGAATATTCTGGGTTTTTTTCAGGTAATTTAGGGATCAGGTCGCTGAATGTAACATGGTTGTGTTTGATTTGTTATTCTTTGTGTTGTGCATGGAGTGCAGGATAAGGGAAAACCTTTAAATCTTGTGCTTGATTGATTGGGATCAATCAGGACTCATATTGCTATGGAAAACCTTTAAATCATATTCCTGATTGATTGAAATTACTATTTATCTCACTAATTCAATGCAAATTTTGGTATTTTCTACCTGGCAGCTCAAGTTTTCCATTTGATAATGCCCTGTCCGACAGCACAAACCAAGGATTCTTTCCCTACCCCTGAAACCTGGGAACATTCCTTTAAAATTCATCCATCAGCATCTTTCCCTTACCTTGGATGTCCTTTCCCTGCCCAGGGAGCCCTAAACTCTCCCGGAGCTGGAGGGTGGATTAAACGTGGTTTGCTGAGCCTGAAATGAGAGCAGCAATTCCAGCCCCGAGAGCTCCAGGAGTGGGAGGATTTGCCCAGCCATGGAAGTGACTCCGGAATCTTCTAAAGCGGCTCCAGGGAGCAGCTCCTCCCTCCTCATCCAGGGCTGATTTTCCACATCCTTCCCTGCCTTTCATCCCCGAGGATGAGAGCAGGCAGAGCCCCGTGGCAGGAATTGTGTCAGACCAGGCTGGCAGGTTGCATTTAACACCTTTTCCTTTCACACGGACACAGCAGCACCTGGGAAATGGGGAAGAAAATCYGGGATGGGAAAGAGTCTGGGAAGCAGGAGTAGAATTTGCCCTCACATGTTATTTTCTGATCATATTTTTTGGTTTGTGAACAAGCAGCCACGTCCCCCCTGAGGATTTCCATGATTTTGTTTGCAGATCACCAATCCACATTGGGAGCAGCAATCTAGGAATTGTGGAATTCAAAAGTAAATGTGGAATTTAGTAGGACTGGTTTACAGGGTTTGTGAACTCTCCCTTGGCTGCGCCTCCTTCCATGAAATCCTGGAATGGTTTGGGTGGGAAGGGACCTTAAATCCCATCCAGTGCCACCCCTGCCATGGCAGGGACACYTCCCACTGTCCCAGGCTGCTCCAAGCCCCAGTGTTCAACCTGGCCTTGGGCACTGCCCGGGATCCAGGGGCAGCCATGGCTGCTCCAGGTATTCCATTCCTCCCCACCCTCCCAGCCAGGAATTCCATTCCTCCCCACCCTCCCAGCCAGGAATTCCTTCCCAATATCCCATCTAGCCCTGCCCTCTGCCATTCTGGATGGGCTTTAACGCCCCTTCCATCCCAAACCATTCCATGATCCTATTTTAGGGAAAAGCAGCCCCACCCTGTGCTGTTGGTGTCCTCACCTCTCCATTTGCCTCCTTCCCAGAAATCCACATCCAGAGCTCTTCCTTTCCAACACACAAGCGAGCAGAGCATTTCCCTTTATGCTAAGGATAATCCCAGTGGGGTTTTTTCCCTTTTCCCAAATTGTCCTGGCTCTGCTGGAGAGGCCTCATCCCTGCAATGAGCCTGTCTGCTTTCCCAAACATCCATAATGGAGCAAGCACCAAGACTAATGCAGACCTTAATGTGAGTTTTGAACGTGTTTATTGTGGCTGATTAATTCAATGCCTCATAAAGAGAGGGAGGAGAGCTGCAATTCCAGTTCCTGAGGAAAATAAATCCACCTCCTGCAGTAAATCTGGATTTGGAGCTTTATGGATCCTCTCATCTGTGAATCAGCAGCTCCTTTTCCGTTACTGTCTCCAGCAATGAATCAATTGTCCCAACGTTTTCCAGCTGATGTCATATCCCAGCCACTCCCAACCCCCTGTCACAAACTTCTCTTTGCTCATGCAACAACCCCTGGAATTATTGTCCTTGGGTGACGTTATGATGCTTGTATGCCCATTCCTGTGTTGTGTTTATGCTGGATATCATGTTCTGTGCCTTCAAGACTGGGTCTGAAGAGTGAGGTTTTGTTTTGTTATCAGTTTTGGTTTTGCTATCAGCTGCTCCCTCATGGCTGGTGGGACACAGAGACAGGGCAGTACATGGTGCTGCTTTTTCTTTTTGCTTGGCTTTTCACTTTGCTCTTGCTCCTGCTTTGCTCTTGCTTTTTGTTTCTGCTCATTAGTTAGTTTAGCTGAGCAGTCCAAATTTTTCCCTGGACTGTTTTCCCTTTCCCTTTTTTGGACCTACTCGAACCTGCTCCGGACTGGGACCTGGGAACACCGAGAGTTTGCACCTTGTGGCTGCAGCAGCTGCCCCAGCACAGGAGGGACTGAGAACAGAGCGACCACCCCCGAGAGAGACTTTCTGATTTGTCATCTTTTTCAGAGCGRTGACAGAGTGGTGTCACCTGGTACTGTTCATTTTTTGTGCTGGGGGTGCTGTGCCTGTTAAATAAACARGTTCTTTCCACTTCTCTCCGAGGAATCCTTCCYAAACTGGTTGTGGGGAGGGGCCGTGTGGGTTTGCTTYCTGGAGGAGCCCCCTTTGGATGTTGTCTCCCAAATTTGCCCTAAATCAGGACAATCATCCATCACCAGAGAGCAGTGGAGCAGGATGGAATTTGGGAGCATAATGAGGGTGTCAGGGTGGTTTATGGAACCATAACAATGTGGGAGATGRCAGCTGGGGACCCCGGCGTGCGTGGAACGGATGGCTGGCTCTGGCGACTCCTTGGAGTTCTGCTTGCTCTGGAATGGATGGATGGCACTGTGCCACTCAAAGGAAGGAGAGGCACTCCTGGAATATCAAGTGGAGGATAAAGTCTGCTTCAGTGGGCAGGTGGTGGCACTGGAATGTTGATGGGGATGCCCTGCAGAGATGTCGGGAGGAATGATGGTAGAGGAGCAGCCCTGCATATGCATGAAGGATCTTAATTCCATGAGGGATCTTAATTCCATGAAGAATCTTAATTCCATGAAGAATCTTCATTCCATAAAAGAAGCACTGCTCTGGAGAGATGCTTTTTTATTTATCCTGATGAATTTTGGTGGCTATGCAGAGGCTGGGCAGTGACATCCAGGCAGGATGTGTCAGGTTTGGGTGCAAAGGTTTGATGGGAAAAAGGGGARTGGATGAAGCTGAAGGAGGGAAGATTTAAATTGGATATTGGGAAGGAATTCTTTCCTGTGAGGGTGGTGAGGGGCTGGGATGGAATTCCCAGAGAAACTGTGGTTGCCTTAACCCTGGGAGTGTCCAAACCAGGTTGGGTGAAGCAGAGCACAGGGGAAGGTCACCGAGCCATTGGCGCCAACAGCACGTGGTCACAAGGATGCTTCCCAAGGGAGCAGCATTCCCACAGAGGGTTTTCCAGAGGGAATGGGAATGGGGAAAAATGCTGGATTTGAAATGTCACCCTTCAGAGCCAATCTGCCTCTCAGTATTAATAACAGGCACTGATTATGATAAAATATGTCTACTTTCCAATTTAACTATTTCATTATTTCCAATTTGATTATTTATCATCACAACCCTTGGAGACAGGGGTAAAAGGAATGATCCTGAATCACCTCAGCATCCAGGAATTTGGCAACCAGGGATTTAGGCTAAGGACCAGCCAGTGTTTCACCCACGGATAAAGTGCAGAAAAAGATCCTTTTAGAAGGAAATTCATTTTTCCTGTCCTAAACTCTCTCCCACTGAGGTCTTCAAGGCCCTTGCCATCAAGGATGTCTATTTACGTACCTAAAAACCCATTTATACACCTAAACCCCCATATTTTTGCACTAAAGAACTTATTGATGCACCTAAAAACCCCTATTGAAGCACCTAAAAATAACAGACAAAGGCACAAAGCTCCACTGAAATCGGCACAAGAATTGAGCCCCAAACCCTCCATCTCCCATTCATGTCCCAGTGAGCTCCTGGATCATATCTGGAGTGATCACAGAGAAACCCTTTCCTAAATCCAGAGAAACCCCTTCCTAAATCCAGAGAAACCCTTTCCTAAATCCAGAGAAACCCTTTCCTAACTCGCTTTCTGCACAACTCCTAAATTTGGTGCCATTATTTGCCCAAACTTTGGATTTTTTGGCATCGTGACCTTGTGCCACCATAGAGGTGACACCAAAACTTCAGCAGAAGGTGACAAAGACCTGTTGGCCCATGTAACCCTAGAGATTTTTTTCATGGAATGGGGAATGGTGAACGGGGATTCCAAGGGAATGGGGTAAACTGGGAGGTGAATGGAATGGGAATTTCTGTCCACAGGATGCAGTGAATATGACTTTGCAATTCAGGTCCCACTTGTGTCATATTTTAGAAATGTCAAGCTATTTTATCATTGGGTAAATGAAATATCATTGATGTTTAGAAATATTGGGTAGAACATGCACCCATCTCTTCCTCCTTTGATTTTATGTCCTTTTTTTAAACMATTTTTTAAGCCATTCCAGTGCCACTTTTGTGCCTTCCAGGATTACAACACTGAATTGGATAATTCCAACAGCAAAGTTTTTGTTAACGAGACCCAGCAAAGCGAGTCTTTTAAACTTCAGATTTTTCAAGATCACTTCCAAGTCTCTATTTTTTAAATAAAATTGTTATTTTTTTAAATGTTTTTGCAGTCTCCTAATAGGAATGCAAATAACTAAAAATTAAATCCTTTCAGGCATCCCCAGAGCTGCTGCTTATTTATTTATTTAAATTTRATTCATGATGGTGGGAACCCTTTTTATATTAAATTATGGGGAGGAAAACAGAGCCCAGCTCTCCAAGCAAGGTCTCAGTGGTGGAGAGAACTCATTAATGTCATTCAAATAAATTGGTGTGAAATATGATCATCCCAAGCAGTACATTTATTTACACTTGGAAATCAGGAATAATACAGTTAGGATATATGAGGCAGCAATTAGGGAATATGGCTGCAGGTATTCAAGGAAATATCATTCAGCTTCTGCTGCAAAAAAAAGGAATATTTTATTGCTGCTGTCTCTGTCTAATTGAATAATGAGGATTCCAGCGCTCTTTTACAGGTGGAGCTGAAATGGAAATTTCAATTGAGTAAGGGATGAATTTCCCTGGAGCAGAGCTGGGATAATAAAAGGATTTGTGTCTGCTCCGTGCAGAATCTTTGTTCTGCTTTAATTGCAAACCCCTGGGGGCTGTGCYGGTGGATGTCCTGCTCCATATGGGGCTGCAGAAAGGAATAGAAATGGGGAATCATGGAATGGTACATGTGGGAAGGATTTGAAAATCCATCCTCTTCCACCTCCTGCAGGCAGGGACCCCTTCCACTATCCCAGGGTTCTCCAGGTCCCATCCAGCCTGGCCTTGGGCATTTCCAGAGATGGAGAGTCCACAAATTCTCAGGGAAATCTGATTTCCCAGTTTAACTGAAATCTCTTCATCCTTGTGCTGCCCTAATTCTTCCTTCTGCCCCATCCCCAGGGAAAGGAGCAGGTACAGCCAAGGGTAGGGCCGAGAATTCCTTGTTCCCAGGGAGCACCACCACTGAAGCCACCACCCAGTGATGTCCAAAGGGCAATTCCAGCTAAATTCACCCTTGAACTGAATCACAGAACCATGGAATTGTTAAGGTTGGAAAAGACTTTKAAGGTCACCGAGTCCAACCATAGGCCATCACCACCCCCATGGTCACCACTAAACCTGAATGTCCCCAGGTGCCACATCCGCACATTTTGGGAACACTTCCAGGGATGGTGAGTCCACCACTGCCCTGGCAGCCTGTGCCAGGGCTGAACAACCCTTTCCATGAAGAAATTATCCCTAAAATCGGATCCAGACCTTCCTTGGTGCAACCAGAGGTCMTTTCCTCAAGTGGGGATGTTGGGAGCGAGGGGAATGAGAGAAACAAGGCAGTGACAGCTGGGAGCCATCCCAAGGGATGAACGCTGGGATTGTCACTGCTCCCATCCCATCTTTGGCTTTCCTCCAGCTTTATGATATTCCTTCAGCACACAGAGAATTTGGAGAGAGGAACTGGGACATCCCGGGATTTCTGAGGCCTCCAGGCCATGTAACACCTTCCTTCAGCTCTGCTTCTGGCTCATTCCAAAGTAAATGGCTTTTCCCTGTGTTTAGCCACCACTGGGAAAAGCTGCTGCTGTTATGGGGTCTTATCCCATTAATATTTCTAGTTAATTATATTATAAAGGCCATGGCAACACTTTGAGCATCAATACCCAAACTTTTAGGAATTTTATGACCACCACAACACCCTGAAATTCCTTTAGATTCCTGGAATCAGTGGAAGCAGCTCTATTTGGGGGATCACAAAGTGTAGCTGCGTTGGGAGGTTGGGGTTGCTCTGTGCGTCCCTGTCACATCAGTCATTGAGCAATCACATCCTAATAAAGCACCATGAAATTTGTCATTTCCAAGTCAGATGAGTGCAGATTCCCATAATGAAGTCATCCCAGCACGTGGAGAAGTAATTACACTCCAGCTTTGTCACTGCAAGGAATTTCTGTGTGCTGGAGTACCCAGGGTGGCTTTTTATTTAATCTATTTATTTATTTGGTTACTGTTTTCTTATTGATGAATGACCCAAGAAGGCTCTTTAATAACTTCCCCCTGCAAAGGTGTTTTAATAAAAAAATCCAGAAATGGAAAAAACAAATTCCACTTCTTAGAATAACATAATAACCASTAGATTTCTTTGGGAACCTGTGGATTCATGGCCCAGATCAAAGGACTGAATTCAGCTGTATTTCTATGTTTGTGCACAAAAAGAGGGAATAAGTTGGAGAGTCAGCATATGTTGGAGTGAGGAACAATCTGTTCCAGCAGGAATTTTACTCCTGCTGTACCACAGATCATTAGAATGGACGGATTTTGGTTTGTCCAACCAGTCGTGGGCAAAATATTTGGCCAATTTTGCAGTGCTGCCATCTGTGAAAGCAGCAAGGTTGTCCAGCAGCGCTGGAAATGTCACTGCTTCCAACAAGGCCCTAATGGGAATTTAATCCGTGCGATCTTTTTTGATTAATTAAATGGCAGCTGATTAATGGGATGTGGTTGGGTATGGAGTGAGTGTGGGTCCTCTCCCAGGGGTGGGAGCTGACTCAGCACAGCTCTGCTGGCATGGAAAGAAACCCTCAAGCAAACACTGGAATCCTGCCCAGCAAATGTCAGGAAATGCCGTAATTACGGTGGAAGAACATTCCAGATCCATCCCTTCCATTATTCCCAGTGGTTTTGGCTCTGGTCCCACTCAGCATTCAGTGTTGCTTTAGATGTGGCCCTTGGGGACATGGGGTAGTGGTGGCCTTGGCACTGCTGGGTTGTAGRTTGGGCTGGATGGTCTTAGAGGGTTTTCCAAGACTCGGGACTGTGTAATTCCATGATTCCACATCCTGGAGATGCCACAGTGCACCTTGAGACACCTCTGGCCATTGTATTTGCTGGGAAATGTCCCAACGAAGGCAGGAATGATGAATCTGACTCCATGTCCTCAGAAGGCTAATTTATTATTTTATTATACTATGTTATATTAAAGGATACTATACTAAACTATTCTAAAGAATAGAGAAAGGATACAGACAGAAGGCTAAAAAGATAATAATGAAAACTCATGACTCTTTCCACAGCCTGGACACAGCTTGGCCCTGATTGGCCAAAGAGTGAAAACAACTCCCAGCAGAATCCAATGGAACAATCACCTGTGGGTAAACAATCTCCAAACACATTCCACATGTGAGCACAATACAGGAGAAGCAAATGAGATCAGAATTGTTTTCCTTTTCTCTGAGGCTTCTCAGCTTCCCAGGAGAAAAACCCTGGGTGAAGGAATTTTTTCAGAGAATGTGAATGCCACATCAGCCTGCTTCCCACACGTGTTCAACTTCACAGATTTCTCTTTGACGCTTTTGCAGAACTTCTCCCAGTGCCATCCTACTACTCCCTGTAATTTTCTGAGTATTCCATGCAAATCTCTGCTCCAAGGTGAGGGGATAACACTTTCCCTCTCATAAATTAGAAGATGAGAGGCATTTGCAGTAGGCCAAACAGCCCCAGCTRGATGGAACCATCCAAAGATGGTTGGGAATACTCAGTGGGAAAAACAGGATGTGGCTGGAGGAGGGGCCATGTAGAGCTGGGAATTTTCTGGGAATGCCATCCCTATTCTGTCTCCCAGAGACCAGCACAGCCCAGCACGGGGCAGGAATGAGGCTGGGAAGTGCACATGGACTGGAGGGGGATCAAGACCACCCCAGACCCCTGGAATCTCCAACCCATCCCCARGAATGTCTGGAAGAACAGACTGTGCAGAGAACTGATTTCCATAGAAAGGGRGAAACTCTCCAGGGTGCGAAACTCATCCCTGAAAAGGTGCTCCCAAATCCCAGGAGATGCCCCAGGACCCCTTTTCCTCCTCCACATCCTTCAGCTCCCCAAATGCCCTGGATATTCACTCCATAAAATGAGKGGTGTGACCTTGTGGAAAACASYTGATGTCGGGGACATCCTGAACTCCCTGAGGGAGCTGAGTGACTCCTGAGGAGTGAGAAAGGAGGGAATTGTGGGGGAGTGAGGGGATCATCACCTGAGCAACACAAACTTTATGCCTTGACCCGGGTCCCCAGGAGCTCTGGCAGAGCCAGGAACATAAAACATCCCCTAAACCTCAGCATTGTTCCTTCTTTTATGACATCTGATAAAAGAGGTTCTTTTATCACCATGGTTTTAGAGGTCAACTGCCTCTTCTGATCTGATTTCTCTCTTTTCCAATTAAGTTACTGTGAATCCCATCAAATTTCCAAGGGAGGGATCAAGAACAATTCCTCTCCTGATCCCGTTAATGCCTGTAAATATCAGCTGTCGCCCCGTTCCCACAAGGAGCTGAAGGTGGGAAGAGGAAGACACCATAAACCRCTTTTTACTCAAAGGCAAGGAGTAATAAATGGTCTTCATGTCCTTTGAAACCTGAGTGGCTTTTCCTAAGGATATAAATTTCCTTTTAGGAGCTAGCAGATGGACTCATTTTAGGAGTTCATAATTTTTTTAAAGCTGGTTTTTGGTTTCGGGGGTTTTTTGTGTCTCTTTGGTCCTTGAACATCTTCATGCTGCAGAGCAGGGCTGTGCTGGGAATTCTTCGTGGGGAAAAGGGTCAGAAATTCTTTCCTGTGCCATTTCCAGGGAAAGATCCAAAGGATATCAAACTGGGAACAATGGAGCAACAAATCTCTGYCCATCTCCACAAAATTCCCTATTTTGGGAAACTCTGTCCTAGTGTGACACTTTACACAAAGATGTTTGTAACTATTTTACCATCCCAAAATTAAACCTACTGGGATTTCCCCCTCAAATTTATTAATAAATATCAATAATTTCTGTTTCATGTCATCCTAATTAATTTTCCTGAAGGATTTACTCATCATTTGTGGCTATTTGTGAAGGAATCTGCCCTTCTGTGTCTCCTGAGCTATTGCATGGATCAATCTGACAGGAAAAAAACCACATGGAATGTGAGGAGATGCTCAGGAAATGGAGAGATGGAAGGATGGATGGATGGATGGATGGATGGATGGATGGATGGATGGATGGATGGATGGATGGATGGATGGATATAAACGGGAAATCACTGCTGCAGTTCAAACACTCCAAGGTTGCTCCAAAAGTGCCAGGATGTGATTTAAAAAATGGGATGAGAACTTCAGGAATTTTTTTATCTCCTGTGTTTTTTGGAGTTTGTTATGCAGGAAAATGGGAAGTGGACTCTGCAGCATTGAAAATATTCCATACCCAGGGAAAAAATTAATTTTACTCCCATRGCAAATGGGGTTTTACAAAGCTGAGCTTTCAGTACATGCTGAGGGGGTTCTTTTCCAAAGGAATTWTCACTCTGTGGTGCTGTGACAGCACCCCAGGGATCTCCAGAGATCCTGCCCAGCTGAAAYGTTCCCTGCTTTGGAAAAAGCAAAACTGCCCCCACATTCCTTCCCTTGGGAAAAATCCCTGGACATTAAAGAAGAAAGGTATCCATGAGGCTCTGGGCTAAACTAACATCCTGGAACATGGAATTATAGAATCATGGAATGGTTTGGGWTGAAAGAACTTTAAAGCCCATCTCATCCCACYAGGGTGCTCCAAGTCTTGTCCAACCTGGCCTTGGATGATTCCAGGGATGGGGCAGTCACAGCTTCTCACTCCARTGGGATGACATAAAACCAGGATCTAATAAAATCCCAGATAAAAAATCCATGTAAATCAGGAATTAACAGATTCGTCATCTAATTCCTGCCATGTTAAAAAATTGGAATGTCTTTTTAGCTTGGATCCTCAGGACTCACCTGGGAGGATTTTTGTTCCAGCTGGGATTCCAGGTGAATTATTYCAGGGCAGGAGGCATTGCTTTTATGGGATACTCTGGAGCCCTTGCAGCTCCTGGAATTTTATCAAGAATCAAATCAAATTAATTTGTGAGCCACTAATGTGATGCAAGATGAGCCAAAAATCCACTGTTGTGGCAAACTCTCATTGTCTTTCCTGACAGTTCCACAGTTTTTATTTATAATCTCCATGAATGAGCAGGAAAAGCAAAGCTCCTGCTGGGAAATGCTGGTGGAAATGGAAGTGAAAGCTTCTTGAAATCCTATTACCTTTTMTTTTAATCTGATCACTATGAAAAGCCTCATTCACTATGAAATCAGCTCTTTTCTTCATTAAATAAAATTAAAAGCCTTTGGGAATTGCTTTTAGCTCCTCAATCCAATAGCATGGGTGGACAGAGGAATTATTGGAAAGCAAAGATCTTTGGGAAATCACCTGCTAATCATGTCACTGCTCCCTGCAGGTCACAGCTGCCACTCMTGGGGACAAAAGCAATCCCTCAATCTCCATCTGGATGATTCCAAGAGGATGACACTGCTGSGAGGTGCCTCTGCAGGGGACAGCATGGGAGAAGTGGAGAAACTTCAACCTGGGGATTTGGAAAGGATCTTTTGGAAGTGCTTTGCTTCGTGGTTGGTGTTGAGGCTCTGGAATCACTCTGTTTGTCCAGGGAGATTTGTTGGGAATGAAGCTTTACCCCTTATACYTCAACCAAAATGTTGCTCTGTTAAATCTTCCTAGAACAAAGGAAGAGCCAGAAAATCAGCTCACGTTGGTGGCTTCCCATCCCAACCCACCAGTGCCAGGGGATTCCTGGGCTGGATCTGGGAAGAACCACCAGGATCAGACTGATACAGTCATGGAATGGTTGAGGTTGGGAAACCACTCCAAGATCAAGTCCAGCCATCAACCACCACTACCACGAGGTTCATCACTAAACCACATCCTCAGGTACCACATCCACATGGTTTTTGGACACTTCCAGGGATGGGGAATCCCTGGACATCACTTCCAATGCTGGACAACCTTTTCCATGAAGAAATTTTTTGGGRTGATGGCTCTGACCAGGTCCTTGGGGCAGAAATTTCTTTAGTGGCTGCTATGAACTGCTCTGTTCTGCATCCAAAGCCAAACATCTCTGCAGAGAAGTCCAGGATAGGTTTGAGTGCTGGGATGGTTTTGGTTACATCCCTTTGTGAACTATTCAAAAATCTTCTTTAAAAAAAGAAAAAAAAGAATAATAATAAAAAACCCCAAATAAAAATAATGACATTCCTTTTTTTCTCCCAGTGCAGCTCTGGTGGTGTTTATTTATAGCCATCAGATTCCTGAATGAAAGAGCAGCTCAGGAAGAGGAATGGTTTTGCCCTTTCCTGGATCCTTTGGACATTGTGCCCAAGCTAATGAGGAATTTGCTTTTTTTTCAGGCCCTGAATGCCTTTAGTGTCTGTGAAAAGCCCCTGACAGCAGCTCCGTGCAGACATTTCCATTTATCCACCTCCTTTCAGGGCGCAGATGCCAAAACTGGACTCGCTCTCACAGTGATGCTCCAGACAGAGGGAATATTGTTCCCTGCATTCCCATTCCCCCACAAACTCCATGTTGTGCCCYTCTTCTTCCTCCCCTCCTCACACAGCATTATTTGGTTTCCTATGGCCATTGAAGGAAAATAGGGGAAAATATCACTTCCACTTAAAAATGTCCCCTTTGCCTTCCTGGTCTTTGCATTTCACTGCTTTARAATGTTGTTAATTAAGGGATAGATTTTCCAGGGAATCCAGATCCCTTCCTTTTAGTGGGCTCTTCTCACTGTCTTGTGTAGTTCCMGAAAATGGGATGGTTTCCTTTACCCAACCAGATCTTCCATCAGGAAGGGGGAAAACCGCAATCTATGAGCATCAATCTTAAAATAGAATCATGGAATGGTTTGGAAGGGATTTTAAGGATCATCCAGTGTCACCCCTGTCATGGCAGGGACACCTCCCACTGTCCTAGGCTGCTCCAGCCTCAATGTTCAACCTGGCCTTGGACACTACCCGGGATCCAGGGGCAGCCACAGCTGCTCTAGGAATTCCATCCCAGCCCCTCCCCACCCTCACTGTAAGATAAAATCTTTGTTAAATCTGTCTGGTGTTGGAGAACAAGAGAAAAAAAAAAACGCATTAAAAAATCACATGCCAGGATTTAATGGCRGAATATGAGCATTAGGATCATGGAGTCATGGAATACCCTGAGTGGAAAAGACACACAGGGATCATCCAGTCCAGATCAGACACCCCAACAATCCCACCCTGGGCATCCCTAGGAGCATTATCCAAGCATTCCTGGAGYTCTGGCAGCCTTGGGAATGTGCTCATTCCCTAGGAAGTTGTTACAGTGCCCAGCACGCTCTGGGGGAGAACCTTTCCCTGATATCCATCCCAAACCTCCCTGGCAGTTTTCATTGTAGTGCTACTAAAAACAAATTTGAATGTTCATATTTCTTACCCAAAAAAAAAGGATCATTCCATCCTCTCCTGCACAGCTCTCCGGGAACACACAGCTCTGCCTTCCACATATTTCAAAATATTCATTATTTTTGCCCTTTCCAGCGTCGCCTCATAAAAATAAATTACAGGAATGAAAATTGGGAAGGYGATGGTTTAATTTCTCAAAAGCTAAATAATGATTCAAGCTTATGGAAATTGGGTTGTCCAATAGGAAACAGGGAATATGCAAATGGCTGGGGGTGGGAAGGAGGTTTGGTGTTGCCAGGGGAGATTTTTGCCTCCAACTCAGCCCTGGTGAGGAGCGTCCATGTCCTTCATGGCCATCATCTCGTGGAAGGTTCCCTGCCCATGRCAGGGGTGGAATCAGGTGGGTTTCGAGGTCACTTCCAACCCAAGMCATTCCATGATCCCRTGACTCCACAATTCCATGACTGAGCTGCCACGGATGCAGGGTGAGATTCCATCACTGGTTTTCCCTCAGAGGGAGATTAAGGACTTCCAGCAYTTATTCCCTGCTGTTCCAGGTAGGAAGCCCAGGCACCTGGATTTCCTTCCTGCATTAAACCTTCTCAAGCGTGCAGAACTCACCAGAGCAGGAGCAGCTTGGCTTCCCTGTGGCAAGAAAAGTCAAATTTTAGGAACTTACACCGATAACATTTGTTTCTTCCGTAAGAAAAAAATCATAAGAAAAAGCTTTTCATAAGAAAAAGCTTACTAGCTTTTTTTTCATAAGAAAAAGCCAATTGATAATTTAAAAAAAATTATCCAGGATTCATTTCCTGGAATTCATTTCCTAATCACCCCAGTGGTTTTTAGATGTTTTACACGAGAATTTGTCCTCAGACCAACAAGTGGCTCCTCCTGCCTGGATTTCTTTCCCTTCAGGGGACTCTTTGCACGAGTGTGGCTTTAATTAATATTTTGCAACCTGCTGAGCTGCCGTTGCCTCTCACCAGTTTGAAATCCACTGGTTCCAAAAGAAAGGATGGAAATCAATCACCACAGGACCTTTTTTTAAACAACTTCCCTAATTAAGAAACCTGCTGAGCAAAGCGACCATGCACGTGGATAAGTCCATCTGCATTCAGGCAGATGCAGAAAATTTGGAATGTGCTTCCCTCCAGAGGAATTGCCTCATGGATTGGGACCTCAAGGAAAACTGGAGACATCCATGTGCTCTTCCTTTAATGATCCCGTATTTTATATTCTGTAACCGGTTCTTTTGSAATGTGGATTTTTATCCCCTTGAAAGCACTTCCATGGAATATTTCTTGGCACGTTTTTGTCAAACCTCGTTTTGARTATTGAAGGACCTGGGGAAGAAAAAGAAATGCACATTTCACTGAATCCCAGGATCTCTGGGGTTGGGAAAGAAATCCCAGAYGGAGCCAAATCTTTGCCCCATCCCTACCTTGTCCCCAGCCCAGAGCTCTGAGTGGCACCTCCAGGAATTCCTTGGGCACCTCCAGGGATGGGCACTCCAAACCTCTCTGGGAAGTTCYAAATCCTGACCACCCTTCCCGTGGAGAAATTCCTGCTGATGTCCAACCTGACCCTCCCCTGGCACAACTTGAGGTAATTTCCTCTTATTTCACACCCCTGGAGCTCAGAGAGCCCGGAGCTGAACCCTCCGCTCCTGACAAGAATGACAAAATCTCTTAAGTTTCCCTCTAATCTGAGATTTAATATTCAGCAGAAAAGTGGGAATCYTGCAAGGGACATTATCCCAGTGACAACACCACGTCCTTCGCAGGAAAAGCAAATATTTTTTTTAAAGCCATTTTTATTATTARGCAGCAAAATATGGAGAGGGATTTTGGCCAAGAGCATGGAGGCACGGGACACAAGGAATGGCTCCCACTGCCAGAGGGCAGGGATGGATGGGAGATTGGGAATTGGGAATTCCTGGCTGGGCTGGAATTGCCAGRGCAGCTGKGGCTGCCCCTGGATCCCTGGCAGTGCCCAAGGCCAGGCTGGACACTGGGACACCCTGGGACAGTGGGAGGTGTCCCTGCCATGGCAGAGGGAACTGGATGGGATTTAAGGCCTTTTCYATCCAAACCATTCCATGATTCCTTGTTAAACCTTCTCAAGTGTGCAGAACTCACCAGAGCCGGAGCAGCTTGGCTTTCCTGTGGCAAGAACAAGTCAAATCCATGTTTTCAGTGGGAATTAGGTCAAGCAGCCACTTGGAAACAAATTCCTCATTTTCTGGTGTCTCCGTCAGCTGCTGGGCGACCTCACATCCCACCTGGAACTTGTCAAACCCCATAAATCCCTGGAAAAGGCTCTGGTTTTGGCAGCTCCTCTCCACTGAACAAGCTGCTTTTGAAAGCTCCCACTGGGCCCTATTTATATCCCAAACCTGCTCTTGGGCTCCATGGATAATGCAGRGATTGCAAGGAATTCCAAGGTGAACATTTAGGGCTGTCGTCATTTGACATCTCACAAATTCCATTTTTGTCAAGTTTAAAGAGGAAAAAGATCTTTACCATTTATAAAAGGGTGGAAAAATCCAGGCTTTTTCTTCCTGGAATGTCCATAACCAGATCCTTCTCCCAATTAGAACACAACCGGTGTCAATTAATGCTTGTCCAGTGATTAAAATCTGTCTCCTCACCTCCTGTTCTCCACAAAAAGCAACAGGATGTGCCAAAAAGCTGCTGCAGAGTCAGTTTGCACCCAGCGCTCCAGGAGATGGGAATTGTGCCAGGAGAACCTGTCAGCTTTGGAAACCCAACCTGCAGGACCTGGGAAGACCTAGAGCCAAGACCTGCCTCAGCTGAGGARCTCCAACAGCAAAATATGGGATCAAAATTGTCCTCATCCCCCCAAAATGATCATTTGGAGCGCAGGATGAGCATGGTGGAGCTGGAAAAGGGAGAGGATAACTTCACATATACTTTGGTTTGGAATATTTTCATCTGAGCTCATTATTTCACCAATAAATTGCTGCTAAGAGTGAGGAGCTGACTCTGCTGAAGGGTTTCAGTCTTCAGAGCTCCAAGGCTCCAACTGTGAATAACAAAACTCAAAGCCAATAATTTTTTGACCATAAATTTTTAACAAGAATCATAATTTATGTTTTTATACTCAAATGCCAAGAATTTTTTTTGGATTTTTTCCCAGTGACTTCAAATGAACCAGACATTCCCAGTCAGGATCTGCCTGGCATCCCATGGTTGTGTTGATTCTGTTTTTGCCCCAAAACAGAGCTCAGTTTTATGGAGGGATATAAGGAATTTATCAAGGAAAAATATTCAGAATTCCAAAGTTTTCTGTGATTATTTATTTCCACAGGGCTGTGACAAGACCTGCTGGGATTGTGCTTCCATAGGAAAGAATCCAATACTGGCCAAATTCACCCTAATATAGAAAAAAAGAGTACAAAATTTCCAACAATCACCTTCTACTTGTTTTTTCCATGAAAATCCACACCTTGGAACCTGTCCTATTTATTTATCCAAACACCTTGTAGATGTTTCAGGCCACAGCAGGAGTCCTTTACTATAAAATGCAGACMGGAAAAAGAGGAAAAACCATAAATTTGTGGTGCAGATGGAATTTTATCTAGTTCCTGTGAAGCCCTGATGCAACACAAAGGCACCTGCCTTCCGCATTTTATTGTATTTTCCAAAAATATGAGTAAAACCAAGGGATGAGACATCCTGAGCTTGGCAGATGAGGAWTGGATTTGTCACTTGGTTTATGGCTGATTTGGGAGCTGATTGGGAAAGGGAGGGAAGGCTGGGATTGGTTATTCTGTTTCCTTGAATCCTCCCCAAAGTGGGACAGAGCAGATGGGACTGAGGTGCAAAACAGACAAAAAACTCCAGACATCAGGAACACACAGAATATCCAAAATATCCTAATTTTTTGCACATTGGAGCAAATTTACTCCTGCTCCAATCACTCTGGAGTCACACATTCCTTCCCTTTTGCCCCTCCGGCTTTGCCATCCCTTCCTCCAGGACTGAGATCTCCCAAATCCCACCTGGGCACTCTCCTACAGAAGTGGCGGTGAACCTGAGAGTGATGAGGAGGGCGAGCCCCATGTTTGATAAATTAAACAMCATCCACTCCCTTTTTTGAATAACAATTTGATTATTCCTCAGTGCATTCCGGAGAGGAGAATGCCTCTAATCCCGTTTTACCCTCTTTGGGTCTGGAATTAGTTTCCTGAGCTTTTAGGAAAATGAAAAGGCATCGCTGTCATCTGGCACCATTCTTTTCCCACCACCTTGAAGCCCCCCCAGCCTTGTGAAGGTACTGAGCATCCCCCACAATGCTGAAAATCCTGGGAATCTGCACAGAGGAAGGTGCTGCTTGCAAGGATGAAGAGAGAATTCTTTCCACAACCATCAAGATGGGATTTCCTTCAGTTTTGTGACCCTTTGTGGGTTGCATTTAAAATCAATTCAGAAGGAGCACAAAACAAAAAAAAAATCACTGGAGTTTGGATGATTCTTTGCTCTTCTGTTGGGTTTGGAATTCAGAGTTCTTTGCTCCTCTGTGTCTCTTTTGCTTGAGGAGGAAGAAAAGAAGTGTGTGAATGTGTYGAAAATAATGGAATTACTTAAAAACCCTCTAAGATCACAGAGCCCAACTGTTAACCCAGCATTGCCAGGGCCACCACTGCCCCATGTCCTCAAGTGCCACATTTCAAATCCACAGGGATTTGAAATCCCTCCAGGGATGGGCACTCCACCACTGCCCTGGGCAGTGCCAWGGCCTGAGCCCCCTTTCCATGGGGAAATTCCTGCTGTGCCCACCCTGAGCTGCCCTGGCCCAGCCTGAGGCCGTTCCCTCTGCTCCTGTCCCTGTTCCCTGGAGCAGAGCCCGACCCCCCCGGCTGTGCCCTCCTGGCAGGAGCTGTGCAGAGCCACAAGGGCCCCTGAGCCTCCTTTGCTCCAGGCTGAGCCCCTGCCCATCTCCTCAGGGATTCTGCAGCCCCTTCCCAGCTCCTCAGGGATTCTCCAGCCCCTTCCCAGCTCCTTCAGGGATTCTCCAGCCCCTGCCCAGCTCCCTCAGGGATTCTCCAGCCCCTTCCCAGCTCCCTCAGGGATTCTCCAGCCCCTTCCCAGCTCCATTCCTTTCCTTGGACACACTCCAGCCCCTCCATATCCTTCTTTTCATGAGGTGTCCACAACTGGACCCAGACCAAAAGTTTCATCCACAATCCCAAGAGATCTGGGACTCTTGGGGTGCAATAAATCTCTCCCAGCCCTAAATGATTAAAATGAGCAGGTCCTCAGGAGTCCCTTGGTTGGAACCTCCCCTTCTTACCCTGTAAGTCCCTTCCTACCATGGGCACCTTGTATTGGAGAGGAATTGGTGTCCCATGTCCTGGATGGGGAGGAAGCTCTTCCCAGGGATATCACACGTTGCATTTTTGGGCTTTTCCATTGCCCAAGTGCAGAATCAGCAGGAAGATTTGGACCTTCTCCTTGTTCCAGAGCTCTGGGAGCATTTGGACAACGCTCCCAGGGATGCCCAGGGTGGGATTGTTGGAATGTCTGGGCAGGGCCAGGAGCTGCACTGGATGATCCTCGAGGGTCCCTTCCCATTCAGAGTATTCCATGATTCCATGATTTTCCCCCTCTGCACCCACCATCTGGGAGTGGGGACATCCGGAATCCCACCTTTCATTTTGATAGGATTGAAAGAGTTTTTTCCTCAGGTTTGTTTCATCTACAACTTCATCATTCYCAGGCAAGGGAAACATGAGCGGGAAAAAGGCACAAAGACCATTTCCCACAGCAGGTTTTGATGGAATTTCCCCATATTTACAGGTCAAAATCCACAGAGAGGATTAGCCTGGAGGAGCAGGTGGGCTATTTCATTAGAAGAAGCTTTTTCCCTAATAGGAAAAATGGGAAAATATATATTTTTTTCATAAATCTGGGAGATTTACGCAGGAGCTTGACAATTCCAATTCATTTTTCTGTGTCTTAATCAATCCAAAAGACCCAAATTGAGGGAAACCCTCTGGGAACCCTGTCAAAGTGAGTTTTACCTTGAAATATTTTTATTTGAARTATTTTCCCTGCTCCTCCTGTCTTTTATTGCCTTTGGATGGCTGCAGCTCAGAACTTTTGGGGACAACATCTCCTGGGAATATTTTTCCAGAAAGATCCAAGACCAGTCATTTAATCCATTATCTATAATGGTAAAACCCCCAAATTTTCAGGACTAATTACAGATAGATTGTTAAATCAAGGCTTCCAATATAATAATTCATATGGCTGTTAATACGACAAGGAATCTGCCAGATAAAGAACAAAATGGAAGGAGTGGGAATATTTAGGAAGGTTTAACGATGAATTAAGGAATTCTCGTGGTTCTTCCTGGGGATTTTAATTAGAAGTGGAGAACATTAATGCCCCTGTTTCCTGCCTCATTTAACTCTACCAGGGGTTCTCTGCTCCTTTGTTTTCTGGACGTGCTCCCTGTGGTTCAACCTATCCTGTTAATGATATTCCATGAGTTTTATTACAGCTTTTCCCCTTCTCCCAGGACAAGAAAACCTCCTTTGGAGAGGATTCCTAGGGAGCTGTGCAGAGCCACARKGTCCCCCCCTGAGCCTCCTTTTCTCCAGGCTGAGCCCCTTCCCAGCTCCCTCAGGAATTCTTCAGTCCCTTCCCAGCTCCATTTCCCTCCCTGGACAACTCCAACCCCTCCATGCCCATTTTGTCACATAGGGGCCAAAATAAGATAAAATTTTGCCCTTTCTCTGCTCAGAAAAAGCATCTAAATCCAGTTTTGAAGCAACACAGCTTAGAAAAAAAATCTTTCCTGGGCACCAGCAGAGGAACAAGGGCTCTTGTTTTTTGCTCTTTTCGTTTCCGAAGCTTCAGCCTGACTTGATTTATTCCCTCTACATCGTGGCTCTTCCTTTAGACAAAGAGACTCCCTTTTAAAGCTGTTTTAAAAGATGTTTTCATCTCTCTTGTCTGGGCTGAATTGAAATCACAGCTGGTTTGTTCCTGACATCGCTAAACAAACAAATGCCTTCTTCTGGTGTTAAATATTAAAAGAGTATCAAGCACAGAACAGGTGATTAATGACTCGGATGCTTCCACCTGGCAAATTGGATTACTGGGAATATTGGACAGCACAAACTTCATCATAAATTGATTATTCCATCCTTACTTAGAGTGGAAGGAAAACAACCCCAGAGGGCTGGGAATGAGCCAGTCAAGCGTGGCCTCAGACCTGAGAGTTCCCTCAGAGCCTTTTGTTGACTTGCTTGGAAAGCTCTGAATATTTCATGTGTGCCAGACCTTGGAAATGGGAATGGTTGGTCCTTGGGGATGTCCCAGTGCAGGCAGGTCCTGCAGGAGATTGGGATGGGCCCATTTCCAAAATGGTTCATAGAATGATGGAATTGTTAAAGTTGGAAAAGTTGTCTAAGATCAACCCAGCATCAACCAGCAACATCAACATAAAGCATGTCCTCAAGTGCCCATCCAGGTGTTTTTTGAACACTTCCAGGGTTTGACAGCCTTTTCCATGGAAATATTCCCAGATATCCAACCTAAACCTCCCCTGGCCCAGCCTGAGGCTGTTCCCTCTGCTCCTGTCCCTGTGCCCTGGAGCAGAGCCCGACCCCCCCGGCTGTGCCCTCCTGGCAGGAGCTGTGCAGAGCCACAAGGGCCCCTGAGCCTCCTTTGCTCCAGGCTGAGCCCCTGCCCGGCTCCTCAGGGATTCTCCAGCCCCTTCCCAGCTCCCTCAGGGATTCTCCAGCCCCTTCCCAGCTCCATTCCCTTGCCTGGACAAGCTCCAACCCCTCAATGTCTTTGTACTTCTGAGGACTGAAGCCAGAAATCAAACTCCCTTTCATTTTGACTCTTCTGCTCATTCCCTGATCACCCACTAGACTTCATTATTCACAGATAAATCCCAGATTTTAACTGATAACAAAACTCCATGGTAAAGATGGAAAATTATCTTTTATAAACTTTTTCTGTGTTTTCCTGGTGGCACAACCCCAGCACAGCAACCCCAGCTCACACTCAGCATTATTTTCTGCCATTTTCCAGCAGATCTGAGACATTTTGGGAGCAGCCAGAGTACCCCGTGCCAGCCTCTAGGTGGACACAAACCCAGCTTGAGGTAAATTCAGTTTAGTCTGAGCTTTTGCTATTCCTAAGCCCTGAAATGTCACCTCCAGATGGAATTCCACCTTCCCCACACATGGCTGATTTTCCAAAAGCTCCAGAAAACATTGGGGTTTTTTCATTTCAAAACTAAATGAGTCAGAAAGACCTTTCAGAGTGATTTTTAATTTACTGCTCAGAGTCCTGCCCACACCTTGGATGGACTCTTCTCCYTGGGTGGCTTTTGGTCACCAGCTCCAAAAAGGCCTGGAGGGGTCAACAGAAGGGGGGAGTAGAGGTGACGCCACAGATGAGATTGAGCAAATTTTTATATGTTAAAACTTTACACAAAAACCCCAAGACTACTGAAATACTTTCCTTAAACTTGATTGCAACATCAGTCTYRTTACATAGTTAAGAAATTAAAATAAAAAACAACTCACATCTTACCAACAACAACCAAAGATTTCTTTATTACAAAACATTTTAAAAACTTTCTAACCAATACCATATTACTTACAAATAATTATTTTAACCTATCACTAAAAACATGCATGCACCTACTTCAAACAGTACTTACTTATATATTTACTTACTTATATACTTTCTATTAACAATACACAATAMTCCATTATTAAAACTTTAAACTTTCTACTATCTCACTAAACATATTCTTCTATGGTTTTAAATTCTATCTAAACCAAACCTAAAACCTAAAATATTATTTCATGTCCTTACTATGCTATTATAACTTTTCTACTTGCAAACTTTACAACTACAACTAACTCTTAAATTCTTTACTCAATCTAAGACCTATTTGCACAACTTTCTAAAAATCTTCTTACCTTTACTATTTTTCCCACATCTCTCCACATCTGGTGGTGGGATAGTGGCAATGGAGCACCACAGACATTAATTCATGTGTAACAGGGGAGAAATGATTGCATTTCCTTCCCAAACGTTGCTCTTGAGATTTCTTCGCCAAGTTCCTGGTATTGTCTGAGGGGATGATTCCATGACCAAGAGTTTATTCCAGGAAAACATTTCTTGGTTTTTCCTTCCTTCAAAATAGGAAAAGATGGAGAGAAGTGGTGAATTCAAATTTAAGCAGATGAATAATTTATAGGAATCAGTCATTGATTTCCAGGATTCTCATGGAATTAAAGAGTCATGGAATGGTTTGGGTTGAAAGGGACCTTAAATCCCATCCAGTTCCACCCAGGGACACCTCCCACTGTCCCAGGGTGCCCCAAGGTCCAGCCTGGCCTTGGGCACTGCCAGGGATCCAGGGGCAGCCACAGCTGCTCTGGCAATTCCAGCCCAGCCAGGAATTCCCAATCTCCCATCCATCCCTGCCCTCTGGCACTGGGAGCCATTCCTTGTGTCCTGTCCCTCCATCCCTTGTCCCCAGTCCCTCTCCAGCTCTCCTGGAGCCCCTTCAGGCCCTGCAAGTGGCTCTGGGATTTCCCTGGATCCTTCCCTTCTCTAGGTGAACAACTTTCCTTCGAAACTTGAAATGGATCTGGCTCCATCCAGGGAGATGCAAATTACAGAAGCCAAGATTTTCCCAGCTCTTTCATGTCCTCACCTGTGGAACCATCCCTGCCTCCCCTCCTTTGCTCCCCAAGGAATTTTGTACCCAACCTTCCCATCCTACCCTTCCCAATCCCCTCTTTTCCATCAGAACAATGCAAAGGAATTTATTTTTTCTCTCTTTTTATTTTCCAGCCCCACAAAGGTTTTTCACGCCCAAGTCTTAATGAATCAGAGACTCAAATCCCTCAGGTTTCTGTGAGAAATGGCAGCACAAATGGCTGTGCTTCAGCTTAAYTGGGCACCTYGTTAAATATCTGAATATTAAAGCCSCTCAAAGGCTCTGAAGTTGGTGGGGATGTGGTTATGGCACATGTCAGAAGCAGGTTGTTCCACAGACCCCCAAAAATGGGATTATAAAGTTGCTGGAGATTTGCCCATTGTGTTTTTTGCTTTTTTTCCCCCAGATTTTTATAAATGTTCAGATGTAAGCTTTTTTTGTGCCCAAACTTCTGGGAAGTTTGTGAGGACCCCCAGGAGCTCTCCTTGCTGGGATTTATCCATTATTGCACCCCCTGTTTCTGCTCTGCCAGATGTGATCCCTCATCTCTCCCTGAATATTGACTTTCCCTGAGTTTTCCAAAGCCAAACACGGGATTTCATCAAGTCTGGGCTGTTCTGAGTGAGGAAATATTTGGCTCAGGAGAGGAAAAGGATTTGGTTTCAAGGATATGCTTTGATTTTCCATGAGGGATTGGAGAAGTCTTGTGAGGAGGAGGAAAGGATGGAAAATTAATGAGCATTTATTAGGCAAATAAAGATGGAATTTCCCCTTTTGTTTGCAGTGCTGCACAAATCTGCGTGAGCTGCTGGGATTATTAAGGGCTTGATGATTCATTTATCCAACAAACCAAACGGATTTGATAATCCAGGTTTATTCTGGGATCAGCTTTATTGTTGGAATATTGACTCTGGCCGTGAAAGAAAACCGGTGTGRAACGCAATTAGAGATTTGTCCATTTTTATTAGGTTCTGATTAGGTTTTGATTTAGGGAGTGAAATTAGCTCTGCAGTTCCCTGCTCTCCCTTTGCTGCGCAGGGCCACAGACACCAGGTTTTGGAGAATCTTGGAATTCTGGGAAGGTTTGGATTGGAAGGGA
>JACDOX010000235.1:984947-999915 GCA_014549065.1 Cardinalis cardinalis
CATGGCAGGGACACCTCCCACTGTCCCAGGGTGCCCCAGTGTCCAGCCTGGCCTTGGGCACTGCCAGGGATCCAGGGGCAGCCCCAGCTGCTCTGGCAATTCCAGCCCAGCCAGGAATTCCCAATTCCCAATCTCCCACCCATCCCTGCCCTGTGGTACTGGGAGCCATTCCCTGGCTCCTGTCCCTCCATCCCTTGTCCCCAGTCCCTCTCCAGCCTTTCCCTCTACAAAAGCCAAACTGAGAAATTCCCCAAATCCATTTTTTTGGGGTGCGTCTGGGTGTCCCTGCAGGCCCAGTTCAAGGCTGTGACATTCCCCAGGATCTGCAAACAACGAAGGAAAAATTCYAGAGGTCCCAAAGGAAGGTCAGATCTCCCCACAGGGTGACGTGGACGTGGATTTATTGGATCCATGGGGCAGAAGAACCAACAAGGACAAGAGGAAGGAAGAAAGGAAAGGAAGGGAGAAGGAAGGGAGAAGGAAGGAAGGGAAGGAACCTCTTGAAAGATATTGACGGATTGAGCAATCCACAGGTGGAATTATGGAATCTTTCCATAGTTTTTTGCTTTTTCCAAGATGTCTTCATGCCTTTCAGGCTGTCCCACCTAAAAATTTTCCCTGTCATAGACTATGAGGCCGCTGGAAAAGGTCTGCTCTTCCTGCACTCCGGCAGGAGTGAGGGATGTGGAATTACTCCCAATTTTCTGGAATAAAAATTCATCTCTGGGCAGCAGCAGAGCTCAGAGTTTTGCCTTCCCAGGATATTTCAGAATATTAAACCTCAGGGCTATTTAAGCAAATACCAAGGAAATAATTGCTGGCAATTCCCTGGCAGCTCCCAGCAAGATTCCCAGGAAGTTCTGCAGTAAAACAAATATTTGATGTACAGAGAACATGACAAAACCCACAGTATTTGTGATGCCAATTTTTTTCTTTTTATTTTCTTTTCTCTGACTTTTATTTAAATGTGGTGAATAAATGGATTTAAATGAGATTTCGTGTGTAATAGATCCATGTGCATCTTTTTTACTTGTTTATTTGAACCTGCTGGACAGGTGGAGTTGATTTTTCCTGCCAGGAATAGAGAAGAAAATACAGCTCAGCCCTTTCCAAACCTTATCATCAAATAGTCTGGGATGTTTCCAGCTGTGGATGAGAAAATTCTGCTGCTCCTGAGGCTAAAATCCAGCACAGGATGGGGGCTGAGGCTCTGTGCAACCAGCCAGGGAAATGGGATGTGATCCACAGGGAAATGGGGTGATAAATCCAATAATTATAGATTTTTAAGGAATCTGACAGGCAGCCTTGTCCCAAGAAATCCTCCCGTGTCAGAAGGTGGTCAGGCTCTGGAATCTCCAGTTTTTTATCCAGCTGCTTTGAAATAAACTCTGCTCCAGCCAGGATTTCAAGTGGAATTCCCTGGAAATGTCCAAGGCCAGGTTGCATGGGGCCTGGAAAAACCTGGGATAGTGGAAAGTGTCCTTTCCCATGGAAGGGGGTGGGACTGGATGGGATTCAACATCCCTTGATCTCAAACCTTTCCRTGATTCCATGATTCAGCAGTTCATCCTTGTTCCTGTCCAGTGGGAATTCCRTTATCCAGGTAAAACCAGCTGTATCCGCCTGTCCATCCCACAAAGTTCACCAACAACTTCTTAAAGGGTTTTAATTTTGTGGATAAGGAATTCCAGGAGCTTGGACGATTCCCTGCTGCCCAGCTGAGGGAATAAAATGTTCAACCACGTGGAAAAGATGGAAAAAWTCCAGAATTCCCTGTCAGGAGGGGACAGCCAGGGGGGTCGGGCTCTGSTCCCAGGGAACAGGRACAGGAGGAGAGGGAACGGCCTCAGGCTGGGCTAGGGGGGGTTAGATTGGGTATTTAGGAAAGTTTTATCATGCAAAAGCAATATTATTGTTGTCCYATCTCTCAAACCTGAACAAATCCATAAAATGGGATTCCAATATGCACTTTCCAAACTCCTGGATGGGGTGGGGAAGCTCCTCATGGAATGAGAAGTGAGGGAGAAGTGCAGGGGAAGCTGGAAATTTAAACCTTTTTCCTTTCTGAAGGGCCACAACATTCTTGGCTGCTCCCTAGGTGAAACCAGGGTTGGAGAAGTTGGATCAAATATTCCCTTTATTTTTGGTTAGTTAGCTGCAAAATCCCTTGCTGGCAACAGATTCCCAAAGCACAGTGAGGCTTTCAAACATGGAATTCTGGAAGTGCCATTGCTGCCACAGCAGCCAGAATAAGGAAAGGCAATGGGGCTGTGTTGGGGTTTATGGAATGCATTTGTTTCCTTTCATTAGGAATTTTATCTTTTTATTTTGTATTTTTGTTTCAGTGTTCCAGGAGCCTCCAGGATGCAGGAAGTCACTTCTGTCCTATTTGTTAGGAAAAGCCAAGTTCGAGGCTGCCCTGGCTGGGAGGGGTGGAGGAGCATGGGAGATGTGTCCCACAAATCCCTCCAAACTGAGAAAACCAGGAAGCTTTGGTTGATCTTTCCTTCCTCCTTTTCCCAGGATACAATTAACAATTTAATTGAGCTTTTCTAGGAGGGATTATGGATATTCCCTGTGTTTGAATTATGGATATTCCCTGTGTTTGACTTGTCCCACAAATCCCTCCAAACCGAGAAAACCGGGAAGCTTTGGTTGCCCTTTCCCCCCTCCTATTCCCAAGACAACAATTTAGCTAAACTTGCCCAGGAGGGATTATGGATATTCCTTGTGTTTGATTTGTCYCACAAATCCCTCCAAACTGAGAAAAATGGGAAGATTTTGTTGCCCTTTTTTCCACACTTTTCCCAGGACAACAATTTAGCTGAGCTTTTCCAGTAGTGATTATGGATATTCCCTGTGTTTGACCCAGTGAGCTTAAATTGAGGGAGTCACCATTCCTGCTTTCACTTTTCCTTGGGTTTTTTTTTCCCCTGAAATTTTAAATATTATTATGATTCCACCTCTTAAAACTGAACAAATCCACAGAACATTCCAATAGGCACTCCCAAATTCCTGGAGCTGGGAAGCAATAGGAAATGAGAGAAAGGTTCTGTCACAGCATCCAGGAAAAAAAAACCCAAACCAAAACCCACTGGAATTAATTCCATGGATGCAGAGCTGCCCACTGCTTCCCATGGCACCTTTCCCAGCATCCCAATCTCCCTCAGCCCCAGGAAATGTGCATCATAATCTCCTTCTAGGAATAAAAATATCCGGCATCATAATCTGCTCATCCTCCCTTTTCATCCCGGGATTTGGGAGGGTGGAATGAAGCRAAGGCGTTTTGTACAAATAAACAAAATGACTCACCCAGTAACCCGGGATTAATCCRGAAAATTGCTATTCTGGGATGTGCCATGGAATTAAGAGAACSTTTAGAGAAGAGGACTTGGAAAGGTCAGGATGGGGATTGGGGTCCAGCTGCCAGGAGTGTGGAGAGGAACAGTTCTGAGCAGAGGTAGAATGAAACAGAAGGAAAGATTATTAAAAATAAATAAAAATAGGAAAGTTATTAAAAATAAATAAAAAATAGGAAAGCAGGTGAAGGAAAAAAGTGGGATTTGGGAAAATCATTCTCAGCAGAGGAATTTGCACCACCTTCAGATATCTCAGAATATCCCAGACAGAATAATGGAATTATTTCAGTTGGAGAAGCTTTCCAAGATCACCAAGTCCCAGCTGTGACCAGTCCCCACCTTGGCCCCAGCCCAGAGCACTGAGTGCCACCTCCAGGCATTCCTTGGGCACCTCCAAGAAAGAACTGGAGCCACTTCTCCCAAGATTTAAGAGTTCCTTACTGATATTTGAAATTCTCCTAAAAAACAGGTAAGAAATCATTCCCTTTGTCCTTTTGGATGAATTTGGAGGAATCTGAGATAGCAGAACCTATGGCAGGGCATGGAATGAGCTGATCCCTTCCAACCCAAACCATCCCAGAATTCTGGGGTTCCGTGACCTTCTGTCATTTTCTGGTGCTCCGAAAATCTTGGAGAAGAAAAGGGACAAAAAGCCAGGCATGGCAAATCTGCATGGGCAATTATGTCCCTTAATTTACTGCTGTAATTATGATGAGAGCACATTAAAATCATGCAATTGCATGCATAAAGAGCAATTAGGGTGTGGGGGGATACAATCGGAGCAATTCCACATTTAAACCTGGAATTTGTGTAAATATTTTCCACAGGTTTCACAGGATTTACTTGTTTTACCATCACAAGAGTCTGTGGTGTCCTACATGACCCCACTGTCTTTATACTTGTATTCATATTGTTTATATTATTTATATTTTTATAATTTTATTTTTATATATTTATTTATATACATTATTTATAATTATAATTATAATTATAATTATAATTATAATTATTTTTATGTTTATAGTTTTACTTTTACTATTTGTATTTGTATTTGTACTTATATTTATACTTTGATTTTTATTTTTATTTCCCAAGGAACTGAAATGCTGCATTTTCTCCATGCAAAATCCCTGGAAGAAGGTAAATCATTCTGGATTTCCTGGAAATAATGTGGTGAAATTGAATTTTGGTGCATTTGCTCTTCCAGCTCTAGTCAGTGCTGGGCAATCTCTGGTTGCTGCTGTTGTTTTAAAGGTGATTTACCAGCATGAAAAATGATCTGTTGAGCCTGATCCTGGTGTTTATTTATTCCAGAGGATTATCAAATCTGCATTATCCATTGTTTATCTGTAATTAGGCTGGAGCAAGGTTTGYTTCATTCACGTTCTCATCCCATCCATTTTTCAAAGTGTTGCCTTAATCTGCTGTAATTACTGAGCACTTCACACTTCCAGTTGGTTTTGAAACCCATTAAAAATCCAATTAATGCAAAACTTGGGAATTCCTGCCTTGCTGGAGCCCTTGGCTTGGGAGTGAAGTGGTTTGGCTTTGGCTCTGTTCTCTGCAAGGGTCACTCATTTATTGAAAGCTTGTCAGCTGCAGAGCTGCTGCTAATTGGGTGCTTGGACTTCATGAGATTCCCAAGAAAAATAATGCTCTTGCCCATGAGTCAAGCAAAAGAAAATGTCCAAGAAACTCTAACCAATACATCAAATCTAAACATAATTTCCTTAACTCACTCAAGGAYATTCTCAACATATTTAGCCAGTTAACCAGTAGAAAAATGGCCAATTCCAGAAAATATMCCTTCAAAACTGTCACGGTTAATTTTGAATCCAGTAGATGCTTAGAGTGGTTAGATCAAATTTCTTCCTAAGGCTCCTTATGAACCTCAGGAATTAGAAATTCTTAGCTCAGTAAAAATGAAATTTTATATAGTATTTAGTCTTCCTAAGTCAAAACAAAATAAAGATAAAATAACAAATGTAACCCCAAACCACATTGTGTATAGAAATGTAACATAGTACAATTTCACAGCAGTGATAGCCACACCATCCAATCACATTCCATTACAATTACCACAAAGAATCTTTTTCATTTGTGAAGACAAAATTTAGTCCACCATCCCATCCAATGTCAAAAGAAGTCCATGCAACATTAAGAAACTTCTTTGCTGACACCCAACATAACAACAAAAAGAGAACAAAGACATAGAAGGAAAAGATCTGTTGGTCAGTATAATTGGGTTGCATTTCCAGCTGAGCCAAGCCTGATAACATTTCAGTGTTGCCCCTGTTTGTTTGCTTCTGGCTCTGGTCACAATCCCAAGAAACATTCTCAGTGTCCCAATGCTCAAATCTGGATCTTGCTGCTCACAGAACACTGAGACCACAATAAAATCCATCTTCCCACTTCAAATTSCACCATCTCCTTATCCAGAGTTCCCTGATTTTTTCTCACACATCCCCAAATATCTTTCTCACAGCACTTGCAGAGTTTACTGCCCCGCCCGTGGCTTTGGTGTCCATTACTTGGTTCCTATCTACAATTATTTCCCATGGCTTTGGTGTCCATGATTTGGTTCCTCTCCACAATTGTTTCCCTACATCTCTGCCTTATCCAGGAGAAGCAAGCTCAGCTTTCCGCCCTTCACTCTGTTCATGGCCAGCACCTCAAAACTCAAAATGTTCCCGAATTTCTTGAGCGTTTTTTCCCTCCTCTGGCCAAAATTCTGGCTTGTAGCCAACTTATTTCCATGGGATCACGATCAGCAGGGATCAAAATAAAAGGATGGCCCCTCCTAAAATTTGGGAACAGGCCCCCAAGTCCTCCTYGCCAGCTGAAGGAGAATCACAGAACCATTTGGGTTGGAAGGGACCTCCAAACTCATCSAGGCCATGGGCAGGGACACCTTCCACTGTCCCAGGCTGCTCCAAGCCCTGTCCAACCTGGCCTTGGACATTCCCAGGTCTTTTCCAACCTTGATGATCCTCAGATTCCATGATTCCAACATCACTTCCATGTGCAGAAGTGGTTGTGGGAAACCAGACCTTGACACYTTTGGCACAATCCTGGGAATTTGGATGGAGTGAGGTTGTGTTGATGAAGCCACTCCATCACTGCCCTTATCAGCAGGACAGAGAAAAAAAATGAGAGAAAAAAAGGAGGAAAAAACTAATTTGGGGGTTCTTGGAGTTGTCCCRTGCAGGGCCAGGAGTTGGACTYGATGRTCCTTGTGAATCCCTTCCAACTCAGGATATTCCATATTTAGGGAGGGGGTGATTTCCTAGGACATCACTGATTCCAGGCACTGCTGGGCTCTGCAAGGGACTCAATGCTGACAGAGCAGCCTGAAAATCCTTCTAAATTCTTGTTTTCCCTGATTGAACTGATTCTCACAGAGGGTAAACACAAAATGTTGGGGGAAAAACTCTATTTCAGCTGATTTCCAGATGAAGAGTTGCTCAGCTACTGTGGTGTTGTGTCCCAAAGGTCCCAGAGAATTAAACAGATTGCATTCCAAGGTATTTCGCCTGGAAAAGGCATCGAAGTTGGCATTGTCAGCACTGTTRTATCCTTTAGTGTGGGGCTCCAGATCCTTCCCAGGTGTCCTGGAAAGTATAAAATGAGATTTAAAATAAAATTCGATTGGAGCCCTTATCACCAAAAAATTGGTGTTGAGGATTTGGAAGGACTGGGAAGAGATGTCTGAGCTGATCCAGGAATTTTAACTGGTGTCAAGTGATCAGTCCATGCCGAGGAGTGGAGATCTGGGACAGGTGGGATGGAAAAAGGTCAAAATCCAGGGAATACAGGCAGAACTTAAGTCTTATTCCATGAATTTTTTCCARGTGTCTCCCAAATGATGAGGAGAACCATGGTTGGAGCCCCTCTGCTCTGGAGCCAGGCTGGGAGAGCYGGGAATGTTCCCCTGGAGAGGAGAAGGCTCCAGGGAGAGCTCAGAGCCCCTGGCAGGGCCTGAAGGGGCTCCAGGAGAGCTGGAGAGGGACTGGGGACAAGGGATGGAGGGACAGGAGCCAGGGAATGGCTCCCACTGCCAGAGGGCAGGGATAGATGGGAGATTGGGAATTGGGCTGGGCTGGAATTGCCAGAGCAGCTGGGGCTGCCCCTGGATCCCTGGCAGTGCCCAAGGCCAGGTTGGACATTGGGGCTTGGAGCAATCTGGGACAGTGGAAGGTGTCCCTGYCCATGGAAAAAGGGTGGAATGGGATGAGCTTTTCCATCCCAAACCATTGTGAGATTCTATGGAATTCTCCTTGGTGCCTGCCAGCAAAGGCTTCTCTTTAGGGCTCTGTGAAAGCCCCTCTKGGATGAGGCTCAGAAGCTGAAAATTCCCTTGTCCTCGTTGGAGTTTGAACTGGAGCACATCYATAGGAAAGCCAAGTCCTTCATGCTCTGTCTGTGGAGTGGTGCTTCCCACATGGAGAGGGAAATTGGAGCAATCTGCTCCCAGAGCACAAACATTAGCCCAGTAAAGGGAAATAAAACCCCACACAAAGAAATTGCTGCTGTTACAGTTGTTTTATTGGCAGGAATGAAATATCCCACTCCAGCTATTCTGTTGTTTGTTTTAAGGATAACTTGGTCCTTTAGGGAAGGAATTGGGAATAAATTGAGCAGATTTATCCAATGTCAGAGAAATATAAATCTTCCCTACTTAAGCTGAGTGAGCATTTGCTGCTTTTCCTGCAGCCAGCCTGGAAAGCGTCCTGGAGGGCATCACTCACAAAYTGGACTTTAAATTGAACCCAAACTGCTCCTTCCGTGGGAAAACTGTCCAGCATCCATGGCCAGGAAGAACCAGATTTGAGATGCTTGCAGGATGAGGAGCCCTGAGTTGTGGTGGAGCACTCAGGTATCCCATGGACCCATTGGCAAGAAGGACATAGAGAGAATCCTGCAGTGATTTGGGTTGGGAGAGACCTTAAATCCCATCTCATTCCACGCTCTGCCATGGAAAACCTTCCAGTATCCCAGCGTGTGGAAAATCCTGCTGGGAAAAGCCRGTGTCCATCAAGGACTCAGAGGAGTCCTGGAGCTCCATTCCAATAAAAGAGAGAGGCCCCTGGGGTTTTCCCTCTTGAGGTTTTGGAGGTGCAGCCTCGTTTTATCCCAAACTCCTGCACATTCCCTCTTCCTTTCCCATTGCTGAGGTACCAGGAAGCTGCAGCCTGCCCCAGCCCCCTGCCCCACATTCTCCCTTGAACCTGGCATTTCCCCAAAGCTCAGAAACTCCTCCTTGAGCGGCCCCTTTTGGCCAAACTGTCCAGGCTCTGTGACAAACCTGGGCTGGAAGTTCATCCCAAAGGTCAGGAACTCCCATTTGGCTGTTTCAGGAGCTACTGGGACAAACCTGGGCTAGGAGTAAATCCCAAAGTTCAGAAAYTCCCATTTGGCTGTTTCAGGAGCAGAACTGTCTGGGCTCTGTGACAAACCTGGGCTGGAAGTTCATCCCAAAGATCAGGAAGTCCCATTTGGCTGTTTCAGGAGCTGCTGGGACAAACCTGGGCTGGAAATTAATCTCAAAGTACAGAAACTCCCATTTGGCTGTTTCAGGAGCTGAACTGTCYGGGCTCTGGAACAAACCCATGGRTGGAAGTGGGGACAGACATCCAGCCCATCTCAAAGCTGTTCCCACCCAATTCCATCCCCTTGCCCAGGAATTGTTTGTGAAGACACCAGCACACATCTTCCCTATGGATCCCTATTTTGTTTGTGGGATGCCCCACGGCAGGAAGTAATGATGCATCTGACTCCATGCTCTCAGAAGGCTCATTTGTTATTTTATAATACTATATTATATTAAAGAATACTATACTAAACTGTACTAAAGAATACAGAAAGGACACTTACAGAAGGCTAAAAAGATAATAATGAAAACTTGTGACTCTCTCYAGAGTCCTGACACAGCTTGGCCCTGATTGGCCAAAGAGTGAAAACAACTCCCAGCAGAATCCAATGGAACAATCACCTGTGGGKAAACAATCTCCAAACACATTCCACATGGGAGCACAACACAGGAGAAGCAAATGAGATCAGAATTGTTTTCCTTTTTCTCTGAGTCTTCTCAGCTTTCTGGGAGAAGAATCCTGGGCAAGGGGATTTTTCAGAAAATATGGCAGTGACACTGATCTCCACCCYTCTGGGCTGAGAATTAACGGCGTAAGGATCCCAGACTTTAATTCAAAGGGGGATGATCGAGCATCCCCTCAGGGTTTGGCTCTTACTCTGCCAAAACCAASAGCAAACTGTGCCCATGGCATCTCCATTTCTGTCACCACCTTCAGAAGGTGTTTCTTTGCTCCTCCACTCATCCTTTCTGTTTGACCTGAATTCTGAGGGTGGGAGTTCATGGACCATGGAGGTCCCACTGAATTCTCAGAGCAGCCACAATCCCCTGAAGGACTCCCTGTAAAATGAATTCCCCTGTCCAAGTCCATGACCAGCACAATCCCATACTCAGAAATCATTTCTTAGTGATCCAAWAATTGCTGAAGTGACCAGGAGCACCTCTGACCACCTTGCTGTTAGAAAACCATACAGAATTTAATTTTTTTCGTARCTTTAGTCAGTCTTGTTCACCTTTGCCCTGAGGGAAAAGGAATTTTAAGTTTCTTTTCCAAGGACTRTTCCATCCCTCAAGGAGTGGTGAGCTGAACATCTCAGCAGAATGGGAGCAGCACAGAAGATCCACAGAAGATGACAACCATCAACTCCCAACACCACCCCTGGCATGGCCAGAGACAGCTGGTCCAGAAAAGATTGATAAGAATGAGAACCTAATTAACATCAAAGGCAGAGGGATCAATAACCAACAGGAARCCAAATACTGAGAACTGCACAACTTGGGACCAATGAACGCAGAAAAAATKAATTTCTCTGGATTTTGAGTGTATAAAATAGATGAAAAATGGAGTAAAATGAATGTGTGATGGGATGATTTTCTCTGCACAACCTGGGCAGTGTGTGGATGAAATGATTTCTGTTGCACATCCTGGCCAGAATAAAGTAATGCCTTGATTCTCTAATCCTAAAAATATTGGAGAGTTTTCATTTTTCCCACATTTTCAGTGACTCTTGGGTTCCCCATCCTCCCAGACTGGCAGAACAAGAGGTGTTTGTGTAGCCAGAGACTCCTGATGAATTTCTGCTCCATTAATTATTCCAGCCTCCCCCCCAGAGCTGTGCACTCCCATTTTGGAGYTGTAAACCCTGGAAAAAATCCCTTTCCCTGTTGGTTTTTCCACAAAATCCCTCTCTCCTTCGTAGGCTTCCATCTGAGCCAGACGAAGTTGGTCTGTGCACCAGACAGGGGAAAAAAAATAATGTCAATTTTATTTTATGAAGAAAATCAGCATTATGGAAAGAAATGTCCAGCCTGCCTGAACCTCATCCTCAGGTGCCCTTTATTTTTCCATGAGCTGGGAGTAGTGATCCCTACAAAAAATTCCTCCTGCCCTTTGGGACTGCATTAAGTGGTGCCTGAACAAGTTGCAGCTGCTGCCTTATCGGGAAGATARAGGTCTGGAGAGGTTGGATGGGAAAGAATTGGGAGAAACTTGGACTCTGCCTGTGCTGGAGGGCAAATTCCTTCAGTTTGTGCCTCTTCCTTGTCCTTGTGCGTCTTGGAAGTGAATGGCCACAGCAGAGAATTGGTATCCAAATAAAAATTTCAGGATTTATCACCAAGGATTGGGATCAGAAGCTCCTTCCTGTTGGGTCAGTGCCACCCCCTCGTTGTGGGGCTCAGCCCACCCAGATTTGGTCACTTTGTGACCAAAGAATTCCAACATCTGCAGGATGGGCTGGGAACATCCAGGTTTTCAGCCCTTGGCCCTGCAGGATTCCCAATCCCAAATCACAAAACTCTTGTGGAGCTACTTTGGGATTTATCTCCGTGTTTGAATGACCTCAATACTTTCCCTCCCTCATCCAAGAGGGAATATTCGTAATTTTCAGGCTGGAGGTGTCCCTGACAGGGGGAACATGGAATACCAGTTTGTCCCAGTTTGTCCCAGTTTTCCTRCTCTCCAGCAGCATTTTAACCCTTCTGCAGGTGGGACTGACCAAGTCCTGCAAAGCAAAATTCCAAAAAATGCCACTGAGCACCTCCAGGTGACCTGGAGAGGACGAGAGAGGAGATCAAGGACACAGTGTCACACCCATAGCCAGCACTGATGTAATTATTAATTAATTAAAATTAATCAGGGAGAATTTCCCCACGGAAAGGGGGCTCAGGCCTTGGCACTGCCCAGGGAGGGTTGCAGTGCCCATCCCTGCAGGTGTCCCCTGGAGGTGGCACTCAGAGCTCTGGGCTGGGGACAAGGTGGGGATGGGGCACAGCTGGGACTCCGATCTTGGAGCTCTTTTCCAACCTCAGGGATTCTGTGAGGTTTAGATTGGATATTTGGGAAAATTTCTTCCCTAAAAGGGTTCTCCAGCCCTGGCACAGGTACARGGTGGAGTCCCCAACCCTGGAGGGATTCAAATCCATGTGGATGTGGCACCTGGGGACACGGGGCAGTGGTGGCCTTGGCAGGGCTGGGCAATGGTTGGATGAACTTTGAGGTCTTTTCCAACCTTCATGATTCCATGAATATCTGTCCTCTGGTTTGGMGTGCCCATCCCTGGAGGTGTCCCAGGAATTCCTGGAGGTGGCAYTCAGAGCTCTGGGCTGGGGASAGGGTGGGCATTGGGCACAGCTGGGACTCTGATCTTGGAGCTCTTTTCCAACCTCAGGGATTCTGAATTCTGTGTTAATGACTTCATTGCCACTGATCCGGCCCAAATTTGGTGTTTACAGTGAAAATTCATGGACACCAGGAGCACAGAAGCTGGAGAACTGCTGGGGGTGAGGCTGAATGTGTCTGTATGGAGAAGGTGTGAGTGTGTCCTGCTCACCATTTCCAAGAACMTCCRYGYGAAACCATTCCCAAGGAGAGGCCTSTTCCCTCCAGGARTYATTSAGGATAATATYKAGCACCCAGACCTGGAAAACCTCAGCCTGGAAACAAGATGGARTTTTTAACCAGAGGTGGAATTCTCCACTTGGATTTTCCATGGTTCTTGTGCCACTTGAACGCTTGAAATCCACTTTGGATCTGCTGGTGGGAGCTTGGGATTTAACAGGAACTTCTGGTGGGAATTGTTGGGAAGGGCTTTGAGAGGAGAAGGACAGAATCCACCCCATGGACCAGCTGAGCTCATGTGATGGTTTTTAATTTGTGACCTCTCACCCCAAACCAGCCCATTTTAAACAGCTTTAAATCAGAGGAATTTTAAATAATACAGCAAAAATTTCAAAATAAAGACCTGTGRTGCATTTAAGGAATCTGAGCTTTGAAGGAAGCAAAACTTGAGGCATTTTCTTGGATTTCAGCAGTGGACAGAAAGTCAGAGCAACAATTTTCCTGAATATTTCAGGTCTTGAGGATTTTCCTTAGATTTCAGCAATACCCAAGATCAGAACAATTTTTACAGAACACTTCAACTCCTGGTTAAATGCCTCTATATTGGCAAAATTCCTAAAGGTCTTGGCCAGGTTTCTGATCCTTTAACCTCCAACATTCCAGGTAGCTTCCACAATCTCTGGGTTCCAAATAATGAACTTTATTATTAGATAAACACCTGGCTCCTGTTTTTATCCTTGCTCCTCTCCCTGCACCAACTGTAACGTTCCTTAAAATCCCAATTTTCCACTCACTGAAGTGTGGCAGCCACGTCCCATTAAAAGAKTTTTACCAGGAAAATTATCCATGCCTTTAAATAGGTCATGCATACACTTAGCATATGTTACATTATTCTCCACGTGCAGGCAGTCGTGCYGGATAATTGAAAATTTCTGGAGTCACAAGCAAATAAAATCATTCCTCTGATCATTAATAAGCAGGAAGTGTGGGGAAAATGGGGGAAAAAAAAGAAGCAGGGGGATGAAAGAAGAATTAAATTTGGTGGGAAGTTGCAGAAGAGTTGTGCCCAATGGTCATTCCGAGTGCTGATGGAATTGATGTTTAAAAATAAAGGTGCTGTTGTTATCCCTGAATTCACAGGGAAGGATTCCTTGGGATCTTCTGCTGCCTGCTTGGGTGGGATGGGTACTCCAAACCTCCCTGGGCAGTTCCAAGGCCTGAGCACCTTTTCCATGGGGAAATTCCTGCTGTGCCCACCCTGAGCTGCCCTGGCCCAGCCTGAGGCCGTTCCCTCTGCTCCTGYCCCTGTTCCCTGGAGCAGAGGCCGATCCCACTTTAAAAAGGGGGAAGAGGGAATTTTCATATGGATAGCCAGCACTTGGGAAAGGGGGAATTATTTTAAACTGCTAGAGGGCAGAGATGGATGGGAGATTGGGAATTTGGAATTCCTGGCTGGGCTGGAATTGCCAGAGCAGCTGGGGCTGCCCCTGGATCCCTGGCAGTGCCCAAAGCSAGGTTGGACATTGGGGCTTGGAGCAGCCTGGGACAGTGGGAGGTGTCCCTGCCATGGCAGGGGTGGCACTGGGTGGGATTTGAGGTCCCTTCCCACCCAAACCATTCCRTGACTCCATCATTCCGTGGGCTGGAGTCACCCTGAGACAATCTGGAGACATTTCCATGCAGTCCATCCCCATCCCAGCAGCTGAAACTCCATCTGGATTTTATGGCAGCCTGGAAGCTGAGCCAAAGCCGGATTAACTGCTGGTGGATATTCCTGCCCATGGGGCAGAGCCCAGAGCTGTGCTGATSCCACAAATAACAGGAATTCACCTGTGCCATCCCCCATGGATTCATTTTGAGTGACTTCTCCACCTGACTGACCCACAGCTGTTGGTTTGTGCTGCTGTGAGATTTAGAGCCATAAAGTATTRACTTTATAAAGCAGGTCTGTGTCACCATCATATTTCCTGAAAAATCCCTTTGCCCAGGACTTTKCTCCTGGGAAGCTGAGAAGCCTCAGAGAAAAATGAAAACAATAATTATCTGATAGCTTCTCTTGTGTTTTGCTGCTTTGGAATCTGTTTGGAGATTGTTTATCCAACATGTGAATTGTTTTTACTWAATGACCAATCATGGYCAGGCTGTGTTGGGACKCTRGAAGGAGTCACRAGTTTTCATTATTATCTTTTAGCCTTCTGTCTGTATCCTKTCTCTATTCTTTAGTATAGTTTAGTATAGCAYTCTTTARTGTAATATAAGTACATAAAATAATAAATTAGCCTTCTAAGAASATGGAGTCAGATTCATCATTCCTCCCAACAATGGGGGACTTAGAAAATACCCCAGGTCTGGGGTGATGAGTATGAAAACTCCCAYGAGAACTCCCCTGCCTTTCCCCTTCAGGAATTGTTTGACACAGCCCCRTTCCCCATCCACTCCATCTTTATTCCAAAGGGTACCAGCAGAGCAGAAAATCATCTAGGATTTCACAGGAGCTTCATTTCTGGAAGGTGCCTCTGAGTTCCCTCATCCATGGCCATGCAGAGAAAAGGTTTTGAAGTGACAATAGCAATCTGTGTTCACTTCCTGTCATGGACATATTTTATGAAAAATCTTTTTGCTGGAATTTTTCTCCTGAGAAGCTGAGAGGCCTCAGGAACAAAATGTAAACATTGGTTA
>JACDOX010000236.1:25764-36220 GCA_014549065.1 Cardinalis cardinalis
CCTGCACTCACCATCCTGCACATCCCAGCCTGCACTCACCATCCTGCACTCACCATCTTGCACTCACCATCCTGCACATCCCAACCTGCACTCACCACCCTGAACATCCCATCCTGCACATCCCATCCTGCACTCACCACCCTGAACATCCCATCCTGCACATCCCATCCTGCCCACCCCAGCCCCACTCACCACCCTGCACATCCCATCCTGCACATCCCAGCCTGTACTGACCATCTTGCACCCCCCATCCTGCCCACCCCAGCCCCACTCACCCTCCTGGCAGCGCTGCCCGGTGTAGCCAGGTGGGCACACACAGGCYCCGGTGGCACGGTCACAGCTGGCGTTGTTGGCACAGTCAGGGCAGATCTCCTGGCAGCCYGGCCCCCAGAGACCCTCAGGGCAGGCTGGAGCGTGGGCAGACAGAGAACACAGAGCACAGGGATCAGAGCTGAGGTGGCAGAGGGAAAAGTGAGGCCTTTTGGGCTCCCTCTGTGCTCATGCGAGACGTGGATTTTGTTGGCAGCACAGCCTGGCCCTGCCTGCTCCACAGCACTCTCTAAGTGCTATTCTGAGCTCACTCCAGCATTTTCATGCCAATTTTGGATTTGCAGCAACTTTCAGGGAGCTCCAAGGGCTCCTCAGTGGGAAACGGTGCTGCTGGCACAGGGGCTCCACAGCTGCTGTCACACCATGGACAGCACATCAGTCACTGCTCCACAACCCACTGGGAGCTGCAAAGAAGGAGCAAAAGGCTAAACTGCTAAAGCCAGGGCAAGAATCCTTCTCCAACTGGTCCTAAGCTGCTCCAGGGCCTGGAAAAAAGGCAGCTTGAAATGTATGGTAAGCACTGTGCACACGTAGTTTCGTTGCACAGCCAAACTCTTCGGAGCAGGACATCTCCATGTGACTAATACCTTCCAGCTGCTGCAGTACTGCACAATCATGCAAAAGCTTTCAGTTTCAGACTCTCTAGTTTTCCASCAGTTAAAGAGTAATCTGGTGAAGGCAATTAAAAACATGCATCAATAAAGAAAGGTTCCTCTCCTACACTGAGGACTGCGACAACAAAAAACATCTTCATCTTTTTCGTTGACTCGCCATCAAAAGCTGCAATTTCCTCTAATTTTCCACAAAGATGATTCTAACTGCAGTGGGTGTTTTTAAAATGAGTTTTAGTAAAAGCAAAGCAACAGGTCTACACCTAAATCCCTCCCTCCACACCGAAATCCCYGAGTGTTTGCTCTGCTGCCCGTGCTCACCTTGGGCACAGTCGTGTCCTGTCCAGCCAGGTGGGCAGTGGCACTGCCCCGTGCTCCTGTCACAGGATGCCTCTCCACAGGCACAGGAATGCAGACAGCCTGGCCCAAATGTCCCYTCAGGGCACTCTGTGGGAGAACAGCAGGGTCAGAACATCATCCYACAAGATAACCAAAAACATTTTACCAACCTGGCCCTGCAGGCTGAAGGAGCCTCTGGGTCTGTTTGGGGGGTTCCCACACCTGTGAGAGGTTCCCRCCTGTGCTCGTGGTTTAGTGGGCATGGAGGTGTTTGCTCAAAGGTTGGATTTGGTGATCCTGGAAGTCTTTTCCAACATTAGTGACTCTGTGAGCCTGGTGTGACCCCTCTGTGAGCCACTCTGGTCACCTCCAGCATTGCCCTGGTCTGTCTGCCTGTTGTGTGTCCTTTCAACAAATATTTCTTCATGCAAGAGTGACCACTCACATCCCCAAAAACTGAGGCCAAACTGATCTCCAGTCTTTGGACAAGGGCTCTGCCCAAGCCACCCTGCTGTCTCTGGGCTGGGGTGCAGAACACCAGGGCCACAGCCCCACACCAAACCACCCCTTGGCTTTTCCAAGGTGCTCTGAGGGTTTTTTACCTCCCTGGCTGAATGCCTCCAGGATCTGAGCACCAGGATTTTAMGAAGCAGCCAGGTTTGCAGCAGGACACAGATGGAAAGAAGGAACACCCTCATGCACAGGAGGAACAATCCACTTTTCCTGCCCTCTGCTCTGGATGCCAGCGTGGTTCTGCTGATCCCAGCTCGCTTTGATCTTTGCACCCCGTGCCACAATTTAACAACGAGCTGGTGACGTGCAAACTGAGGGCCCCAGAGCCAAGACCCCTAAATCCTCTCTGGGTCCCCCCTGAGAGCTCCAGGCTCAGCAAAGCCAATGTTCTGAGCAGCTTCAGCAGAGGGGAACACACGGGCACTGACAAACCGCGGAGGAAACGCAGCGCCTCCGTTTCCAGCGCCACAGTGGAGTTTTTGTTATTCCTCCCCTTTGCTAATTGATGGCAGATGTTTGTCTTCACCCTTTAATAATTTCCAGATCCGAACAACAGCCAAGAGCCTACTATTTCTACACAAATATTTGTGTTATTTCCTGTGACTCCCCCCTACAGCCTTCAGCTCCTTTCTTACCCTTTTTAAAAATATCCTGAGCGGGAGCACCCAGCCTGAAAAGGCTCCAGGGGCCACAGCATCCCCCCAAAGGGGGGCTCAGGGCTCTCAGACCCTGCCAGGGAGCACAGCCCTGCAGGAGCTGCTCCCACCTGTCCTTCCAGCACCATGGGAGCAATTGCATTGGGATTTTTGCTTTCTGCAGCTCTTGCTCTGTCAGAGATGGGGCTCTGCACCACGASCCTTTGCTGGCAGATAATGAGGCTGATGGTCGCAGCTTCTGGGCTGGGGTGAAGCAGGGCTTGGCTGMACATCAGTTAGTGCAGAAGCTCCTGGGATGCTCCAATCCAAATCCAGATGCTGGCCACTTCCAACCTCCCCATGCAGCATCTTCTGCTGCTGCAGTGTGTCTCCAAGTGCCCAACTTTTTGCAGTTTCTGCAGGTCCTAACCAGCTGAAGTGGGTTCAGGAGGCCCCAGCCCCACAAGAGCAGRAGTGGGTTGACTTTTCAGTCGCCACTCAGCTCTGTGGTTGGCAGAACTTATTCTTTTCCAAACACTGTGTTCATATTTTGTAATCATCACCTCGGGCCAATGACTCACTGCCTTCAGGTTCTCTCAAAGCACCTTTGTCTGCCCAAAGCGAAGCTCTCTGACACAAAAACCACCCCCAGGATCTTGAAATCTGCACCCTCAGAGCCTGAGTGTTGGACACAGTTAGACATACACAGAGCTGGGCAGCTCAGTTGCCATCCCATTAAGTGGCCCTGCATGGGAAGAGCACAAAACTGCTCTAGGAGGTTCACACAGAGGCAGAAGTTTGAATCCTCATGTCAACTAAAKGTAAAATACTCCTTTGCACTTGTAGATTAAACAGAGTTTCAATAAAAAACAGAGAACAGAGCAGAAAATGTGATAACGTTGTGCTGGGCAGGGATTGCCTGGAAGGGAAAAGACATCAAGGCCAGGGAAAGATAATTAGATCCCAATCACCTCTATCTACCCACAGAGAGATGTCCAGAAGCAGGGTGAAGAGAAACCTTGTTCTCCTTTTCTGAATCAGGCTCATTTTATACCAGGAATTCTGTCTCCCACTTTAAAGAGGCAGCAGCATCTCACAGAGACCTGTGGATGGCAGCTCCTGTGTCCCCTGCTGCCCACCCACCAGATCACCTGCAGCGTGCTGGGGCTCTCAGGGGATTCTGGAAGTGCTTTTGTGTCGTTTTGGGAAGCAGAATGCTGAGGACAGGCGAGTTTCCAGCCCACACAGAGCTGCCCTGCCTTACCTTGGTCACAGTGCTGGCCGTGGTAGCCTGGGGGACACTCCTTGTGACACTCGCCAGTGACAGGGTCACAGGGCACTCCTGGAGAGCAGCTGCACTTCTTCTTGCAGCCGTCCCCATAGGAGCCAGGGTCACAGCCTGTGAACAGCCAGAATCAGAGAGAAAGAAGCTCTGAAATGACTCCTTGCCCCTGGGTGCTGAGCACCTTTCCAAGCTCCACCACCCTGTCACAGCTGTCCCACCATTGTCACAGCTGTCCCACCATCCCTGTCACAGCTGTCCCACCACCCCTGTCACAGCTGTCCCCACCCCTGTCACAGCTGTCCCACCACAGTCACAGCTGTCCCATCCATTGTCACAGCTGTCCCCATCCCTGTCACAGCTGTCCCATCCCTGTCACAGCTGTCCCATCCCTGTCACAGCTGTCCCACCACTCCTGTCACAGCTGTCCCACCACCCCTGTCACAGCTGTCCCACCATCCCTGTCACAACTGTCCCACCACAGTCACAGCTGTCCCCATCCCTGTCACAGCTGTCCCACCACCCCTGTCACAGCTGTCCCCATCCCTGTCACAGCTGTCCCACCATNTGTCACAGCTGTCCCCATCCCTGTCACAGCTGTCCCACCACCCCTGTCACAGCTGTCCCCACCCCTGTCACAGCTGTCCTACCACAGTCACAGCTGTCCCCATCCCTGTCACAGCTGTCCCACCATCCCTGTCACAGCTGTCCTACCACAGTCACAGCTGTCCCACCATTGTCACAGCTGTCCCACCACAGTCACAGCTGTCCCACCATTGTCACAGCTGTCCCCATCCCTGTCACAGATGTCCCACCATCCCTGTCACAGCTGTCCCACCATCCCTGTCACAGCTGTCCCACCATCCCTGTGTCACAGCTGTCCCACCACAGTCACAGCTGTCCCACCACAGTCACAGCTGTCCCCATCCCTGTCACAGATGTCCCACCACTCCTGTCACAGCTGTCCCCATCCACCCCACAGCTCCTGCTGACCACTGACCATGGCTGAGTGTGAGCATGGTGTGCTCCTGCGTGAGCAAGAGGCGAGACAGCCTGGGAGGGTGGAAAGCAAGCAGAGCTTTCCCCTGAGAAATTAATGGGGAAAAGAGGCCATGGGAAGAGAAAGGGGATTCTGGGGGATTCATGGGGACAGAATGACACCAGTGAGAGTGTGGATCTGCTGAAGGGAGGGAGGGCTCTGCAGAGGGACCTGGACATGCTGGATAGATGGGATAAATCCAGGGATACGAGGTTTAACAAGACGAAGTGCTGGGTCTTGGCCACAGCAACCCCTGCAGTGCTACAGGCTGGGGACAGCAGCCAGGCATAAAATGACCTGTGGGCAGTGATGGACAGCAGGCTGGACATGAGCCAGGTGGCCAAGAAGGCCAATGGCTCCTGGCCTGGCTCAGGAATGGTGTGGCCAGCAGGAGCAGGGCAGTGATGCTTCCCCTGTGCTCAGCACTGCTTGGGCAGCACCTCGAGTGCTGTGTCCAGTTCTGGGACCCCCAATTTAGGGAGGACATGGAGGGGCTGGAGCATGCCCAGAGAAGGGTAACAAGGCTGGGGAGGGGTCTGGGACACAAATCCTCTGAGGAGCAGCTCAGGGAGCTGGGGTCGTTGAGCCTGGAAGAAAGAAGGCTCAGGGGAGATCTTATCACTCTCTACAGCTCCCTGCCAGGAGGGTGCAGCCAGGGGGGATCAGGAAYGAGAGGACACAGCCATAAGCTGCACCAGGGAAGGCTTAGGTTGGACATTAAGACGAAATTCTTCACAGAAAGGGTGATTGGGAATTGGAATGAGCTGATTAAGAYGAAATTCTTCACACAAAGGGTGAYTGGGAATTGGAATGAGCCRTCCAGGGAGGTGGTGGCGTCCCCATCCCTGGAGGTGTTCAGGAAAAGCCTGGATGGGGCGCTCAGCACCATGGTCTGGGTGCCAAGGTGCTGCTGGCTCACGGGTTGGGTTTGATGACTGTCACAGACATCTTTTATGAAAAATCCTTTCCTTAGGATTTTTCCTCCTGAGAAGCTGAGAGGCCTCAGGAACAGAATGTAAACAATGATTATCTGCTGCTGTGGAATGCAACAGGTGCATCTGGGATTGGCCCATGTTGGTTGTTTCTAATTAATGGCCAATCACAGCCCAGCTGGCTCGGACAGAGAGTCCAAGCCACAAACCTTTGTTATCATTCTTTCTTATTCTATTCCTATCTGGCCTTCTGATGAAATCCTTTCTTCTATTCTTTTAGTATYGTTTTAATGTAATATATCTCACWAAATAACAAATCAAGCCTTCTGAAACACGRAGTCAGATCCTCGTCTCTTCCCTCAACCTGAGACCCCTGTGAGCACCATCAGAGATGCCCTCAGCGGTGTTTCCCAAGCCAGCTGGCCGTGTGCCCACGTGCCCCACTCACTGTGCTGGCAGCGCTGGCCGTGGTAGCCRGGTTTGCAGCGGCAGGAGCCGTCCCTGGCGTCGCAGCCCCGCGAGTTGCGCTGCAGGCACTGACACTCCTCGGAGCAGCCGGCCCCAAACACCCACTTGGGGCACGCTGCAGGGAGAGGAAGAGCTTGTCAGTGAGGGCCAGAGAGCTCCTTCCCTGCTGCGGTGTGGTGTAATAGCCTGTCTCAGTATCCCRGTTCCTCCCCCAGGTGTGCCAATCRCCTCRCCCTTCCCCTTCCATTGCTCCCTGCTGAGTGCTGTCCSTCAGTCTYGGCATTCCAGAAGGGCRTCGTGTGATTGGCAGAGTTCAAAAGATGCCTTTCAACCCTGGGGGGCATTRGGCCATCCAGGTGTCATTTGTCCCCTGAGAYTTCCCCCCCTTACCTGGTTGGTGGGATCCCTACCCCTTCCCTGCCCCTCTCCCTGGGGTTAAAGGAGCAGCAGCCACGGGCTCAGGGAGTTCTGTTGGAGCTGTTGCTGCATTCAGAGGCCTGTGTGCCAAAATAAAGCTCTGGACCCAAACCCTCCAGCAGAACCGACTCCTTTCCTTCACCATCACCTTAAAGCTTCTCCAGCAGAGGTAAACCTGAGCTCCTGCACGCTTGGACTTGTCCCAAGCACCAGCTGCAGCACCCAGCCGGCCAAAGGTGTCTCCGGGGTGAAACCACCACAGCTGCCGCCTTGGGTCAAGCAGCAARGGCCAGACGAGCCCAGGCAYGTTCCAKCSGKATATATTGGCATTTAATTCCAATACTTCCCAGAAAGGCTGGGATTCAGGGATAATCCAAGCGTACCCAGGTGGCAGAAGCGGCCGTACAAGCCGGGATCGCACAGGCAGGCGCCGTAGATCCGATGGCAGTGACCCCGGTTGGCACAGTTGCACTTCTTCCTGCAGTGCTTCCCATAAAATCCCTTGGGGCACCCTAGGAACAGAGAGAGGTTTCCTGGGAAGATGAGCCAGTCTCAGCAGGTTGTTTTGATTGAGAGAAACACACTGGAAACAGAGCAGTGTTCAGTTCTTGGAACCAGAGCAGGGATGCATCGAGGGAAAGGGATGCATCCCTGCTCCGGTTCCAAGAACTGAACACAGCTCAGTTCTTACTGTATTAGCAACACAATATCCATGGCATAGCATTGATAATATTCTGCAAACTACCTGCTATTCAAACAGCRCCCATTTRTCACCTGGCAAGATCTATTCAGCCATATCTCATTAAGGAGTTTGAAAATATTGTTCAGTGTCCTCCATGACGTCTGAATATCTATTGTCAAATACTCCACTAGCCTTGCTCTCTGCACATCTCGACTTACTGAAATTASATTGCTTGAACTGCTGGTCCAGGGGGACAGAGATCAGATTCCCTGCACCAGCTCCAAATCAGCTGYGCAGTGTCACAGGGGATGTCACTTCACTCCAGGGCACCCATCAGCTCTGCACTCACTGTGACCAGCAATTCTGCTGGCTGGGGCAGAAATCACCCACCCACARGGCTCTGAGAGGTCAAGGCTGTCCTCCGTGAGAAAGCAACCCACGAGGCTGCTCCTGTTGAAAAGCCACAGGGATATTTGCACTATTAAGTGAATAAAATTATTGTTTTTTCTCTGTTATGCTAAAGACCTCGAAATTGGAAGCACACGGCAGACAGGCTGTGTCAGCAGGGYGCTCTGGCCAGCAGCTGCCCAGCAGCACGTGCCTTGTCCCTACAAACAGAGGAGCAGAGGAAATGCCACCTTGGGACAACAGAGCAATTCTGCGTTGTTTATTTTCATTTTACCTTCCTGTTTTCTCTCTGTCCCCCTCCATCACCTCCTTCCTACAGAAAGAAGAGGTCGGGGTATCTCTTGTGTTCATTTGCATTCTGCTTCACTCTCCTCCTTCAGTAATAGTTCCCATATGCTCCCAACATGTGACTGAAGTCCTTTTGTCTGAATCTCTGATTGCCTCCCTCTTTCTGGTTTTCAAATTATGTCCTTCAAATTTTAACCCTTTGGGAGCAAGAAATGAGCACCATGAGCACCACTTTGGGTACTCTGGGTACGTTGGGTTATTACTGCTGTCACAGCTTTCCAGTGATTTGGGTGGAAAACACCTCCATGGTTTCCATGGAAATTAACCACGGAACTTGTGGGTTTTACATTCTTTCCTATGTCTGCCACTGAATGCCCCATAAAATAGAGATCTCTGCCCCCAGTCATGGATGAGCAGTGAACAGGGACTGCAAAGGTCTTTCAGTGCAAAGACAGAACACCTGSAGCACTGTTCTGGGGGGGAGGAGTGCCATTTACCACTTCTTTTGCTGTTTAAAATGACATTTTTCCACACAAGACTCAGTGGCTGATGGACTCAGATGGAGCAGGAGTGTGTTCAAGCTGCTCTCACTGGGATAGCTCAACAAGAGCTGAAAGATGCTGCTGATGAGCAGCTACAAAAGGGCCAGTGGAGGGAACCCCACAGGAAACACTTCCAGGCTTCAGAGAAGCTCATCTGGGACATCTGAGAGCAGCACCAGCGATGGCCAGACCAGCCATTTACCCAGTGATTGCTGTGGTGTGTTTTTACTCCTAATGGTATGTTCTGTTATTGCCCAAGGTAATGGTTTGGTGCAAATTACACCCTCCCAACCCACTGTCCATCTACCCTGAGTTCCCTGCCAATCCTACCTATCCCCCCTGCTTGGAATTCCTTTTCAGAAATCCCTTAAAGTTCAATATTCCATTAGTCCATGTGACCCAAACCCCTCCCCTCCACCTCCCTCATTGGAAGATGCTTTTGTGAACGCTGCCCTTTACCCCTCCCCAGGATATCTCCAATTAGCTGCTGATTTATCCCCTCCCCTCAAACTACCCCCGTTTAAAAACCCCTATACACCTACCTTCTGTGTCTTTGCTGCRTGACCCTTCCATGGAATAAACCTGTTTGGAAACCATTCTGAGGAGCTCTCGCTTATCCTTGCTCCTGCTCTGGACACTTACCAACCTGTGCCACAGAGTTTGAGCCCTACAGCTGTATCCCAGATTGTCACAGACTTCTTTTATGAAAAATCCTTTCCTTAGGATTTTTCCTCCTGAGAAGCTGAGAGGCCTCAGGAACAAAATGTAAACAATGGTTATCTGCTGCTGTGGAATGCAACAGGTGCATCTGGGATTGGTCCCATGTGGTTGTTTCTAATTAATGGCAAATCACAGCCCAGCTGGCTCGGACTCTCTGTCCGAGCCACAAGCCTTTGTTATCATTCTTTCTTTTTCTATTCTTAGCTAGCCTTCTGATGAAATCCTTTCTTCTATTCTTTTAGTATAGTTTTAATCTAATATATATCATAAAATAATAAATCAAGCCTTCTGAAACATGGAGTCAGATCCTCATCTCTTCCCTCATCCTAAAACCCCTGTGAACATTGTCCGTCACACCAGACTATGCTGCATTTGGGGAACAGAAACTCTGCTGCTTTACTTTTTTTCCAGGAACAGCCTGCTCCTCTCGGCGCAGGAGCTGGCTGGGGAAAATCCAGCACCGTGTGTCWAGTGATGGCAAATCCCTGCAGGAAAGAGGAGGCCAGGGCACAGAGAGGGTGAGGAGATGCTGCACTCACCATCCTGGCAGAGCTCTCCAGCCACGCCGGGCGGGCAGCGGCAGGCGCCGCTGGCAGGGTCGCAGGTGCCGCCGTTCTGGCACCGGCAGCTCTGGCTGCAGTTGCTGCCGAAGGTGCCGGCCGGGCAAGCTGGGCAGGGAGAGGGAGATGAGGGTCAGCCCGGCCTCAGCCTTGCAGGGCCGCCCTCAGCGCACGGCCCGGAGCAGGGCTGCACTCACTCTGGTTGCAGAGCAGGCCGGCCCAGCCGGCCGCGCACAGGCAGCCGCTGCCCCCGGCGCTGCAGGTGGCTCCGTTCTGGCAGTCGTCGCAGGTCAGGCTGCAGTCGGGGCCAAAGGTGTGCTCCAGGCAGACTGCAACGAGAGGCACCGCGGGTGAGCCCTGCATCTCTCACCCAAGGCTCTCACAAGTTCCAAGCAAAGCGCGGCCCCGACCGCCGCCACGCAAGGCCCACCGAACTTCTCCGACAGCGTGTGCTCCCCTCGCGCTTCCAGCTCCTCGTCCTCTTCCTCGTAGTCGTGGCTGAAGAGCTGGGTGAGCTCGTCCCGCAGGATGGCCACGTGAGGGATGGGGCGGATGACGGGGCGCCGGCCATCCAGGGCCTCCACCGTGTCCTCGAGGGCTGGGAGCAGGGACAGAGGGGACAGAGTCACAGCGGGAACGAGACAAGGACTCTGGGAGGTGGGACAGGACCTCTGCAGGGTCTCTGGGAGG
>JACDOX010000236.1:36955-50752 GCA_014549065.1 Cardinalis cardinalis
GGAGGCAGAGGAAGGACCCACTGCCCAGCCTGAGGCAGCTGGGATGAGGCACTTACAGATGCAGCTCCTTCTATCTTCATCSAGCTTGTGCCCAATGTCACAGCCACACTGGAAGGAGCCTGGCAGGTTCTGGCACGTGTGTTCACACCCACCGTTGTTGGCAGAGCACTCATCCACATCTACAAAACATGGGACACCCCAGTGGGACAGGAGCAGTGACAGGGTCATGCAGCAGTGATAGGCTGGTGGCATCCTCTCTGCTAAGGGTGTGAAGCCATCAGCTCTAAAAATGGAGTTAAACCACCTCAGGGATTAGGGATGCCTGGGTTTCAACAAAAAAATGTGCTGGGCTTCAGTTCTCATCCATTATTAATTGTGTAGGAACAGGTAGGTGTGTTTGGCTCCTTCCCCTGGGAAATGTTGAGAGCTTTGGAAGTGAGAACAATTATTAGGGGGATTTTTCCCCACTTTCTTTTTGCTGGGAAGGTGACTCATCAGAAAGCTGGCAGGAAAACTGGTAAGAGCTGGGAGAAACTGGAAGAAATGCCTGGCTGTTGGCAACCAGGTAGGACAATTTCTCGTTCTCCTAATTAAAAGCTTCATTAGTCACCGTCTTGGCTGTGATTTACACAGACACTTATTTGTCTTTATCCCTTGGGTGAAAGTGATGGGCAGTGTTGCCCTCTGGGGTAGAACATCAAATGGTTTCTGTGAATTAATGGGGTCAAGCCTGGGCCAGCTCACTCTGAGTTAGCCCAATCTGACCTTGATGCGTTCAAAAACCCCTCTCCACTTGGGCTGGGCTTAGCACAGGGGTTAGAACCAAYGCTGAACAGACTGAGGAGAGTGACAGCAGGCTAATGAGAAGTAGAGGGACACGCAGGGCTCTGCCTGGAGCCCAGGGAGGTGCTGGCACTCACCATCACAGCCACAGCCATCCGTGCTGAGCCTGTACCCAGCGTGGCAGGAGCACTCGTAGCCCCCCGSGTAGTTGTAGCAGTCCTGCTGACAGCAGTGAGAGCCCGTGTCACACTCATTGATATCTGCATGAGAAACAAAGGGTGTTAATGCACTGCAGAGTGGTGGCAGGAACTGGTAAACTGCTCCCTGAGTAGTTCTGGGGAGGTTTTACTCATCTGCTGCCAAATGCYGAGCCAGAATTCTCGAGTTCCTCCTGAAATCAGGGAGTTTTGTGTTAACAGATCATCCTCCCCATYCAGGGAGGAACCCTGAGTCCTTGAGGGGAGCTCATTGTGATTCCCAGCCGGGGATTGTGGTTACAGGTTTGGTGTCCTTACAAGCAGGGTGATTCCAGCTGATTGACTCCAGCTTGGGGCAGTTTCATCCGGGAAAAACTAATTAGTTTGGAAGCCATAATTAMTGCCCAAGTCACAAGTGCTCTCCAAGTATATCCTGGGGGAAGTTTGGGGACATCTTKGAGCAGAGCAATACTTCATYTGCTCTCACTTTCCATCAGTTTCTRTCCTCTTTAGCCTGTTTGAAGTKCACACACACAGTGGCCAGGAGGGATCCTGACCTAAGATCCCAAGAGGGATCCTCACCATTACCTCGGATGGAAATCAAGGTCTGGCATTTTCCTGTTCCTTACCAGTGCACGACTTCTGGTCCTCTTCCAGCCTAAAGCCAAAGTTACAGGTGCAGACTGGGCCAGAGCTGGTGTGGTGGCACACGTGGGAACAGCCCCCATTGTTGGTCTCACAGCTGTTCACAATCTCCATCTCTATCCCTGGAAAAGGCAGCCTGGTTAGGATTTAGSATCCTGTGGGACACATCTGCATGCACAGCTGGCCCCTGCCTGCCCCCACCAGCTCCTGGCACTGCCTCCCTGCCGAGGAGGGGGATCTGCAGTGGGAAAGGATGGAAATAGCTCAGCACAGAGGCCACTGCTGGGCTGGGAAGCTGGGGTATAAAAAGAAACCTCTGGATCTCACGCAGCCTCTCAGGCTCTGGACAGTCTCTGGGACTGAACAGGCTGCGGATGAAGCTGCTCCCGCTCCTGCCAAGCAGCAGCGTGTGCTGCCAACCAAAAGTTGGCTCAGCCTCAGAGCAGAGCTGTGCTGGTGCCAGGCAGAAATGGGAGCAGCAGAACACAGCTAAGTAGGGAAACATCCAGATGCCTGCAGCCAGGATCGTTAGCTCCTGACATGTCAAAAGCGCTCGGCGCAAACATCAATTGCAGCCATAGATCATCCCAGCTTGGCAAGGTCTCTGTAAACTTGTCTAGTTAATTAAGCTTTCTTAAACCAAAAGGAACTTGTTTCATGGAGCTTTGACTCAGTCYTAAACCTCAGGAAAACAATTTCTGCCTTCAAGAACAGAGTTTTTCGTGCGTTCAGACCCAAGGAAGATGAAAGAAAGGGAGCTTGATGCTTCCCAATGGGTCTGTGCTTGTCAAAAACAAAAKCTGGGCCACAGTGGAAGACTTTTTCCAGATTTCACAACGTGATTGTCATCCCTCTCTTTCCTTTTCTTATTAAAGCAGCACAAAACAGGGTTTTGCTTAAAAGAAACGTGCTAGGAAGGGCAGGGAGGAACCTTTCATGTGGAAAGGCTGCTCTGCTGAGCGCAGGGCAATGTCAGTGTCATGTCCTAAGAAGAAAGCTGTGTACACACTTAAGCTCTTCAACCTCATGTCATCATCCTGGTGCCCCATATTGCTCTGTTTGATGCCTTTCAGGACCTGTTCATGGCCTGCAAAGCCTTGCCAAGCTGCAGCAGCTGCTCAAAGGGACCCTCACAGCTCCCAGTACCACCAGCTGCCAGCACTGGGACTGCCACGGTGGCTGTCATCTGTCAGGGGCTGGTGGCTCTGGCTCAGCCTGGCCCTGCTGGGGTGCAGCAGCTGCACGAAGCTGTGAGGACAGTCCAGCTCACTCTTGCATCACAGAGTTTCTTTCTTTCCTTGATGGGAGCAGATGTGATCCCTTCCCTGGCTCAATTCCTCCAGTGACACATCTGCAGCTGACTGAGCCTGTCCAGCGGAGTCCCCAAGAGCAGAAGTTGGCTTATTTGAAGCCAAATGKCTCCAAATCAATTGCCTCTAACCAGCTAAAGTGGCTTTGTGGTGACTTTAAAGATCAGACCAAGATTTTTATCTTGGTTCGGGAGTAAACAGCCTCAAAACTGCTGGCRAAATCCTTCAGCAGAGATTGCCACAGCTTGGCCCTGGCCATTCCCAGAGGGCAGTGACAAACATGTGCCTGCAGCAGCCCAGGTGTKCCCTGTCCTGCTGGGCAGAGCTGAGTGTTGGAGCCCTGGTTACTGAAAATTTCAGACTTTCTGTGCTGACAGGCTCTGGCCCCCAAGGGAACACTGCACTGACCTGAGGCTGTGGAGAAGCTTCCAGAATGGAATGACAGAACTGGGATTGTGGGTGTGGAGTTCGAGTAGAAGGGTGTGATATCACAGGGTGGGAAACTCAGAGTTTAAGGGTTTTAGAATATAGGAATATATAAAAAAACAAGATGGAGGTTTTAGGGCAGTGGCTGGTCCTTCTTCTTCACCATCTTCACCTTCTTCTTCACCTTCTTCATCTCTCCTTTTTCCTCTCCTCCTTTTTCTCCTTCTTCTTCTTCTCCTTCTTCACCTTTTCGCCTTCTTTTCCTTCTTCTCGTTCTTGTTCTCCTTCATCCTCTCCTTCTTCACTTTCTTCTTCTCTCCTTTTTCTTCTCCTCCTTTTTCTCCTTCTTCTTCTCCTTCTTCACCTTTTCACCTTCTTTCTTCTTCTCCTTCTTCTCTTTCTTTTTCTCCTTCTTCTTCACCTTCTCCTCCATGGGTTTGGGTGGTTTTGTGTAATTGGATAAAAAACTCCGCATTGCAGGGCACGGGTGGGTTGGTTATTGGGTTAAAAGTAAAAATAATTTAGGTGTCATTTCTTAATTGGACAGTTTATCCTTAAAAAGCCTTGTGGAGGGAGAGACACAGCTCCATTTTTAGTTTGTTGGAGTGAAACGCTGTAGAACTCAGGGTTTGTGAGACTCTAATATAGATAAGAACTAACAAACATCTGAGTCCCAACAAGAAATACCATCTCACCCATTTAATCCTGGCCCTGGCAGAAAGGAAGTTCAGACTGGAGCCCTCGGTACTCACGGTAGCAGCGCTTGCCGTCCGCGCCCAGCTCGTAGCCCGGGTTACAGGTGCACTTGAAGGAGCCCCGGGTGTTGAGGCACTGGTGTGCACACATGGCCAGCCCTGTCAGGCACTCGTTCACATCTGGGAGTGGGAGAACATCTAAGATAAGTAGGCTGAACTTTAAGCATCCTTCCAAAGGACKGTTGTTATGGTGTTTGAGTTCTGCACTGGGTTCTTGCATCCTGAACTCTTTGTTGGCRTCCAGACCAATAAAGACACAGTGTTAAGTTTGGAATTGCTGTAAAGCTTCCCAGGAGATGGGATCACATGACAGTGGGACACTCACAGAATCACAAAATCAATCAGGCTGGAAAAGATCTTTGAGATCATTGAGTCCAACCTTTGACCTAAAACTACCTTGTCACCAGACCACGGCACCCAGTTTAAGAATATTTAAGAATAAACTGGACATCCAGTTTATTCTTAAATAAAGAATAAAAGATGGTGACTCCCCCACCTCCTTGGACACCCCATTCCAATTCCTGATCCCCCTTTCAGGGAAGAACTTCCCCCTAATGCCCAGCCTAAATCTCCCCTGGAGCAGCTCTGCTGTTGCAGACAGCTCGAGCAGGGCACAGACACCACCTGAGCCCCCCAAGGGAAGRCACGTGCTTCCCTCCACTCTGCTCCCACTCTCTCAGCCATCAGCCACAGAGCTTTTCCTGCAGGGGAGCTCTGCAGGGCACTCACCTTCACAGGCCTTGCCATCAGGGGCCAGCAGGTAGCCGGGGTGGCACTCGCAGCGGGCACGGCCGCGGTGGTTGAGGCAGCGCTGCATGCAGCCCCCATTCCTGTCAGAGCACGGGTTCCTCACTGCAGACACAGCACAGAGCCCGGGTCAGCCCGCACAGATCCTGCACAGAGCAGCAGGAAAGCCTGCAGCATGAAAATCCCAGGCAGAAAATCCCTGCTCCAGCCGTTCTGGAGGATGTGCACGCTGTGGGATCCTGCAGAGGGCTGGCATTGAACTGGGTAAAACCCTTCCAGCAGCAGGAGATCCTGCAGAGGGCTGGCATTGAACTGGGTAAAACCCTTCCAGCAGCAGGAGATCCTGCAGAGGGCTGGCATGGAGCTGGGTAAAACCCTTCCAGCAGCAGGAGATCCTGCAGAAGGCTGGCCTTGAGCTGGGTAAAACCCTTCCGGCAGAAGCTTGGCGTGGGCACATCCCTCTGCAGAGATTACACAGCCAGTGCTGGCAATTTGCTCCAGGTGCTCCTACCCAGAGSTTTGCCAATCTCTGACCTGCCCCAGGACCAGGACAGATGCTCCAAACCCTTCTGGCTGCTGCATTTGGAACATCCCAGTTGTTCATTTTGCTGTAGCAGCTCAGGACTTCCCTCCTTCCTGCCTTTTGAATGCCAACTGCCATGAACAAGAACGACCTTGTGTTCTGTCCCCTTYAGCTTCTCTCCCTCCTGAGCCAGGAGCAGGTCAGCCAGACAGGGAGAACATCCCATCCCACTGCCACACTCTGCTGTCCCTCCACTCCCATAGCAACCTGGGCCTTCATTTTTGTTGGCTACAACTCCCTCCAGCTCTTCCCATCCCTTGGAATAAACCGCAGGATATGTCCATGACAACAAAACACACAGAGTTTTTACTGGAAATCCCCCAGTCTGATCGGCTGGACATCTGAGCATCCCCATCCTGTCACAGACGTATTTTATGAAAAATCCTTTTGACTGGATTTTTTTCTCCTGAGAAGCTGAGAAGCCTCAGAGGAAAAGAAAAMCAATTATTATCTGCTGCTGTGGAATGCAATAGGTGCATTTCTGATTGGTCCATGTGAGTTGTTTCTAGTTAACAGCCAATGACAGCCACCTGTGTCRAGGCTGTGAGCAGTCACAAGATTCTGTTATCATTCCTTTCTATTCCTTGCTAGCCTTCTGATGAAATCCTTTCTATTCTTTTAGTATAGATATAATATAATATAATATAATNTAATATAATATAATATAATATAATATAATATAATATAATATAATATAATATATATAGTAAAAATATATTTAATGTAATTTAATAATATATTAATATAATCTATATTACTATAATATATTTTAATATAATATGTTAATTAAATAATATAATATATAATAGAATATGTTAATGTAATATATTAATTATAATATAATTTCATAATATTGAATTTTTAATATAATATATAATAATAAAATAATAAATCAGCCTTCTGAATCAAGATTCTCATCTCTTCCCTCATCCTGGGACCCCTGTGAACCCCACCACAGCACCCCACAGCTCCCAGCTGGAATCCACAGCTCCCCAGCCCCCCAGGACTCACGGATGCAGCGTTTGCCATCCTGGTGCAGCTGGTGGTTGTGCCTGCACTGGCAGCGGTGCTGGGCCAGGGTCACCTGCACACAGTCGTGCTCACAGCCTCCGTTGTTCAGGGCACACGAGTTGAGAGCTGCAGGGAAAATGGACACAAGGTTTGGCACAAAAAAAGCTTGGGTGGCTGTGACGKTGTTCACAGGGGTCTGAGGATGAGGGAAGAGASGAGGATCTGACTCCATGTKTCAGAAGGCTTGATTTATTATTTTATGATATATATTATATTAAAACTATACTAAAAGAATAGAAGGCTGGCTTCATCAGAAGGCTGGCTAAGAATAGAAAAAGAAAGAATGATAACAAAAGCTTCTGTCTTGGACAGAGAGTCTGTGCCAGCTGACTGTGATTGGCCATTAATTAGAAACAACCAACATGGGACAATCCCAGATGCACCTGTTGCATTCCACAGCAGCAGATAACCATTGTTTACATTTTGTTCTTGAAGCCTCTCAGATTCTCAAGAGGAAAAATCCTAAGGAAAGGATTTTTCTTAAAAGATGTCTGCAACAGGTGGCACCTGGGGATGTGGTGGTGTTTGCAGGGGTCCCAGGATGAGGGAAGAGATGAGAATCTTGACTCCATGTTTTAGAAGGCCAATTTATTATTTTTATTATTATGATATATATTATATTATATTAAAAGAAAAATTACATATTAAAACTATACTCAAAGAATAGAATAAAGGATTTCCTCAGAAGGCTAGCAAAGAATAGAAAGGAATGATAACAAAATCCTGTGACTGACCAGAGAGTCTGAGCCAGCTGGACTGTGATTGGCCATTAATTAAAAACTACCACATGAGACCAATCAAAGGTTCACCTGTTGCATTTCACAGCAGCAGATAACCATTGTTTACATTTCATTTCTGAGGCCTCTCAGCTTTTTAGGAGAAAAGATCCTAATGAAAGGATTTTTCATRAAATATGTCCGTGACRCTGGGGACACACAGGTTTGGCACCTGCATGAGGGAAGGGCGCCTCTCACACAGGACCAGGGTGTCACCCTGTTTTYTCAAGTTTTTCTAAGCCTTCTGATRTTTACATTTTTGTAACTAACTTTTYCACACACTTTACRTATATAACTTATTGKTTTGCATTCTTTTATGCGGGAGGAGAAATTTGATGGACTGTTKGGTTTGCSCAGTGTCATTGGAGAGGTGGCACTGTCATCCTCCAATTCACTGTCACTTTTGGAAATCTATAAATGTTGGAGTCAGAAATTAAAAGCTCTTGGTGTTTGYCTTGGAGAGCTGCGTGTCCACGTTGTTTTATTTCATGTCCTACACCAGGGCAGACTGCCCACCCTTAAAGCTGGTGTGAATTTAAGACTGGAGCACATTCAGTGAGAAGTTCATGGCCAACTTGATGAGCAAGGAGGGTGCTAAGTGAGGATGCTGGCCACCCTCAGGACAGTTTTATCTTTTTATACTAAAAACTACATGTACAATATTTACCATAACTTCCCAATACCTATCACCTGTGTTAGACAGTGAGCTTCTACTCTAAACCAATCCAAAAGTTCCACCATCACAGCAGAAGATGGAGGCCAAGAAGAAGAAGGAGAAAGGCTGGACATGCCCAGATTCCTCCATCTTGCCTCCTGAACCCCCATTCTAAAAACCCCGAAAATCTATTTTTTCACCCCGTGACAAATTAACTGTTCTTCTGCTTAGACTTTCATGGCTTGCAGATCCTCATGTAAGGTTGGTAATTTTTTCCATGGGTCATAATCAAAGGCACAGGTGCCTTGGGCTCTGTGCCAGGGTCTCTGAGCCCCCTGGCAGAGGTTTGGGCAATCCAGGACAGGCAGAGGGATGCCCTGAATTCCTGTGGGCAGTGCAGGAGAGGCCACCCAGCACCATGCCAGGTGGGCACCGTGCTGTTTCAAGGCAAGATCAGCTCACCAGTGGTGGGTAGAATAAAAGGTGGTGACCCCAGCACGTCCTTGGACAGCCCAATGCCTGATCCTCCTTTTGGGGAAGAACTCCCTAATGCCCAGCCTAAATCTCCCCTTAAAATGGTTCTTCCCCACCATAAGAGCCCCAGGAGTGTCCCTGGAGGTGATTCCAGGACAGAGGGAGCTGGGTTAGGTCCTGTCCAGCACTGCATGGAGGGAAGCAGGTTTCCTGCCAGGCATCCGCCCTCTCCGAAGGGCGCCGTGTCAGCAGCCAGCCTCCTGTGCTGGGGCTGAAATTCCCATCCTTTAGTCCCAGGACAGTCCCTGCAGCTGCAGTGGCACAGCTGGCTCGAGCCATTACTGCTCTGAGAGTTGTGCTCAGGCACAGGCAGGTTTTCCTGTTAAAAACCCCGAGTTTCTGGCTCTGTGATGTGCACAAGTCACCGAGGCCCAGGAGGTGCTGCCAGTTGTGGGAACACTCATGGAAAAATGTTTTAAAATCCATATCTGGGCCCGGTGTAACAACGCCCAGCTCAGGGCTCTGAGCAGGAGGTTTCAGTGTGGAACCTGGGGCACTGTGAGCAGCAGTGTCACCCAGCCAGAGCACACGGAGACACAGCAGCAGCAGCTCTGATTTCATCCTCAGGGCAGGCAGCGCTGGGAATTGAGCTTCCAAACTGGAGTTCCTGGCCCTGCCACAGCTTTCCTGTGTACAAGGAGCCCAGCAGACTCCAAGCAGTCAGGAAACAGAAAAAGGTTTTGCCTGAGCTGCAGCACAAAACAGATCCCATGACCATTTCTCCCCAGACTGATCCTTCAGGTGAGCACAGTGTTTTGGAAGAGGAAGACCTGGAAAGCAGCTGCCAGCAGAAATAACACACCTCTGAATCCCAAGGCAAGTTGGATCCTTTCTCTTGTACATGAGTGAAAACAAATATTTGGCTCAGGACAAAAACTGGAGTTCCTGGCCGTGCCACAGCTTTTCTGTGTGGCCTTGCACAGGGAGCCCAGTGGATTCCAAGCAGTCAGGAAACAGAAAAAGGTTTTGCCTGAGCTACAGCACAAAACAGATCCCATGACCATTTCTCCCCAGACTGATCCTTCAGGTGAGCACAGTGTTTTGGAAGCAGGAAGACCTGGAAAGCAGCTGCCAGCAGCAGTAACACAGCTCTAAATCCCAAGGCAAGTTGGGTCCTTTCTCTTGTACATGAGTGAAAACAAATATTTGGCTCAGGACGAAAACTGGAGTTCCTGGCCGTTCCACAGCTTTTCTGTGTGGCCTTGCACAGGGAGCCCAGTGGATTCCAAGCAGTCAGGAAACAGAAGAAGGTTTTGCCTGAGCTACAGCACAAAACAGATCCCATGACCATTTCTCCCCAACCTGATCCTTCAGGTGAGCACAGTGTTTTGGAAGCAGGAAGACCCGGAAAGCAGCTGCCAGCAGAAATAACACACCTCTGAATCCCAAGGCAAGTTGTGTCCTTGCTCTTGTACATGAGTGAAAACAAATATTTGGCTCAGGACGAAAACTGGAGTTCCTGGCTGTGCCACAGCTTTTCTGTGTGGCCTTGCACAGGGAGCCCAGTGGATTCCAATCAGTCAGGAAACAGAAAAAGGTTTTGCCTGAGCTACAGCACAAAACAGATCCCATGACCATTTCTCCCCAACCTGATCCTTCAGGTGAGCACAGTGCCCTCCACAACCTCCAGAGCTCTGGAAGCAGGAGAGCCTGGAAAGCAGCTGCCAGCAGAAATCTCTGCTTGTAACACACCTCTGAATCCCAAGGCAAGTTAGAATTGTACACGAGTGAAAACAAATATTTGGCTCAGGACAAAAACTGGAGTTCCTGGCCGTGCCACAGCTTTTCTGTGTGGCCTTGCACAAGGAGCCCAGTGGATTCCAAGCAGTCAGGAAACAGAAGGTTTTGCCTGGGCTACAGCACAAAACAGACCCTGTGACCCAACACGTGGGCTCCTCACAAGCCTGCTGTCATTAATCAGCCTGGGAACAGCCTCCTCCTGCTGTTCCTGTAATCTGGGATGTGTCTGCAGGATCAGCAGAGAGCGGGATGTTTAACTGGGATGGGAGCACCCTGTGAGCAGCCAGGGCAATGTGCCACAAGCTTTGTTCTTACTGCTGCTCTTCAGGACCATCGACYTCGGGTCCAGGAGGAATTGGAGCTGGGAAACAAAACTTTCTGAGCTGGATTCATGGAGKCTAGCACAGAAGTCATTGTGGGATGATGACATGTCTCCAAAGCCATACAAGTCCCCTCCTGGAGCCCTGGATGTCTCTTGGGTTAACCCACCCAACTCCTTGTCACAAACATCTTTTATGGAAAATCCTTTCCTGAGGATTTTTCCTCCTGAGAAGCTGAGAGGCCTCAGGAACAAAATGTAAACAATGATTTTCTGCTGCTGTGGGATGCAACAGGTGCATCTGTGATTGGCCCATGTTGGATGTTTGTAATTAATGGCCAATCACAGCCCAGCTGGCTCGGACTCTCTGTCCAAGCCACAAACCTTTGTTATCATTCTTTCCTATTCTATTCTTTGCTAGCTTTCTGGTGGAACCTTTTCTTCTATTCTTTGAGTATAGTTTTAATATAACATATATCATAAAATAATAAATCAAGCCTTCTGAAACACGGAGTCAGATCCTCCTCTCTTCCCTCATCCTCAGACCCCTGTGAACACGGTCACAACTCCTCCTGCACTGAGCTCCTCCAAAGTGAGCTGTCTCCTGTGAGAATTGGGAAATTGGCCTTTAAACCCTGTTCTGTCCCTCAGGAGCCACCCAAGTGTCACAACCCTCTGGGCTGGTGGGACATGGCTGGGGCTGGCCCTGGCCCAGGATGGAAACCCAGCCCTGGCTCCCATCAGCTCTGCTCTCACACGTTTCTGACCTATTTTTCAAATTCCAGAATAAACTAATGTGCTGGCTCGGAGGAATCTTATAGGAAAGCTAAAAATATCTCTAATGAAAASCATCTCTTCCCCAGACTGATCCTTCAGGTGATCATGGTGTCCTCCAAAGCCTCCAGAGCTCTGGAAGAAGGTGGGCCTGGAAAGCAGCTGCCAGCAGAAATCTCTGCTTGTTACACACCTCTGAATCCCAAGGCAAGTTGGGTCTTTGCTCTTGTACATGAGTGAAAACAAATATTTGGCTCGGGACAAAAATATAGTCAAATATGGGGTTTTTTTTCATTTTTTTCTGCATGCCCTTCCCCTGCAAAAAAAAAAAAAAATATGCTTTGACTCAGAGCTGAGGATCACTCTCATTCCAAATGTTAAAATAACTCAACTTCTCATTTTATGCCTCTAATTAGCTAAACAACATTTGGGGGAATAAAAGCAGCTTGACAGGGTCAAGATTTTGCCATATAAAACATAAGGCTGAAGCAAGAACTCGGGGTTTATGTTAGTTGTGCTGGCATTGTTTCCTTTAATCCATTTGGAAGGAAACAACAGGAATACTTAACGTTCCTGAAAAGCTCTGGGTCAGAGTTACACTACTCAAGCTCTAGCAGAGATGGGTGGTCATTTAAAAATATTCCAATATATTTAAGTGTTTAATAACATATATTCAAAAATAGCCATAAATAATGTGCTTGTTGGAGAGAGCCTTTTTTTTTAAATGAAAAAAGGAAAACAAGTCAAACGATGCTGATGCCTGCCAAACATTCCTTCATCTGGGAAAAGCACTGGGCCAACATGGAACAAGCCAATGCATCTTGTGTCTAAAATAACCTCCCAGGATGCAGTTATTCGGATTAATTTGAAGTTTAAATAACTGCCTCCTTGCAAATTCCTAAAAAAAATCGAAAGTCTGAGTTCTTCCATGCAAGATTTCAGGCGAGAGAGCCCGTGTGAGGCTGGGTCTCCTCAGCTGGCTCCTCGCAGTCACAGCCAGCAGACCTCGCTGCTGGCCTTGTTTTAATTACTGCTCGGGCTTTTTATTCTGTTTACAGAACCGCTCTAAAAATATTTCCATTCCCAGATGCTCTGCCCGAGCTTAACATTTCTGTGACAAGGCTGCCAAGCCCAGTGTCATCCTGTACATCACACAGATTTTTGTAATTACGGCGCAGACAGATTTTCCACAGATGATATTTCAGTGTCTGAGAGAGGGAGGTTCCTTCCAGCCCCGCTGTCTGTGCTGCTGGAAGATGCTGCTCCCACATTCTGACCCTCTCAGGCCTGGGAAATGGATAAAGAGGGATGGAAAGGAGATTTTTGCTGCTGATTGCAGCTGGGAAGTGTGTCTGTGCAGCAGCAGCCTAACACAGGAGTTGATTTAATACCTGATCTCTGCACCCTTCAGCTGCCCTTCTGACTTTTCCTCTCTCTTCTCACTTCTCCTTTCCCCTCTCTCTCACCTTTCCTTCAGAGACAAATGATTTGCCACCAGGAGCAGCGAGTTGATGCCCTAAGAGTGGCTGTGAGCAGCTGGAACTAGAACTGAGCAGGATGTTCCTTCTGCAGTGTCACAAAAACCCAGCGATTCTAAGAAAAGGCTGGAAAATGTGTGACTGGGCAAAGAAAAGGTCAAATTCCCTAAAATGTGCAAGCTGTCTGCAAAGTGGAAAGCCCCACCAAGCACACGTGGTGCCTGCACACACAGCTCAACCCACACAAACCTCCTGGCCTGGTCCTTCTGTTCATTATATCACCCCTGTCACCGAGATTTCTTCGWTTGAAGTTCTCCTCATATAAACAGGGCTCCATCATGTAATCCCRAACTGATTTCTCCTAACCTCAGACAACTTCCAGAAACATGTTGTGTGTTAATCCAGACCATCTCTCTGCTCCTCAGGCCAACAAAAGCAATTGGCTCCCATCGAACCCCTCTGCCTCGGCCTGGCCTGCATCCCTCTGCTGAAACAGTGGAGAAGGACCTGGAGATGTCAGCTTCCTGCCTCCTGCCCATGTGGTTCTGATAAAGAAAGAGGTGATCTCAGGACGCCCAAGGCCTCTCTTTGTTCTGTTTCACTCGCAGTGGAAGCTGCTGCTCCTTTTCTCCCTCTCCCAGCAGAGATTGGAACAAAGACGCAACAAAAGGGTCCTGCCCAATGGAGCTGCAGAGCACCAGCTGAGAGCTGGGCACAGGAAGGGGGTTTTAAAGCCATTTTTGTGCCCTCCTGAGTCACAGGAGGTACCAGCTAACCCTTGGCCAGGCCAGCACATTGTGGGGGAATTGTGGAGCTTCAGCTCAGCGCTGCCAATCCATCATCGGAGCCTTTGTGGGTTTTGTGGGGACCAGAAAGCATTTAAAGAATGAGATCCATTATTTGACAGCCCTTAACGAGAAATTCGACTGCAAGGGCTTCTTTCTGTACCCAGAACACTCTGGCTGGGGCAGTCAGGAGCTTCCTACCACCCAAAATTGTGCTTG
>JACDOX010000236.1:61699-74021 GCA_014549065.1 Cardinalis cardinalis
ATTTTGTTCCTGAGGCCTCTCAGCTTCTCAGGAGGACAAATCCTAAAGAAAGGATTTTCCATAGAAGATGTCTGTGACACACAGTGTCACCAGTTTAGGATAAGTCACAAGGTGGATAAAAAACCCATGAGGAAACCCCTCAGCTGGGCACCTCACTCCAAGGATAAAGATAAAGCCAAGCCTGCACAGAGCTGCCTGTCCATGGAGCTGAGAGGAGCAGAAACAGGATCAGGATCCTCAGGRTCTGAGGAGTTCTGCACTAGGGAAGGGAAGGCTGGATCCAGCACAAAGCTGGACCTCAGGAGCTTGTCTTGGAGAGTTACTCTGAGCCAACACAGTTGGATGGAGGCAGCAAACACGATGTGAGCTCGAGACAAACATCTGATCTATAAATAACAAGGCAGCGACTCGCCCCTTCCCAAAGCTCTGGCACATCTCACAACTCTTCTGATATCACTGCTTGGGGCATTTATTTATTTATCAGCATTACCCCAGGATGAGATAATGCATTCCTTGATGTCTGCCTTACACCCAAGCATCCCAATTCTTCCGTGACCTTCACATATTCTCTGTTATTTCCCAAATCCCCACAAGCTTTTCCCTGCCGTGGAGGCAGCTGAGCACAGGCAGAGGAGGAAGGGAGGGTTCAGAATCCCCACCTGGCTCCGTGTCCCCAAATGCCACCCCACGTGAGCCACGTGCAGCGGGGGCTCCGAGGGCTCCATCCCCTCCACCTGCTCCACGGGAAGCCTGGCCAAGCTCTTCCCACGCTGCAGCAGGCTGGGAATTGCTTCCAAAAGACACTGAGGCTGAATGTTCCAGGGCAGCGATCCCTGACACGGCTGCTCTGCCTCAGCCCCCGGCCGTGCCCAGCTCTGCTGCTGCCAGAGGATTCCCCTTGCACAAAACCCAGCCCCAAATAACACCGAGCCCTGTCCTGGGGAGACTCTGCTGAGCAGCRCTCACACAGCCCCAGCAAACCTCACCCGGAGAGGAAGGCACCATTTTTTCATGTTAAAAACACCAAAAATTCACTTTTTGCCCTGCACTGGGGCGAGATCCTTTGGAGCTGAGGAAAAAGCCAATCTACATACCCTAGCAAAATGCATGCATTTGGCTTTTTAAGGAATGTGGCACSGGAGCTATCTTTAACCCAGCTGGGCAGTAACCGATGTGGAGAAACTCCTGTTTCTCTCCCCCTCTGCCAGAACTGATTTTTGAGAGGAAGAAATGCACTGAAGAATAATAACAATAGTAATAATAGTAATAATAGCAATAATGATAGTAATAATTATGATAATAATAATAAATATAATAGTAATATAATAATAATAAATATAATAGTAATATAATAATAATAAACATAATAGGAATATAATAATAAAAATGATAAATATAATGAGAAACTAATAGTGATAATAATAATGATAATAATAAATATAATAGGAATATAATAATAATAATGGGAAAACAATAATGATAATGATAATTATAATAATGTAAAAATAAATATAATAATACAAAGCACAGGCACATAAACAGTCAGGTCACTTGGATGGCTGCCAGCCTGGGACCCCCACCCTGCAGCTGGGGGATCTGGGGTCAAACCCCTCGAGGCAGAGCCCTGCAGGGAGCCCCAGCCCAGCGCACCGAATCCACCGCCCGCTTCTACAGGGACCGTGCCAGGGCACGCACGTACCTGGCCGCAGGTCGGGGTACCCCGCTCGCCCCAGGTAGCAGGGGTAGCAGCTCCTCCACAGGTAGCGGTAGTGCTCGCCCGAGGAGCCCGGGATGCCGCCCAGGCAGCCCAGGCACCACAGCAGCGCCCAGGGCCGGCCCATGAGCGCGGCACGGAGCGGGGATGGAGCGGGACAGAGCGGGGATGGAGCGGGAATGGAGCGGGACAGGGCAGGGATGGAGCGGCACGGAGCGGGGATGGAACGGCACGGAGCGGGGATGGAGCGGGGACAGAATGCGGACGGAGCAGGACAGAACCGGGCTGGAACGGGACGGGGCGGGGACGGAGCAGAGATGGAGCTGGATGAGGCAGGAATGGAGCAGGACGGGGCAGAGACGGGGCAGAGATGGAGCAGGGATGGAGCGGGACACGGCAGAGATGGAGCGGGACAGGACAGGGATGGAGAGGGGACAGAACCGGATTGGAACGGGACGGAGCAGAGACACAGCAGGGACGGGACACGGCAGGGATGGAGCAGGGATGGAGCGGGACAGGGCAGGGATGGAGCAGGGATGGAGCAGGGACGGGACGCGGCCGCGGCGGGAAGGAGCAGGGGATGCGCGGGGCGGCGCGGGCGGCTCAGCCGTGGGGCGGTCCCGCTCCGCCCCCCGCAGGTACCGCCGGGCCCGGGAGCGCCCCGGATCAGGATCTCCCCCTGGAGCCGTGGGGTTTGGGAAGTTATTAAACAGATATTTGAATAATTTAGTAATGCAATTTTTAATTTTTTTTTTATTTTTGTGATGTTTAATAATTTTTTTTTTTTTCAGTGGTGGATAAATGATTGTGAAATTTTTGTTTGTTCTCGTTAGGAATTTTGTCTTGGTTTTGATTATGCCCAGCCGGCCCCGGGGCTCAGGCTGATCCTCCACCCTGAAATAAACCCGCGGATTTGCCCCAAACCGGGCTGAGGAGGGAGGGAAGGCGGGCAGGGGGGATCAGGATCTCCCCCTGGAGCRCCAGGCTGCTGTGGTTACACAACCCCAGGCTTACACCAAGCAGGGAGCGTTTCACACCTCCCCAAAAACAGCGCCCAACACCAAAATTCCGTCCTTAAAATAACGACAAAAAGCAAAGCTTAATCACCAAATTTAAGCAGAAATGAGGAACAGCCACCGTGGCTGCCCCGAAGAAAACCATAACGCTCGTTCCCGCTCCCTGCAAGAAAGGGAATTTTATTTTACCTTTTTCATTAAATAAGAAGTAGGAATAGCTTGTTGGATTTTCCAGAGGCAAGCTCAAAAGCCTCATTTAACTTTCTGGAATGTTTTGAAACAATGTGCTYGCAGGGCTGAGCTGGGGAGGGGAGCAGGCCCTGCTACTCTGAGACGTTTTCACAGTATTATTTGGCCATAGTAAAATTCCAAATTAAAACTTGTGGTTTAGGCTGCAATGAACAGCATTCCACGAAAAAATTTTGAAACAGGCTGAATCCAGGAGGAAAATAGGGATTTCATGCTATTGCTGCAGCAATTTCCAAAGGAAGGTGGACTCCAGTCACGAGTCCCCTTTGCTGATTGTTCCAAGAGCAGCTTCCGAACATTTCAGGGACCTCTTCARCTCATCTTAATATTTACACAAGGCAACAGCCCACATGCTTCTCGTTATTATTTTCATTTCAACAAAAATAACAGACAAATTTTTGAGTCAGTTGCTTTGTGAAGGAAAAAAAAAAAAAACAAAACAAATTGACCTCTCTGAAGGATGCTGTGAATGTTTGAAATGGTCTGGAGAAGTCCAGCCTGATGTGGTGCACACAGAGCTTGCTCAAGGTGTATGGAGGGTCCAGCAGAGTCCCCAGGGAGATGCTCAGCACTGAGGGAGTTTTGTATTTGCAGGGACGAATGATGAATCTGACTGCATGCTCTTAGAAGGCTAATATATTATTTTATGATGCTATATTATATTAAAGAATACTATACTAAAGAATACAGAAAGGATACTTAGAGAATGCAAAAGAGATAATAATGAAAACTCTTTCATTATTAGCTAATAATATAATAAATCAGCTAATAATAAATCAGCTAATAATGACTTTCCAGAGCCTCGACACAGCTTGGCACCAATTGGCCAAAGAGTGAAAACAACTCCCAGCAGAACCCAATGGAACAATCACCTGTGGGTAAACAATCTCCAAACACATCCCACATGTGAGCACAACACAGGAGAAGSAAATGAGATCAGAATTGTTTTCCTTTTCTCTGAGGCTCCTCAGCTTCCCAGGAGAAAATCCTGGGCAAAGGGAATTTTTTTCAGAGAATGTGAATTGGAATTATTAAATACTTCACCCATTCCAAAATGGCATGGATTGTCCTTGCTGGCCCAGAGCAGGTCCTGGGAATGCTGCCCCCAGCCTGGGGCACTGCCATGGGCAGCTCTGACACCGAGGTGCTGACAAGCAGAAATGAACATTGAAAAAGGGGCCAGGCTGGGTTCTTCTGCTCAGAAATGTTACCAAGACTTGTCTGTCTTAAATTAGCCTTGTCTGGAGTGCTCACTGTGAGCAGCTTTTCAGGGAGTCCCTGACTCCTCAGGCAGCCACCAAAGGGATCTTTCAGGAGCTGGGAATTCCTCCTGCAGCTCCCAAAACAAGTGAGACTTCTGTGACAAACCTGCTCAATCCTCTTTCCTTGGACTGTGATAAAAACCTCGGCACAGTGAGGAAAATAAATATGATAAAAATATGATTAAAATATGATTAAAGATGATATAAATACTATAAAAATATTATAAAAATATAAAGAAAATTATGTAAAATATTATATAAAATATTATCTATTATATATGATGTATAATTTATATATACTATAATATATTATGTAAAATATAATATAAAATGTAATGCAATATATAATGTAAAATAAAATATTTAATGTAATGTCATGTAATAGACAATGTAAAATATAGTATTTAATGTAATATATAATGCTTGTGCTTCTGCACATGTCCTTTCTACTTAGGGATGGAAGGGAAAGTGATAATTGAGGATGGTCAGCTCCTGTGCTTGGCAGCACCTTGAGAAGTCAAATTGGGAATGAGACTCTGCAGAGTCACAGATGGGAAATGGACAGTGGCCCATCCATATTAATAGCAGTTAATTAATTCTTGCATTCAGAAATGCTGGACTAGCTAATCAAAAGAGGCCCTGCTTATGTCACAAGTTATGCTTGGCCAGGTCAGAGCCAGCTCCAGCTTCCTCCTCACCTAATTTACTTCAGCTGATTAAGTACCAAGGGTGGTTTGGAGTGTGGCAACACGTGAGGATCTGCAGCAGGTCATTGCTGCAGCTGGGAGCCAGCCAGGAGAGCAGCAGCATCCTTTAACAGGGACAGGGATGGGCTGGGCCTCTGCCTCTCACAGCGTTTCACTCAGATTCAGTCTTTAAATTCTTGTGCAGAGCCAAACAAATCAGAGCTGGTGGTGTGGTGCTTCACATCCCAACAGCATCATGAGCCCCAGAGTTAATTCATCCCTGCACAGGCAACCAGTCAACCTGCTCAGGTAAACAGGAGTGCTGGAACCTTCATCCTAAACCAGAACTAAAACCTAAAAACCAAAAACCAAACTAAACGTAAACCCAAAACCTAAAACCAAAACTAAAAAAACCCTAGACCTAAAAAATCCCTAAACCTAAACCATGAACCTAAATAAAACCTAAACCCTGAACCATGTTTCTTCTGACATATATATTAAAAAAAAAAGGACTCCAGACAAAAGGAAATGGCCAGATGGAGAGTGGGATAGCAGAAACATGCAGGAGATGGAACATGGAAGAGGTGAGGAAAGGAACAAGCTGAAGGATGAGGTCTGTGATTTGGGGCCAGCATGTCCTGGGCTGCATGCTCAGATATATTCCAGACAGGTTTTTGAACTTTTCTGTGTGTAGCATCAGCTGGGARCTAAACTGAGACCCCCATGTGCTGAATCAGGTTTATTTTTATGCACAACCCAGCTCAAATGGGAATTTTCATTTACTTTTGGAGCTAATGCCCTTGTCCTGTGAAGGCCATGCAAAGTGCAAATATAATTCTTTATGTCAAGTGGTGCTTAGAGGGATAAAATAAACAAGAGCTTGTGAGCATTGTGGTTTGGGGGTTGGTTTGTGATGTGTTCCCCAAGAGCTCTCCACTGCACTGCCCCAGCACGCCTGCCCCTGGGGCAGAGCCACATCCACACCAGAACCTGCCATGCCTCACAAACCAGGGCAGCTGTGACACCCACCCACTGCCTGTGCTTCTGCTGCAAGGGAATCCACACAATTTGGGCAATTCTGGGCAGGAAAAGCAGCACACTGAGCTCCTTCTGACCAGAGGGCAGGTTGGAAGCTCTCGAGCAGCTGAGATGAAGTTTTTTCCCTTCAAAACTCTGGTCCCTGGCATTTTCCTCCTCTCCACACAAAGCTGATGCTGTTGCAGAGCAGTTTGTTCAGCAGAGAGCTCTGAAAGTCCCAGCTTGATGTCACTCCAAGCCAGGAATCAAATCCCAAGGATGAAACCTTTCMAGTGCTGACCCCTGAACCCCCAGCTCCTCTTCTTGGGCCACCCTCAGGAGAGGTGTGGGCTCCAAACCCTCCCAAGCCAACACAGGCCTCCAAATAKCTGACCCTGTGGTTTGCAGCTTTATTCAGGCTCCACCAGGACTCTGACCAACACAAGCTGAATATTTCTGCAAGCTGTAAGCATTAATCAGTGCCTCAAACTCTCCCCGTCTGCGCAGACACAGATCCAACCCCGTCCTCTCCTGAAAACGTGTGAGAGCATGTGGGGAGTTTGGAAAGAGCTTCTTATCTGATGTAAAAAAAAATAGAAATTRATGTAAAAAGGGGTGAGGACAGCAGGGTGACACAGTAGTGGGGTTGTTTGAGAAGTGCAGCCACGGGGGAATAACTCAACACCAGCTTTGCTGGGCTGGAAAGATTTACACTCCAGCAAAGCAGGAGTGAGGCAGCTCAGTGCAAACTCTTCTCTCACTTCATTTAAGGCTTAATCTTCCTTAAGTGTCCTGTTTTGGCATGATGAGACCTGCCAACCCACACAGGATGGGTGAAGGGCTCCAGGATGCACTCAGACAGAGTCAGAGACAACAAGGGAGAAACAGGGAGCAAAGAGCTACAAATTATTCCAAGAATATGTGCAAAGGGATTCACACTGTTCCCCCTAAAAGAGTAAGAAATAAAGACCAAAAAAATAAAGAATAAAAAAAGAAAAAATTTAAAAGGATTGCTTGTTTCCACCAAAATCCTGAACCTCTTAATCATCAGAGAAGCTAATCCTCATCAGGGGAATTCTGGGGAAACTGGAAATATTTTCACTTGGCTAAGATAAGGGCAGAGCTGTTTATTTCACACATCTCTACAGTGGTACAGAGCCAGGAAATACTTTTCAGTTATTTTCAACAAAACAAGACAAATGTACCAAATTGGCAAGAAAGTGACATTTTTCTGTGGAATTCTTTAATGTCCAAGCAGATATCCACAGAAAACAGCTCTTTCCCTGTTCGTCAGCAATCTTTGTTAATTATTTGAATACTTTTGGTCTTCTGCAAAGCAAACCAGTGCTGCAAACATGCAAGAGCTCTGCCACAAAGCCATGACCATCCCAAACAACCCCCGGAGTGCCCTGGGTGGGTGTTTCAAGGACTCTCCAGGGAATTTGGAGCCTGGGGAAGGTGCTTTCCATGAATCCTGGGGCTGTGACACCATCCCAAAGCTGTCATCCTGCTCTTGGCTCTGATGGGCAAAGAGCTTTTTGCATTTCTCMGAGTCTGAGCTGAACCAGCAGCTCTTGCCCAGATGGAAATCCCAGCCAGGGCAAGGCAGGGCTGGYTCCAGCTGTGGGAGCACAGCTGGCACTGGGGGGTTCCATTTACACACACACTGGGGCTGCTCTTCCACTCCATTTTGGGACCAGGTTTAAGGCAAAACAGGGAACAAACTGGGAAAGAAAAAACTCATCTTGAAAGCAATAAAATACAAGGCATGGCCACAATCCCCACCTCGATCACCACAACCTCCTGCCTGTGCAGGAGATGCTGCACAAACCCAAACCCAACTGCTTCTTCTTTTTCCTGCAGCTCTTTTCCCCATCTGGAGCTTTCAGTGTTAATAAGAAAAAGCAATATKAACAGGTAAAAAACATCCCCACTCCTTCCTTGCCCAAAAACTCCAGATATCACCCAAAATATTCCTATCCTAGAGGGACTCCCATGGATAAGACACCCCCAATGTCCCAACTCTCTGGTTCTCTCTCTAACAACCTTCTTGTTCATGAAAATGAGAAGACAAAACTTCTCTGCACTGTAGACCTGTTGTTTTAGATGTTCTCCTTCTTGTCTTAGAACTGTTATCTCTTTCTACTAAAATTCCCTCAAATAAACACACACAAGCACCCTGGATAGCATTAATCCACAGAAATCTGAACTRAAAGGTTGAAAAATATAAAATAGASACCTTTATGCATTTTCTACCATTTTTTGTAATTCAATTTGAGAATGAGAAATGTTCCCCCACCGAAACCAGAACTCTCCCTACCCCAGAGCAGGGTGTGGGCCAGACCTGGAAGGCACAGAGAGCTAAAATTCCTTCAAATAAACACACACAAGCACCCTGGATAGCATYAATCCACAGAAATCTGAACTAAAAGGTTGAAAAATAGAGAATAGAAAATGGACTGTGCATTTTCTACCAATTTTTGTAACTCAAGTGGAGGATGAGAAACGTTCCCCCGCTGAAACCAGAGCKCTCCCTGCCCCAGAGCAGGGCGTGGGCCAGACCTGGAAGGCACAGAGAGCACTTTTCTCAAATTACCTTTTATTAGAGTGAGTGACTAATCACCAGGTGAGAAGGGAGGAATCACCACCCCCTTGTTACCGGATCTCTCCCTCCCACAGATTCCAYTGAGGAGCTAAAACCTGAGCTTCCCCCCCCCCAAAGCATCCTCCATCCTCCCCAAATCCTCCTGGAATCCTCGAACCAGCACTGGAGATGCTTCCCCACCCCTGCATCACTGCTAGGCCACTCCATTATTTTCGGATGCAGACCAAAATCGCCTAAAGTTTAGGGAATTCCAAGTTTCAGCTGGATGTGTGGGATATACGGGGCGGTTTCACAAAGATTTATCAGCTGCTGGCAAATTTCTGACATTTGGCACCGAGCGAGGCACTTCAAAAATGTATCTGTGCTTAAGAAGTTGCCTTTTTTTTATTTTTTTTTTCCTCTGTAAAGCAGCATTTCCTTCTTACAAGAGAGCAGAAAAATGGAGACAAATAGGGTTTGAAGGCTTTAGGGCTGGATGGAACAAGAATGGGCTGCAGCTGTGCCAGGAATGAGCTTCAGCCACGCCGTGCTCAGGGCTTCCTTCTGCTACTGCAGATAAATCTTGGTGGTTTTTTCCCTTGCTCAGCCAGAGCCAGCCCCATTCCCATCACTCCCAGATCTCTGCTGCAGAGGGAATCCTGTGACAATCCATGGGGATGGAAGGGTGGCAGAATGTGGATGGTGACAGGGTGTCTCGGTTTGGAAAGACAGGTGCCTGCTGAGGAAGGCAGGAGCCTCCCCTGAAATGGAGAATGTAAACCCTCCCCACCCCTCCAAATTGCTATAAATTTTAAATTAAGGGGCTCTCAGGCAAAAATATGGGAGCAGGAAATAACAGTTCTTTAATAGGGAAAAGGAAAAAAATAAAAGGATAAAATAAACAATGCAGTACACTAGAACAACACTGACAGAGTCAGAACCCAACCTGACACCCTGTGGGTCAGGGTGTTGGTGCCAGTCCCATTGGAAATGGGGCTGCAGCCCTCCTGCAGTGTCAGGGGTGGTTCTGCTGGAGCAAGGGGGATCTGTAGAGAAGGATGTATTCTTCCTCTGAAGATCCAGGGGAAGAAGAGGCAGCTGCTGTTCCTCTGGGGAATCCCGTGGAGGAAGCCGTGCTGGTGTCTCAAAAACCTCTGGATTATATCTGGGTAGCAATGCTTGGCTCCTCCCTCTGGGCTCACATCTCCCAATGGGATGTTATAGTTCTTATCAGCCATGCAGTGACATTCAATAGCTGTTATCAGCAATGTCCCCTCCCCAGGGAGGAGTGATTGTGATCACTCAGAGAGAGAGATAAGGCAAACTGCCCACTTGACAAAGGTGATCTGCCATACACATGATAATGGAAAACATCTTGCATTGCAATCTTCCAGGGCCATCCCTGGAACTGACACTTTTATTCTGCATCAACCCAGCCCCAGGTCAGCCCTGCMACAACAGCAAGGAAAGGTGTCTGCAGGCAGCACACCAACCTGTCAAGTCATGAGGAATTAAATGTGTTTCCAGCCAAGAACAGAGCTGGAGAAGGACAGCAATCAAAACAAGGCTGATGTGATCAAAGAGCCGCAGAGTTTAATTCCCTCAGCCTCTTCTAATTCGGTCCTGTCTGGGCTCAGAGCACCCWGGCTGCTCAAAAACACCAGACCCTGCAAGTTTTGTTTTATTTTCAGAAATCCTAAGACCTGCTAGAGCTTAATGAAATCCCCAAGGGTTTATATTTGCTTAATCCCCTCTCTGCAGCAACCTGCAGACAGGGGCTCATTCCAAGGGCTCTGGGCAGGGCAGGGTCCAGGCAGGGAGCTGGAGGAGGACTCTGGGCAGTTTGCACTCTGCAGGCCCTTAAAAGTATGGATTCCATAAATCCATAAATTCTAATTACCTTTTCTTAGAATTTCATAAATTCTAATTCCATTTTCAGAGTAAGTGCCTAAATGGAGGGTCTGTTTGAGGGGAGGTATGGATCCACATGAAGCCCAGCATACCTGAATAATAATAATAATAATAATAATAATAATAATAATAATAATAATAATAATCTACAATCCCTATTATTGTTTTACTGTTGTTTTTATTGTTGTTATTATTATGTTTAACTGCAGCTTTCATATAAAATTCCCTTTAGTCCTTCAACCAGACCCAGTCTCAGCAGGTTCCCCTGTAAGCCCTGAGTTTCTCCAGAGCTGGAAGGATCCTTGCCTCCACGTTTTGTCAAAATAAGCTTTGTGGTTGGGCTCTGCAAACACTCCTGCAGCTCCCCAGAGCTTGTATTTATCGAAGCATTATGGAACTTCCTTCCTCCCTGACCCAAACACACCATCCATAAATAAAAGGAGGAGTGTTCCTCATCCCCCAGCTCACCACAGGCTCAGCATCACTGCCTGAGGGTGAGGATTTGCCTCTCATCATCTTAGGGCTGAGCTCTGTGAGCTTTGGACAAACTCTGCAGTTCAAATCCAAGCTGAGGGATTGATCCTGGCTCGGACTCACAGTTCAGAGGATTCAGGTGCAGCTGCTGTGTCCTGACCACTCCTACCCTTCACATCACCCAGAAATGTAATTTTCAGGTGATTTTTCAAAACAAAACAAGCCAGTGTTGAGGAATGCTACTGCACCACCTAAATCCTCAGCAGTGAGGGGTTGGTTTTTCTTGTGCTCACGTGTTTGTGGTGGTGAGACACCAAAGGGCTCGTGCAGCAGGCACAGAGCCCTGCTCGCTCCTCCTGGAGATTCCCACAGAGCCTTGAAACCAAGGATGGGTTGCCTCAAATCACCCCACAGGCTCCACCAGTACTTGATTTCCAAGGTCACACACAGTGGATGTTAAAGAGTTCCTGGAAAATTTCTTAGTTTTAATCAAAATGCTGTGGAAACAGAAATAAATTCAATATGAARCTTCCTCCCCGATTTCTGTCAAAACTTTTTCAAATAATCTGCTTGTGAAACACCTACATTTGCTTTTTGTTTTCAAGGAAGAGTTAGGGAAGAGAACATTGCTCTGAACTTTCACCCACATTATTTTCCAGATAATCCATGCTCATTTAAAAACATAAAAATTCTTATTTGGAAGAATCCCATCCTGCTCCTCCAGCCTTGCACCTGTGCAAGATTTGTTTCGAATATATTCTGAGCACAAATCCGTGCCGAGGAAGGGACTGACAGCATCATCCCCTCCCTGGGGCACAGCACTGTGTGTGCATCACCATCCTCCTGCAACACCTGCACCAACATCCTGTCAGCAGGCAGGTCTGGTCTGGGAGGATTTACAGATTAATCTGGAGGGTTCAGAGCATCAGGAGCCCTGATGCTGGATGTGGTAACCACCCTGCAGCATCCTGGCATCCACCACTGTGACTGTCCCAGATTGCAAGGCAAGATGTATTCTATTATTGTTATATACATCTATTGCCAGAATACATTGTTATTATTATTATTATTGTTTTATATGTATTCTAACAATAATAACAATAATAATAATAATGTATTCTGTTAATAGATGTATTCTATTGTATGGCAGTTTGTGGTGGTGTTCACAGGGGTCCTAGGAYRAGGGAAGAGACGAGAATCTGACTCCATGTTTCAGAAGGCTTGATTWATTATTTTATGATATATATTATATTAAAACTRTACTAAAAGAATAGAAGAAAGGATTTCATCAGAAGGCTTGCAAAGAAGGAAGGGAATGGAATGATAACAAAATCTTGTGACTGACCACACAGTCTGAAACAGCTGACTGTGATTGGCCATTAATTAGAAACAACCACATGAGACCAATC
>JACDOX010000236.1:81166-91330 GCA_014549065.1 Cardinalis cardinalis
AGCCAAGCATTCCTACCTGGATCCAATCTGAGCCTGGCCCAGCCCAGCAGCCTTTGCCCCCTGCATTGCCAGAGGAGCAGCTTTCTGCTGCCCTGCACTGCCAGAGGGAGCCCAGGCCCATCTGCAGCAGCCCTGGAGCTGCAGAGGAAAACTCCCCCCTTGTGCAGGATCCCTGCTGCAGCAGAGCCACAGCTGGCACTGCAGGAGGGCTGAGCCCCCATGGGATGGGGCTGGGACACCTCCCTGACACACAGGGGGCAGGGACTGCTCTGACTGTTTTATATTACTGCATTTTTTTTTATTTTTTTTTCTTCCCCAATTAAGAACTGTTATCCCTGCTCCCATATCTTTGCCTGAGAGCCCCTTAATTTCAAAATTATAACAACTCAGAGACAGGGGGGTTTCATTTTCCATTTCAGGGGAGGCTCCTGCCTTCCTTAGCAGACACCTGTCTGTTCAAACCAAGACATTCACCTATCAGGTTTAAACTCACTCATGTGCATAGAACACTCTTTATTCCAAAGGGAATCTTAAACTGTTGCCTAAACCAGTACCTTTCAAAGTGCTGCAGCACACTTTGGCCGGAATTTTGGCCAGATTTTGRCCAGAACAGAGCCAGGAGCTGAAACGCCACAAAGAACACGATGACCTCGTGCAGAAGGGCTGCARGGAGGGGTCAGCTCTGCCCCTGCGCCTGTGCCCAGCCTTTCGAGGCACTTGGCAGCGTTTGGGGTGTCCGTGACACCCAGGCCGTGCCCACCTCTCCCTCGGGGCCGCTCGCTCTGCTGCCAGCACACAGCAGCAGTCCGTGTCTTACGCTGAAAAACTGGCACATCCCTGGGAAAAAAGACTCTCCTCCAAGTCTCTTTGTCTCCACATAATTAAGCTCAATACAACAAAGCATCCAAGTGGGGGGAGCGCTTTGGAGGGTTCTCAAGAGCCACAGTCACGTTTATAGCACGGGAAGGTCTGTGTAAAACTATTGATCACCGATCTCATGATTTATGTTTCCCCACAAATGTTGCCCATCACGTTCCCAGATGCATAATGGGGGTCAGGAGTAAGAATCTTGGAAAATAAATGGAAAAAGTTACACTGGCAAATGGCTTGTTTATGCCATAATTGGTATTAGGCAATTAATGGTGGGATGAAACATCAYAGTGCTGCTGAAAACAAAAAGCAATGCTGGGTAAAGAGCATTTAATGAGCACGTTTTATGTCGTCCTCAGCAAGTTTACTGCCAAGCCACAAAAGACATTTATACACACTCCCTTTTGTCTCTAATGAAAGGGTCGGGGCTACTCGCTTCTGGGGAGATTCATGAGTTTAAAAAAATAAAAAAAAAAAATTAAAAGCCGTGAATGTAATGTTTTAAACTGGAAATTCACCTCCTCAAAGGAGCAGCTGGTTTAGGTGGGAGAGGTTTCCTGGGCAGGGCCAGTCCCAGCAAAACCAGGTGCAGATCAAACACCTTCCCACAGAAAGATGGGGCTCAGTGACAGCCAGCCACAGGGACCTATTGTACAGCTCCAATAGCCAGATATGCCAAATATCTGACATTCCAAAATCTCCACTATTAATGAGGTGAGATCCTGAGCAACTGGGGGAAAAGGAGACTGAAATAATGTATATTTTTGCCAGGAGTCACTACACTCTGCTGTGCAATCCAAGGCAGGTTCCCAGCCTGTACAAAGAGGGATAATGCCTAAATCATTTTAAGCCAGAAAAAYTACCTGGTCTGCTGCTTCCCAAAACTCATTTTCTACATCTGTTTCTCCTAGGTATTTCTAACACCCCCACTCTCTGCTGAATATTGGGAAAGGTCAAAGCCAATGCTGCATTTCCAACCATRGAATGTGCCAGGATGGTGGCATGGAAGGGACAGGTGCCCCCAAACACATTCCTTAGAAGAGATCCAGGTCTTTTTCCCTCTTCCTTTCCCTCATCTCTGCCACAGGAGCCCATGGAATGCTCCTCACCTTCCTCCTCCTCATCCAGACCCAGCCCCAAGGCAAGGCCAGCACGGAGGGAAGTGCTCAGGAAAGGGACTTGTTGTCCTTGTTTTCCTTATAATGARTCTTGGTTTTAGGTTTGAAAAAATAAAAAAAGACATTTCAGGCTAGTTCTAGAGGGGAGCTTGCTAAAGTTCTCTGTCTGGGAGATACAGGCAGCAAGGAATGAGCTGCCAAGGGCCAGGAAAATGGTGCATTCACAGAACCCCACAAGTGAGGTATCAAACATGTAAAACCTCTCAGAAACCTCAGATTCCTGCTGGAGAAAAGTCTGGGTAAAGTGYGAACATTTTCCTAATTAATTTATCCCTAACTGTGAGCATTCTGTACTCCTATTTTTTTAACCATTTCTTCAGTTTAAGAGCACACATTTTTTAGGAGCRTATCCTGTTGCACCAGAGACCACAAAGTGAAAAGCCACGTCTTCTTCTCACATAAGTACAAAACCATCTCCAGCATTCTTCCAGTAAAATCCTTGGAGTTTTCTGGGGATTCATTTTGCGAGTTAAATACAAAATGCAATTTTATGGGCTGGTTTATCAAGGCAAACCCTCACCGAGCTCCTGCAAAAACACAAATCAACACAGAATGCCTGATTTTGACTGGTTTGGGCTGCAGAAACCCAGCTAAAGAGCAGCCTGACAACATCTGAGAGGGCAGGAAATAGCAGGAATTCAAGCTTCTCCCGGTGAAAACAGCAGAGGAAGCATGGACAATTTGCAGCTGGTGAGGAGAGGTATCCTCTCATGACACACATCTGGCATCCATCGGCRGGGCTGAAACCCAACACCCCTCACACAGCACAAGGGCATGCCAAGGAAAGGCACAGCATCCCCGGATCCTCTTTAACTGATGAGCACCCTCCTGCCCCTTCCTCCACTGCCTTTCTTACACCAGGCTCGGTTGTTTTGGCCCTTTGATCTCTGACAGTCACATCAGGACCATGAATCACAGAACTGACTCCCATTATCCGTGATTTGAAACAGCTCCTGGCCAGGGGAGCTGGGCTGGACCTCTGGGAATGGTCTAGCCAGTCTTTAAGCACGGCACATAAATCTCTGAAGGAAAAGAATCCTTATTTTAACCGTCARACATGAGTTATTCTGCTTCTTTTTGCATCTGCAGCGGGGTCCCACCTCAAACCAAGGCTCTGACACCTACAAGACCTCATGGAGATTGAGCCCCTTAGTGGGGTGAAAACCACCAAAAGCTGTTGCAGCCAGAATAGCTGCTAAGGAAGTCCAGGGTAAAGAAGCAAACAGGGCCTTTGCATGGTRTCCACAGATGTTTAATTCAGCCSTGCAGTGAGATGTTCAGGGTCACAAAAGGGGCCACTCCTGSGGAGAGTGCAGRCTGAACAGTGGCASGGGGCMGTACAAAGATGAGGGCCCAAGGGGGAACAGGGAGGGARTGGCTGACRCAGGAACRAGGRGAAGGAGCCAACAGGGTCTGACAGGGAAAGGTCTGACCAGGTCAGGGCAAGGAGCTGCTTTGGGCTCTGCAGGTGTTCTGGGGAACCATCCACAAGAGGGACCAGCTGACACGGATCCAGGAGTATCCCCATACCTGTGCCAGGTGTCCCACACACACCTTCTGTTCATGGGCCAGGCAAAGATGTCATCAGATGTCCCCTCTCCAACCAGATCACACTTTTTCCCCTATGGATGTCACATCATTGGTTGTTTTCTCAGCTCCTTGACCAACATCAGCCTCAGGCAGACTCACCAGAGATATCCTTCTCCTCCTGCCCACTCCTAAATCCTGCCAGGGCCAAAAAAGGGGCCACTCCTGGGGAGGGTCCAGGCTTTTGGTAGGGGCTGAACAGTGGCATGAGGGCAGTACAAGGATGAGGGCCAAGGGGGGAATAGGGAGGGAGTGGCTGACACAGGARCAAGGGGAAGGAGCCAACAGGGTCTGACAGAGCAGGGCATCTTTTGAGGGAAGCTTTTTGTGTCTCCCTAACTGTGCTTTCAACTCTGTTTCCTGGGGAAGCCTGTGGTGCAAGAGGGACTCTTCTCTSCTTGATGAACTGGGAATTGATTATCTTGATTGAGAATCCAARGTTTTGTGTCACTGTGCTGTGTTGGAAACTGGGTGGGGGGAGGAGGAATGTTTTGGAGGGTTTTCATTCTCAGTTTTATGTGTGTGCTCCTTTTTACATATAGTTGTAGGTTAATAAAGTTTCTTTATTTCTAAGCCTGAGCCTGCTTTGCTCTATTTCTGGTCACATCTCACAGCAGACACTGGGGAGAATATATTTTCATGGGGGCACTGGCATTGCACCAACCATGACACCAGGGAATGCCTCTCAGGGTTTCCACAAAAAAACTGCTCCCACCACCAACCTCCTGGTGGGCACTCATGGGGCTGGGCCAAGACAAAACCCAATGGCCATGGTGGTGCCCAAGCCCTGCAGTGTGCCAGGCTTTCCAGCCAACACTCCAGGGTTATTGGAACCCAGGAAATTCCTCTGGCTGCCCTGGAAGACTCAAGACCCTGACAGGGGGCTCAGAGACCCTGGCACAAAGCCCAAGACCCCCGTGCCTTTGATTTAGCCCTTGGAAAAACCAATTACCAACCTTATATGAGGATTCACAAGCCACAGAAGTTTAAATAGAATGATAGTTAGTTTGTTACAAGATAGAAAAAGTAGAATTTTGAGTTTTTAGAATGGGGGTTCAGAAGCCAARATGGAGGGATTTGGGCGTGGAGCCAATTTGGGCGTGCTTTGTCCTTCTTTCTTCTTGGCCTCCATCTTCTGGGTGATGTTGGCACTTTTAGATTGGTTTAGAGTAGAAGCTCACTGTCTAACATAGGTGATAGGTATTGGAAAGTTATTGTAAATATTGTACACGTAGTTTTTAGTATAAAAAGATAACACCACTCCTTGTCCTTCTTTCTTCTTCTTGGCCTCCATCTTCYGCTGTGATGKTGGCACTTTTGGATTGGTTTAGAGTAGAAGTTCACTGTCTAACATAGGTGATAGGTATTGGGAAGTTATGGTAAATAATGAACACGTAGTTTTTAGTATAAAAGATAACACAGCCCAGAGGTGGGCAGAGTGCTTCTGACTGTCCTGCTGAACGGACTTCGGCTGGACAGGAGAAAGAATTTTATAGATAAGAAACAATAAACAACCTTGAGAACGAGAACTGAAGAGTTCTGACTCCTTCTTCAACCACCAGGCYGTGAAAAGAGACTTTCTAACACATCTCAGGGTCATTCTGAGCAGCAGAAGCCCCGAGAGTTGTGGATTCTGTTTGTTCCCCGTGTCGCTTCAGCGGTGCCCGAAAAGCTGCAGCATCCCAGCCTTTCCAGCCGGCATCCCGGGCTAAATGGAAAGTCAAACATGAAGGAATGACTTCAGAGAGCAGCTCGGGGCCAGCAGCCCCAGCACCCGGCCCGTGAGCCTCCTGGCATCCCGTGCTGGGCCTGCTGCTGCAGCGGGGAGTGGAGCATTTCCAGATCCATGGGTTTATGGGCTCGGAGAGGCGGGAAGACAGGCAGTCAATATCCATTAATGCACCGCAAACTAGAAACACCTGTTGGCCTCCAGAGCTGGGTTTTGGCTGGTTTWCAGAGAGAGAGAGAGGGTGGAACAGGTGCCCCTGTGGCCTGCAGGAATGTTGAGGGGGCGCAGAGGCCCCACAAATGTGGAATGATGGAAGGGAAAAGCGGCCGCACCGTTCCGCGCAGCACATGTGTCACTGTCTGCAAGCTGAGCCCAATAAAATTAAGTGTGTCTGGGAGGAAACCAGCCATGCTGGGGCTGGGGAATCTCAGCCCAGAACGGTGAGGGTTCCCTGGACTCTGCTTTCAGTCTGGAGATACCTCTGCTGAGGAATGTGCAGGGAAAACCAGTCCCAGGGCCACAGCTCCAGCCCCAGCATGGCTTTGATGGTTCTTGTGGGTCCCTTCCAGCCCAGGATGCTCTGTAATTCTGTAATAATTCTGTAATTCTGTCATTCCATGATAAAGAAGCTGCAGAGGAACAAATTCCCTGAGCTGGTGCTTTGATCCTGGTGCCACTGATGCAAGAGGTGTCCCATTTTCCAAGGTAACATTTTCCATTTGAACTTTGTAGAACAGTAAAAAGCGATCATCAAAAACTCCTTCATGGGCTGGTGCTACCTGGATTTCTCTGGGGGGGTTGTTAGTGGGCGATTTTCTTCCTTCTCCACTATCAATCAACTCATTTGGGATCCAGGGTGCACAGAATATCAAGCTCCGGCCCAAGGGAAAAACACAACAGGAACTTGCACGCACCGAAATTCGCATCAAGAATGTGTGGAAAGTGTCCTCCTCTCCTCACATAACTCACATGGATTAGACCTCTGGGGAGAGAACCCTCTGAGCATCTTCCCAGAAACAAAAAAGGTATTTGTAACGACTGGAATCTCAACATGTGTTTGTTTCTGAATTATTAAATCCATTATTGTGTTGTGCTGAGCCCATGCAGCATGGGAGAAAAAACAGAAACGCAACAAACAAGGTAAAAATGAAAGGCAAACCTGTTGCTGAGGTGGGAAGAGGCTGCTTGAAAGATGTTATCACCTGCCAGAAAATAGGGCTTTAAAATGATGCCCCAGAGAAAGCGGCACTAAATGAATTAAAAAAATGTTTTCTCCAACCTTTCCAAGCCCAGAAACAGAAAGCATAACATACCAATGATTTATTGTGGAGTGGGCTGTGTGTTTAAGCATAAATTAATTCTACAAATTCCAGGCAGCTTTGCAGCAATGCTTCTCGTTCCTGCTGTTGCCCTCACTCCTCACCTCACTCTCCAATCCTCCTGTTTCACTTGGAACCTGGCCCTTGTGCCCATGGCTAGTGTGGCTCCCACACCAGTGATTTGCAGCAGATCCTTTGAAAACAGGGGAAGATTCAGTGAATTATTGGATTTTATGGTCTTAAAGGTCTTTTCCAAACTAAAGGATTTGATGGTTCTGTCACAGTCAGGTAGTCAAGCTGCTCCCTGTCATTYTTCTTTTGTGAATCCACTGAAGACCTGGAGATTTTAGTCTTTCACAATCATGTTCTCTCTCATTGCAAGAARCCCATAATTGGTGAGGAACTGTGAGTTTAGAATGGTCCTTGGCTACCTGACCAGGGGGATGGGCTCAATCCTCTCCAGAAACGATCCAAGAATTCAGCTTTAATTCAGTCTCCTTTGCATTCGTGTAACAAATCCTTCTTATTACCAATTACACGACGGGATCCCAGCGGTCCAGTTACACTGCAGCATTGCACATTGCCTGGAAAATAATCCATTCTCCTCCATAAATGTCCCTTGACTCACCTTTGAGCTCACAAGCCTGGCTTTCCCCGGGTGGTTTACGGGAAGAAAACACCTTGGGCAGACTCTGCTGCTCTCAGAGCCATAAACTCTGCCCAGCCCTCACCCAGCTGGGGCTTTGCAGCCCTGGCCCCTGTTTAATTGGTCACAGCTGGCTGGGAATCTCCTTGCAGGGAGATTAGAGCAGAGGAGGGATCACAGGAGGTGCTGGGAGCTTCAGCCCTCACCCAAGGGGATGCAGAGCTTTGGAGATGCCATCCAGCACTTCACATGACTTGGCCCAAGGTACCCATCCCTCATAACAAAGCAGGGGTTTTGTCTTCTTCAGGTAGCTCAATGAGCCATTTCCTTCCAAGTTTTCTTACCCTTGGCAGATCCTAACATGAGGAGCCAGTAAAGATCTGTGTGAACGTTTCAAATCAGGGGAAAAGATTCCGCTCTGGTTTATTTGCCAAAACCTAAGCAGAGGGCTACAACTCAYCCAAAGGACTTGAGCCGTATATTTTCTTCAACCCAATATGATAATCTCTTTTAAATGATCATTAAATCCTTAATTCTTGAGCTCAGCCCAAGGAAAGCCTGAAAAGAACAAAGCCAGCCATATTTCAAATCCACCAAAGCCCATCAGATTTGAGCTCTGCTTCTCRTGTTCCTTTAAACAAATGGCCAGCAACACTTTTGCCTCTGCACTCTCTCCATCACTCACCAACAGAGCTGGACAGAGCTGGACAACATCACACACATCCAAAAGGCTGTTGGTGCACTCCGGTTCACCTTTAGAAATTCAGATCATAGGAACTATCCAGTTATTCACAGAGTTATTGCCCTGCTGGAGGTGGTGCTGGGTGTGATAAACAGCGCCGTGCTCGACCAACACACCTCAGTGAAGGACYCTTCACCCTGCAGGTACAAGTCCCAGGACACTTCTTTAGCGGGTACAACAACAGACATTCCCCTGGCTCCAGCACACTCCCTCTTTTCTTCCAAACTGCCTTTACAAAAGATGGTTTTTAGCTCGTGCTGGATGTGATGAACAGCACCAGGTTTGACCAACACATCTCAGTGAAGGACTCTTCACCCTGCAGGTACAAGTCCCAGGACACTTCTTTAGTGGGTACAACAACAGAGTGGCTCCAGCACACTCTCTCTTTTCTTCCAAACTGCCTTTACAAAAGCTGCTTTTTAGCTGAATAAGCCCCTGCATCGCCTTGGCTTGCTTCCTCTCACAGATTTCTTCAAAGAGCTCAGCCCTACCTGTTTGCCAGCTCTTAAATACCATGCTTGGCTGATGGACAAGCCGATAGCACAGGACGTGGCCAAGCTCTGCACAAGCCGCCCTTGTTCCACGGCCTTCCTGAGCCAAAATACAAGAAAATCCCAGCAGGAATCTCCTCTGGCCTSGCTCTCCTCTCCCCTCCCCAGCAGAAGGCTAACCTTGTGAATCAGGAGGCTGCTTATAAATAAAAGTATTCGGACTTCTTGGCTGCTGGGAGAAGTGCTCTGCTTAATTTAGGCCCGGTATTATTAACCGTGGATTCTCTCCAATGAGCTGACAGCTGAAGAACAATTGCAGCCATTTAATTCCACAAAACGGATTTTAAATTGGCCTCATGCACTGGAAGCATCGATCACAGACTCTTGCTACCGTCATTCTGAAGTCTGCACCGGGCTCTGCTCRGGCTGGGGAAGTCACCTGAGTCTGAACTGGCGCTGTCACGCGAGTTTCTCCGTCTTGGAAAGAGCATCTGGCTCCTGGATCCAAGAAAATACTGCCTGTGCTTTCCTTTGCTTCCAAAGGCTGAACCCTTCCCGYTTCAGCTTCCAACACCTCTGAGTGTTTCGCAGTCCCATGTTTCCCTGGCCTCCAGCAAACCCCTCTCTCCCAGCCCTAACACATCCAAAGGCTTCCAAGTGAGCAGCTCCAGAGAGATTAGCAGGAGAATTCAGGTCCTTAGTCAATCAAACAACACCTCAAAGGCTGGGCAAAAGAGGGCAGCGCTATAAAAGAAAGAGACAATGCTGGTCGCCTGAAGCAGGGCTGTAGGAAAGGCATTTTGTGCTGTTCTTGTGAGCCAGCAAAGGATTCCTGAAGATAAGGTAAGCCCCGTGTCTCTCCCGAGAAAGACACCAAGGTTGTCACCATGGAGATGTGATGAAGGAGAGAAAGTTAAAAGATACAGACTTTAGCTGGCTCACAAAATGATGTGGCCCCTTGTTCACCTACTGAGAACTTTGTTTCTTTCTTATGACCAATGGGCAGTGAATGTGTATGTTAAGTAAATGTAAATATCTTGTGTTGAGGAAGATGAAACAGGAAAGCCTTATAAATACGATTGCCTGGCAAAAGATTTTGAGAATATGGAAACTGTAAGCGAGATTGAAATGAAAGCAACCTTTGAGAGCCCTCAGTTACTGAACAAATGGAAAACAATGGTGTGGCCAGCTGAAGGTGATCCCCTTTTGATGGAACAACACCCTCTGCTTGCAGACAGGCCCAAGGGCCAGAGCAGACCCTGCCAGCTTGGCAGAAGGGGCCCCAAGAGGAGTTTGTAGGGTTTAAAATGTAACACAGTATGGTAATGTAATGATTCTTATAGGCTGTATGTAAATGCTGTAGGATTTGTATCTTGTACTAGACTGGTTAGTGAGAATCAGAATATTCAACACAGAAGAAGATTTATGGTATTGTAATGAGAACTTTGTTCTCTTTTACTCTTTCGTCCGCTCTCTCTCATCCTCTTTACCACACTCTTGCCTTCTTTCTCTTTACCTCTCTCTCTCTTTTTTGGGCCTGCTCTGAGCTGTGGCTGGCAGCTCCCAGCAGGGCCCTGCACTTGGCCCTTTGCAATAAACCCC
>JACDOX010000236.1:92341-141702 GCA_014549065.1 Cardinalis cardinalis
ATGGTGACTCCACCACCTCCCTGGTTCCTGGAAATTCCCCAAATTCCCCCAAATTCACAGAATTCCCCCAAATTCTCAGAATCACCAGCTTGGAAGAGACCTTCAAGACCATCGAGTCCAACCCAGCCCCAACAGCTCAACTCAACCCTGGCAGCCAGTGCCACATCCAGGCTTTGTTAAACACACCCAGGGATGGGGACTCCACCACATCCCTGGGCAGCCATTCCAGAACTTTATCCCCTTTCTGTAAAAAATTTTACCACCCTTCCTGTGAAAAACTTTTTCCCTAATATCCAACCTATATTTCCCTTGATGCAGCTTGAGACTGGACTATTGTCCAGCTCAACCTCTGCTGCAAAGCCAAGCTCACCTGATGGCAGGTGGACAAGCAGAGCAGGGGAAAAAAAATCCATTTCTACACTGACAGGATCAAAAAGCCACTAAGAGGCAACAGAAAAGGTGTTGAAACCTGGACAGGCACATGCAGAGCTTCCTGCAAGAGCTCACACAGCCCCACCGAGGGCTGTGGTGATTGAAGCCAGAGGATGGGTGAATGTTGGGCCTGTCAGCAGCTCAGGAGAGCAGGAAGGACAGCACCTCACCCTGCAAGGAGAGCACTGGGGAGCTGCTGCCGCCCAGCCAGGGTAAACACTGGGGAGCTGCTGCTGCTGCTCAGGGCTGGCCAGCAAAAATATCCCGTGCTGAAAGCTCTGATAGGAGTCTGGCCAGGACAGGGAGCGTCCTGCCTCTAAAGAAAACACATCTGTGTTTCTTTCCAGGCAAGAAAAAAATGGTTCCATTCGGATCAGACCCGRGTTTCTTGAAGATGAGTGAGGCATGGAATGGCACAGATCCACTCACATGGGTTATTCCCATGTCCTTTTCACCAAAGRTGTGTCCTGCCCACGTCCAGAGCCGCTCCAGCCCAGTACTCGCTCCATCCTTTCTCAAGGAGGAACCATCATCTCACACACCACGATAGCTCCTCTGACATGTGGCAGATAAGGAAAGAATGAGTCACTGGTGAGGTGTCCCAGCCTCTCATCCCATTAGGAAAATCCAGCACAAATGTTGACTGATGAGCAAAGCCAACCACCCAGAGCGCTTTTGACAGTGAAAAAGAAGATGAACATCCAGACAATTAGGGKTTTTCACCAGAAATTTGTCCAATAAAAGTATCTTTTTTGGAGCATCTTTTTAAAAGTTTCTTTATTTGTCAAAAAAAAAAAGTCCTTTTACCAAAGAGAACCATTGACAGGAGCCAGTAAGAAATTAAGATGAAGGGAAGGATGATCTTGTGACTGGGGCCTTCCTGTATCCTAAATCAGCACATTCTCTGTGGCAAGGACTGTGAGGTTTGAAAAAATGCTACAAATAACCAAAGGCATCAAGAAACAGACAAAAACAATATGAATTTTCTGCCAGCTAAGGCTAACACAGCTGTTTCATTGGTCTTTTGGAATTTTTCAGGGGCAACATCTCTTGAAAAGCAGGATGGAAACCACAGTTAAAATGAAACTGGAAGGTCAGGAAAGCTGTCTGAAGGTGCCTGCAAAATGATCACTGTCCCCAGTCCCCTGTGCCTGTATCTGTCCTTCACCTGCAGGCAATGAAAATGCCCAAACCTTYACAAATGACAGGCCTGGGAAAGAGCAAAGTGCTGTCTGGCAGAAGGGGATGGMAGGGGGTCATCTCTGCCCTGGGTGTGAAATATAAATCACCCTGGAATGAAAATAATTTGAGGTTGCAAATGCAGAGGAATGCTCCTGGTTCAGCTGAGCTTTCCTCTGCCAGGAGGCAACAGGGCAATTAATGCTTTACAAACTCGGGACAAGCTGCACAAAGAATGATTTATCCCCTCTGCTTYACATTCTTGCCTGTTCCTTGTAATTAGTTCACTCCAAAACGCCAGAGTTTGGACTGCTYTCTGCCTTTAACTTCAGGGAGCAGAGCCRTAATTTGTGTCCTTGTGTCCCCTTGGCCATCCCTTTTTCACAGCCCATTCCCAAAATGGTGACAGTGGGATCTGACAACAGATATTCAGGATCTCAGACCTTGATTTAAAATATTCTATTTAAAATATTCCCACCACTTTGCCAAAATGGTGACAATGGGATCTGACAACAGATATTCAGGATCTCAGACCTTGATTTAAAATATGACGCCCAAAGCCCCAACTTCAGGTCCTTTGTGCAAGGTGAGTAAAATCAGTGCCACTCCAGTATTTTCCTCTCCTCCAAATCAAGCCAACCATTTCCCTTCCAATAAAATATTGGGGGTCTCCAAAATGTCTGTTTGATTTTCAAAGCTTGGGGGTCTCCAAAATGTGTGTTCGATTTTCAAAGCTCCAACCAAATATAACTGTGGGAATTGCTAAACATTTCCAAGTGTGAAAATGCTTTTACCTTTCAKGTTTTGCACAGGAAAACACACAACATTTACCCCATTGATGGAACTGGGATTGTGGGCGTGGAGTTTGAATAGAAGTGTGTGATGTCACAGGGTGGAAAATTTAGTTTAAAGTTTTAAATATAGTAATATATATAAAGCAAGAAGGAGGATTTAGGGCAGAAGTCCTTCTTTACCTTCTTCTCCATGGGTTTGGGTAGGTTTGTGTAATTGGATAGAAAAGTCCACATTGTGAGGCACAAGTAATTATTTACTAGGTTAAAAGTAAATAATTTAGGYGTCATTTCTTAATTAGGCAGTTTATCCTTTAAAAACCTTGTAGAAGAGATACAGCTSCATTTTTAGTTTGYTAGAGTGAAGYGCTGTAGAACTCACAGTTTGTAAGACTGCAWTATAGATAAAATCTAATAATAATAAAAGAATAAAATAAATAATAATAATATAGATAAAATCTAGGTAATTTATCTATATTTATCTATATATATTGATYTATATTTAATCAATATAGATAAAATCTAATAATAATAAAGAATAAAATAAATCTAATCTAATAAAAGACTAATAAACATCTGAGTCCAAACAAGAAATACCATCTCCCACTTTTTATCCCAACTCCAATAAAGAAAATAAAAATATAAAACACCACACTGGAMCTTGCAGACTCAGCAGGGAGAGGGATGAGAGAGACAACCATGTGTCCCTGCAGTCCAAGGAACATTCCAGCTTTTAGGGGCTGTTTGCTGTGAACTATCATATTCCCAACCCAGAACATCTGTCAGCCACCAAATACAGGAAACTCAATAACCTTCAAGAGAGAGGCTTGTACATCTCACAAAGGTTAATTAAATAAAGATTAGCAGCCCCAAAACGCAGCCTGGCCAAAGATACAAGGTGTCACAGGCATCTTTTATGGAAAATCCTTTCCTTAGGATTTTTCCTCCTGAGAAGCTGAGAGGCCTCAGGAACAAAATGTAAACATTGATTATCTGCTGCTGTGGAATGCAACAGGTGGATCTGTGATTGGTCTCATGTGGTTGTTTCTAATTAATGGCCAATCACAGCCCAGCTGGCTCAGACTCTCTGTCGGAGCCACAAGCCTTTGTTATCATTCTTTCTTTTTCTATCCTTAGCCAGCCTTCTGATGAAATCCTTTCTTCTATTCATTTAGTATACTTTTAATGTAATATATATCAAAAAATAATAAATCAAGCCTTCTGAAACATGGAGCCAGCTCCTCTTCTCTTCCCTCATCCAGGGACCCCTGTGAACACGGTCACAACAAGGTTCCTTTCCAAGGTGGCCACACTGCCCTGGGCTGGCTCACGCCACAGCCGCGACCCCGGGGTTCCTTTGTTTGACCCAGCTTTAATCAGCTTCCTTCTCTGATTCCAGCAAATCCCGCCACGGATGGCAGCCAGGAATAAAGGCTATTGTACAGCACAGGGCTGTGCTTCACAGCAAGCCATGATAAGTATTTCCTTCCCAAACATCCAAGCTCCCCAAGCACCGCAAAAGCCAAGAGGAGATTGTCAGAGCCTTGCCGATAAAACAACGGCGACGGTAAAACGCGAATAAATCAGGGCATCCCTCGCTCCAAAGCTCTTGGAATTAAAGGAGGAATTTGGCAGGGCTGCTTACTGTGCTGGCAGTGAGGGCCCTGGAAGCCAGGGGAGCAGTGACAGAGCTGCAAGGATCCCTCTCAGCAATTCCCACTCTTGAGAAAAACGCCAGAACCACAGGCGGCTGCAAGGGGGAGGATGAGGWTGGTCCCACATTCATCATCAGAAGGGCAAACACCCCATCCCTGGTGATATGCCCAAAGCCCCASAGAACGCTTGAATAAACATAAAAGAACACAGTTTAGCTGTTGGAACTCTGGTCACTGAGAATTTTAGACTTTCTGCACTGATCCCCAAGAGAACACTGCATTTAACCTGAGGCTGTGGAGAAGGCTTCCAAAATGGAATGACAGAAGTGGGATTGTGAGTGTGGAGTTTGAATAGAAGTGTGTGATATCACAGGGTGGGAAACTGAGAGTTTGGGGTTTTAGAATATTGTAATATGTATAAAGCAAGATGGAGGTTTTAGGGCAGAGGCTGGTCCTTCTTCTCTTTCTTCTTCACCTTCTTCTTCTCCTTCTCCTTCACCTTCTTCTTCTCCTGCACCTTCTTTTTCACCTTCTTCTTCTCCTTCTTCTCTTTCTTCTCCATGGGTTTGGGTGGTTTTGTGTAATTTGATAAAAAAGTTCACATTGCAGGCCACAGGTGGTTGGTTATTGGGTTAAAGTAAAAATAATTTAGGTGTCATTTCTTAATTGGGCAGTTTATCCTTAGAAGGCCTTGTAGAGGGAGAGACACAGCTYCATTTTTAGTTTTTTGGAGTGAAGTGCTGCAGAACTTGGGGTTTGCGGGACTGTAACAGAGATAAGAGCTAACAAACATCTGAGTCCAAACAAGAAATACCATCTCACCCATTTAATCCCAACCCCGGCAAAAAAAAGTTAAGACTCGACATTTAACCATTTTGGAAAGTTGATTTTTTCTTTTAGTTGACAGTGCAGTGCTCAACACACAAAGTCTCAAAATTTAGGATAGGAAGGAAATTTCCTCAGGCAATGTCCAATGGCTTTCCTTGAGAATCATAAGAAATCATCAGGTCTGTGATGAAATTATGCTTTTCCAGCCAACAAGTGGGTGAAACAGTCAGAAAACAACTCATGCATGATCTAGAGGCAACAAACACAAGTAACTTGTGCTGAAATTGAAAGGATCTTTCTAGAACAGCCCAGTGGSAGCTGCTCCCACCTCTGCAYTGAGCTTCCCTGGGAGCTGGTGCCCCATGGTGGCGTCACCTTCGGGCAGCCCAGAGGGTGAAATGGAGCTAAACTGTAAGTAAGGCAGAGCAGCCACGTTTCTCTGTTCTCACCCAGCCGAGTGTAAAATGGACACGGAGACACAGAATGCTCAATTAGGCTTCTGAAATCCACCTTTCCAAACCGTCCCCATAAACCCACTAACAAGGTTGTGGTTCCTCCAGGGGAGTGTGTGCTTCTCATAACTCGTGAAATGCAGCCCGTGGTTTCTRTTTCCCACTGGGGAATGCTGATGTCAAAAGCAGAAACGTTGGGAGCAGGGGCACTGTCATGTGTGTGGTGCTTTGTTGGGGGGTAAGGACGCAGAACAAGCATCCATCTTCCTTTCTAAATCTGTTTAAAAGATTTGCACAATGAAATCTTCTCTCTGTTCACTGATCTGGACAGAGCTGTGGTGACGGCCAGCTCCTCTCCTCATTCTTTTTTCCCTCACCTCCTCTTTTCCTCCCACTTTTCACTGAAGAAATYACTCCAAACTCCAAGAGCAATGGGGCTGGTAGGAATATATCTCACAAAAACCTGGAGCAAAGAGCATCAAATGATGACACAGAGGAAGATACACAGTGGTGGCCTCTGGTCCAGCAGCTCCCTCAGACCCACCCCAAACACCTCTGCTGAGCCCTGGGCTAAGAGAAGCCGTGGGGACCAACCTATTCCAACTGATGCATCCCAGGAAGGAGCACACTGCAGCCACCAACGGTGYCACAGGGCCTTCAGGTCAGTTACCAACCAAACACGCAGAGCTGTGATTAAATTACAACCCCTTGTACAATCTGGGACCACCTGGCAACAATTGCAGCAGCACTGGCTGAACGCAGGGTCCCCCGCGCACGTGGGCTGCGCTGGCTGCAGCTTCTCCCTCCTGCTTGCAAGCTGGGAGCCCCCCTGGCTTCTCTTGCCATTCCAGCTAAAGCTGTAACTAATTAGTGACAGAAAAAGCAGGTCTGTGATTACACATTTCGTTTCGTGTCATTATAACTGGCACCCCGCGCGGGCTTCCAAAATGGCTCCGAAATTCTTGGCACAAAACGGCCCAGGCCGGCTCCAAAACACTGATTGTGCACTCAGAGAAAAAAGGGATCACAGATGGAAGCAGTGCAAGGCAGGGCTTGCAGTTTAGGGGCAGGACAGCTTGTGCACACCAGGAGATAAAGCTGCAAAGTTATCAATTGTCAAAGGAAACTCAAAAGTGTGAGGCTGACACACGAAATCCAAGCTGGGAGCAGGCAGGGATTACCTTCCCAAAAGGAACCCAGAGCTGGGGGGTGTCAGCTTGTCACGCCTGAGAAATCAGTTCTAACCCACTGTACATGGAAATTTAATAACCACGTTACTGTGTTCCCAGTATTGAATCTCCCATACATCCAATATTGGCTCTGTTTTTCCTGCAGGAACACAATCGACTTCCTGATTTCTCCTCCATGCTAAATCCTGCTCCTGGCTCACACAACACCTTCTGCCAAGGCTGCACTGGCTGGGGGAGTTGTGATTGGGGAGGTTTGGTGAGTAGGGAGGTTTGGTGAAGGTTTAGGCGAATGTGCCGTTCTCCAAATATTCACATTTGCCATCAAAATGCACTGTCTTACCAGAGAGAGCTGTGTACCTGCTTAAAGGGCCTTTCTTCTATYAATTCTTTTACCACACAGGGACACCCGGGGTTAGGCCAAACCCCACAAATTTTGCACCTTCAATGCACTAGAACCAAAATCCAGAGTCTCAGCATTGGCTCTTTTAAAGACCTGATGATTTTTCAAAGCCCCTCCCTCCAGAAGAGAAGATTATTTACAACACAAAGGTAGCATTGAAGCCCAAACACTCTCTCCTGGAACTAATGAGCCCGTGATGAAATGCTGCTTCACAAAGCCAGTTATCTTCTCATCTAACACGTTAGTCTTTAGTAGCTTTCCATGACCACAGATCCCTGGGGACTGCAGTGATCCCGGATCAATCCCMGATCAATCCCATATCAATCCACGCAGCGCATGTGTCACTGTCTGCAAGCTGAGCCCCATAAAATTAAGTGTGTCTGGGAGGAAAGCAGCCATGCTGGGGCTGGGGAATCTCAGCYCAGAACRGTGAGGGTCCCCTGGACTCTCCTTTCAGTCTGGAGATTCCTCTGCTGAGGAATGTGCAGGGAGAACCAGTCCCAGGGTCAYGGCTCCAGCCCCAGCAYGGCTTTGATGGTTCTTGTGGGTCCCTTCCAGCCCAGGATGCTCTGTAATTCTGTAATAATTCTGTAATTCTGTMATTCCATGATAAAGAAGCTGCAGAGGAACAAATTCCCTGAGCTGGTGCTTTGATCCTGGTGCCACTGATGCAAGAGGTGTCCCATTTTGAGCACTGGAATTTGGGAAGCTCTTTCCAAGCAACCTGCTCATCCTCATGCCTGTGGGTTGCAAATATTTCCCTGCACAGCGAGGCAGGAACAACTTCCCATCTCCAGGTGTGTGCCAAGGTGTTCCAGCCCCCAGGTTTTCCCTGCTCTGATCATGCAAGAGGGGCTGGTGTTTCTTTTAGTCCTTTCCTTCAGGGCTCAGCACCGTAAGAGGGAATGGGTTGCCCCTGTTCTGCCTGCACACTAGCAGACAAAGCTGCACATCCCCTCACAAAGCTGCACATCCCCTCACAAAGCTGCACATCCCCTCACAAAGCTGCACATCCCCTCACAAAGCTGCACACCTCCTCACAAAGCTGCACATCCCCTCACAAAGCTGCACCTCCTCCTTCGTGCCACCCCTGGGAGCAGCGGTGACGGCGTGCATGTGACCCGTCGGGCCCCCACCCAAGCTGACCTTAAGAAAGGCATTAAAAAGGAGAAAAATCTCCTGCCCTTATTCATTTCACTCCACAAAGCCAGTTATCTTCTCAGCCAACACTTCAGTTGCTTTCCATGGCCACAGATCCCTGGGGACTGCAGTGATCCTGGATCAATCCTGGATCAATCCTGAGCTCTGGAACTTGGGAAGCTCTTTTCCAAGCATCCTGCTCATCCTCATGCCTGTGGGTTGCAAATATTTCCCTGCACAGTGAGGCAGGAACAACTTCCCATCTCCAGGTGTGTGCCAAGGTGTTCCAGCCCCYAGGTTTTCCCAGTTCAGATCATGCAAGAGGAGCTGTGTTTCTTTAAGTCCTTTCCTTCAGGCACCGTAAGAGGGAATGGGTTGCCTGGCCAAACTACACAGTGGTTGGGTTTTTCCTGAATCTTTCACCTTAAACACCTAAAAAACCACGTTTTCATCAGGGTCCCAGCAGAGCCAGGCCTGGCTCCAAGGGAGCCCAACTCACCAGCAGCACTCGGCTCTCAGAGCAGCTCAGCGAGACCCAAAGCACAACAATGGAAAATATTAGAAGCAATTTCAGCGACACAAATCAGGGGTTAGAAGACAGGGGTGTTATTCTTGGCAGTGCCCCAGATTTCCTGAATGAGCTGGACAATTCCCTGCTCTGTGCTGCAGGCTGGCACATACCGAGTGGAAATCATGATAACCTACTTCCCAGCCCGGGTCTCCCCCTCCGTGCCCTCCAGGCCTCCTGCAAACGAGCTCCTAATTCAGAGCGACAGAGTTTAATGTGATGAAATTTGGGGAAAGGGTAATGACACTGTTCAGAGAAAGAATAAATTATGGGAAGCATCACCGCCTTCTGCTCAGAGGCCAGGCTGTGTCCTTTGTGAGAGCTCAGCCAGGCGGGATCCCGGGGAAGTCGGAGACATGAGACTGATTTAGGAGGAAGAGCCATGAAGAAAAGCAATGTTTGGGCTCCCCGAGGTCCAGCCCCCTGCCTGGGCAGAGATGGAGCTCCCAGGGGAGCCCAGGATGGACTTTCACCCAGCACTGAGCTCCATCTCGGGCGAGAGGTTCAGGAGTTCACCCACAGCCTTTCAGCTGACTAAACAAAGAGCCTGCAGCAGCCAGGAGGTGATGGGCAAAGCAAAGCTGCCTCTCAGGGAAATTCAGCTGTCAGCTGGAGTCATTTCCTGCCGAGCTTCCAACCTGCATCGCCAGCCTGAGCTGCCACCCCGTGATGGTGCACACGGCTGGGCTCTGGGGCTGTGCTGGGCTCCAGAACTGTGCCAGCCTCCAGGGTTGTGTTGGGCTCCAGGGCTGTGCCAGCCTCCAGGGTTGTGTTGGGCTCCAGAACTGTGCCAGCCTCCAGGGTTGTGTTGGGCTCCAGGGCTGTGCCAGCCTCCAGGGTTGTGCCAGGCTCTAGGACAGAGCAGGGCTTCTGGGCTGTGCCAGGCTCTGGGGCTGTGCCAGGCTCTGGGGCTGTGCCAGGCTCTGGGGCTGTGCCAGGCTCCAGGGTTGTGTTGGGCTCCAGGACTGTGCCAGTCATCAGGGCTGTGCCAGGCTCCAGAGTTGTGCTGTGCTCCAGGACAGAATGGGGCTTCTGGGCTGTGCCAGCCTCCAGGGCTGTGCCAGGCTCTAGGACAGAGCAGGGCTTCTGGGCTGTGCCAGCCTCTGGGGCTGCGCCAGGCTCCAGAGTTGTGCTGGGCTCCAGGGTCATGCTGAGCTCCAGGATTGTGTTGGGCTCCAGGATTGTGCCAGCCTCCAGGGCTGTGCCAGGCTCTAGGACAGAGCAGGGCTTCTGGGCTGTGCCAGCCTCTGGGGCTGTGCCAGGCTCCAGGGACATCCCAGGTTCCAGGGCTGTGCCAGGCTCCAGAGTTGTGCCCAGCTCCAGTGCCATGCCAGGCTCCAGGGCTGTGTCAGGTTCCAGGACCGTGTCAGGCTCCAGGGCTTTGCCAGCCTCCAGGGCTGTGCCAGCCTCCAGGATAGAGTGGGGCTTCTGGCCTGTGCCATGCTCTGGGGTTATGCTGAGCTCCAGGATTGTGTTGGGCTCCAGAATTGTGCCAGGCTCCAGGGCCATGTCAGGCTCCAGGGCTGTGCTCCAGAACAGAGTGGGGCTTCTGGGCTGTGCCAGGCTCCAGCGTTGTATCAGGCTCCAGGGCCATGCCACGTTCCAGGGCTGTGCCAAGCTCCAGGACATGCCAAGTTACAGAGCTGTGCCAGGTTCCAGAGCTGTGCCAATCTCCAGGACATGCCAAGTTACAGAGCTGTGTCAGGTTCCAGAGCTGTGCCAATCTCCAGGACATGCCAAGTTACAGAGCTGTGTCAGGTTCCAGGGCCACATCAGCTCCAGGGCTGTGCTGGGCTCCAGAGACAAGCCAGGCTTCACAGCCATGCCAGGTACCAGGGTTGTGCCAGGCTCCCGAGCTGTGCCAGGCTCCAGGAAATGCCAGGTTCCAGGGCCATGCCAGGCTCCAGGGCTGTGCTGAGCTCTAGAATTCTGTTGGACTCCAGAGCCATGCCAGGCTCCAGGGCCATGCCAGGCTCCAGGGCTGTGCCAGTGAAACAAGGACAGCAGGTCCTCCCTGCTCACCAGGGGATGAGTGAAAACCCAGTGGAGCTGGCAGAAACAAACCCAGTCCAGTGTGGGGAAACTCACTCTGGAGCCTTTGAACAGGCCATTTGTGGCTAATAGAAGTTTTTCTTTTAATGGGGTGATTACAATTCAGCTGCTTTCTGCTCAGCCCTAGGGATGATCCCACGGGTTCTCATCATGTCTCAGACTGATGCCTCCTCAAAAGAGCATTAATTCTCCTTTCTACCCATGAGGGAGAAGAATTAGAGCCAGGTTTTACCTCCTTCCTACCTAGGAGTATTAGGGCCAGGTTTTACCTCCACCTGAGCTGAAAATCAGAAGACAGCAGGACCTCACCTGGATAAAAACTTGACYTCAGGACAACTTGGACCAGCTTTAGACCAGCAGCTCAGGCTGAGCTTTTCCAGGACAGTGTCACCCACACCAAATCTAGTCATGGTCTCCTCTTWAGGCTCTCCACAGCTCTCCTGGGTGCTTTGTGCCTCACCATGTCCTTTCTGAAGGTGCCAGGGCACAGACAGGCTGGGGGYGGCTGAGCTCCAGCTCCTCCACGCTCATCAAGAGCTCCAGACTCAGCTTTTCAACATCTCCAGCTGCGAGTGGAGATCCCAGAGCTTGGCAGACACGCAGGCCCCTCACCTAATCACCGAGGGCTTTARCTGGGTTATTGAAGCCAGGTGGAATTCAAGCAGCATCTCAGAGGCCACTTGAAAGCAGGCAGCTCAGCCTGAGAGTTCAGCTATCAGTGACCAGGCAGGGAAAGGACCTGATGCCATCCCAAAAATCCAAAGGGTGCCTTGACTTCTGACCCTTCCCCTTCCCAAGGGGATGAACAGAGATGGAGCAGGACAGAGGGCAATGCAAGGCAGCAAATCCTCACCCTCTGCTACCACCACAAGAGAAGGGACAGAAGACAGAGCCCTGCCAGGGTCAGGGCTCCCTGCCTTCCCCTCTGGCAGCCCTGGGGGCCGCAGGAGCGAGGCTGGGTGTCACCACTTCAGAGGGCACAGGGGAGAGGAACAAATCCAGATATTCACTGAGGTCTCTGTTTCTATGTCATTTTCCATCTCTTTCCGAGCTCTTTGCTGCTAGCAGAGCCCACAGCTGCCAGTACTGTCCCCACAGCTCTGTTCTGGGGACATTTCTTCGCCTGTAAGAGCTCAGAGGCACACACTGCACCCGAGGAAGGGGAGCACAGCCCAGTTCTGCTTCAGACAACCTGTGCTAACAGGGAACACCCCCAGTGCAGGGGCTGCAACAAGGCAAATTCCTCTTGCAGGCACCAGGGCAGCTCTGAGAGCCCAAAGAGCTCCCCTGGCCTGGGACAGGGTGCTGGGAACCCCCATCCCAAAATGGTGTTTAGGGTCACCACCAGTGTCAGACAGTGCCACGGGCTCCAACGAGGGGTGGCACAGGACCCTGGCTGCTCACACACCAGCCTGCAGTGCTGAAAACTCCCCCTCACCCTCAGAAATGAAGGGATGGGATCATTTTCAAGCTAAGAAGGCTTYATTGCTCAGATAAACATCAGSGGCTGTGAGATTTTAGAGGAGCAAACACTCAGCCACAGCTCAGAGTAGTCACAAGTTCTTTGTTACAACACAATATAGAACTTYCTAAACCCAATGGACAGYTGCCACAGAATTTATTTTGCTTTTCTAACCWATCACCTTTACYCACTTCTGCTGCACTGTGGATACTCTTGTCCAATGGCTTGTGTCTCACTTGCACAGAGTTATATATATATATTTATTTTATTTTTTATATATTTTTATATATTTTTATATATTTTTATATAATAATATATATTATATATAATATTATATAATAATATATAATGATATATAATAATTACTATATATTAATTATAATTATATTATATAATATATAATATATTATTATATATTAATATATTATATATTATATTATATATTATATAATATATAATATATTAATATATTATATAGTATATTATATATTATATATTATTTTTATATATTATATTTTATATTTTATATATTATATTTTATATGTATTTTATATATATAATATGCAATATTATATATATTTTCTGCCTCCTGCCTGTGCTGAGGGCTGGCAGACATCAGCTCCCTGTTGTGCCTGTTGCACTTGAGGCACATAAATACTATTTTTCTGTCCCAGGAATAAGGTTACAGCGTGTTCTGGGTGGTATCCAGTTGGGTTTGAAGGGCTGAATGAGGACAGAGCTCACCATCTCCAGGTCATGATCCACCTCAAGCTCCCCAGCAGCAATTCCTGCAGGAGTTTTTGGGCTGGTGTCACTCTGCTTTCGTCCCTCTCTTCTCCCCTCCAGCCCAGCCCTGCAGTGAGCAGCCCCTGAGGACCATTCCCAGCCCCGGTGATGAGAAGGATAAGCTCAGAGCGTGCCCTGAGCTGCTCTATTTCCTTTTCTCCGCTTCCTTCCTGCGTGGAATTACTCATTTCCTTGGCAGGAAAGCTCCTTTCAGAAGGTGCTTTTCTGAGTTCAGCTGAGGTTATTATCTGCTCACTGACAGGGGCTGCAAGGCACCCGTGGAGCTTCCTCTCCCCTCTGGGTTGTTCTCCTGTGCCGCAGCTTGGGATGGGAAAAATAAAGCTTGGTTGTTTGACACACCTTTTTATCTTTTTTTTTTTTTTTTTACAAAAAGAAAAGCTTTGCTACAAGCATCAAAGCCTGAGGAAGGCACAGACAGCCTCTCCACAGAACAAAAGGCTGTGGGAAACATCTTCCAAGGAGCTGGCTCTGATGGCAGGGCAGGTCAGACCCCCAAATGCTCTGCTGGTCCTCTTGCCCATCACTAAAATCACTAAAATCACTAAAATCACTAAAATCACTAAAATCACTAAAATCACTAAAATCACTAAAATCCAAAGCTGCTTTTCTGTGGGGAAAGGTGGAGAGCACCTCCAAGGTGTAAATCAGAGAAGAATCAGGCGCTGAGGTTGTATGGAACAAGTTAAAAGTTTAGGAGTTATAACAGAAGCATCTTTGCGCAAGTGAGAGAGAAACCATTGGACAAGAGTATCCACAGTGCAGCAGAAGTGAGTAAAGGTGATGGGTCAGAAAAGCAAAATAATTTATCCCACAGCACAAGGAGAGTGCAGGGCTCTGCACGAGGTAACATTTGGTGCTGCCCATAAGTTTSATCCCGTTCAAGAGGTTTTTCCTCGCTCTCAACACCTCAGAAGCAGCTCCCAGTTAAATGTTTCCCCAGCTGGACGYGGCTGCAGGGTCTGGGGAGTGGCACAGCAGCTGCCTCCTGTGTCAGACGGAGAATCTGGAGGGAAATGGGCAATGTGGGGCCCACGGGGGTAAAGCTGCCTCTGTCTTCCTCAACAACAGCATCAAATCATCTCGCAGGCTGATGTTTGCACATCCCCATCATGTGCAAGCCTGAGTACATCTCCCAGCTTCCCCCACAGCTGGGGAGGACGCTCTCCTGTGCCTGTGTGGCAGGGAATTGCCCTGGAAGGGAGCAGGAATCCAGCCACARATCCCAAAGCCTGAAGTTCAGGGTCTCCACTCCAGTGCCACCCCTTCCCTGTGGCTGTGTCCCCTCCTCCAGGCCTGGGACCACCAGAATCACCACCCTGAGCCCAGCTCCCCTCTGGATACAGGAGGGAGCAGGCCAAGGGAGGATGCAGGGATMCCAAACCTCTCACAGGGGCAGCTCCAACTCAGCCAGTCCTAAAATAACAGACCCAGCTCCTGACAAACCTTCTCAAAGCAGCTTCCAGAGCTTTATCCAGTGGCACCATTAGAAACATCAATTTGGCCTTGAATTTAAACATTTAGCAGCGTTTGGCAAGTGGATGGATGGCTGGGACATTCTCAATGTAGAAACTCTCCAGAAATGGAAAGCAGTGCACAGTGTTTTCCAGGAAGCCAGAGCAGCATCCTTGTGATGCCAGGAAAACAACAACAACAACAACAACATAATAATAATAATAATTTTATAATGAATTATTGATAATATTATTACTTATTCATATATTACTGTTATAAAATCATTAATAAAATTAACACTATTATTCTTCTTATTATATATTATTATATATTATTATCATATATAATAATATATTATTTATTATATAATAATTATTATAGTATTATATAACTATATATTATTATATTATTATATTATTATATTATTATATTATTATATTATTATATAGTAATAATTATATTATTATATTAATATGTTATTTATTATGATGATGTATACTGTTTTATTATATTAATAGTAATAAAAACAGTAACAATAATAATTATTATTACAACAATAATAACAAGAATGATTTTATAATTAATTATTGATAATACTAATACTACTATTTATTCATATTATTATTATTATAAAATCATTAATAAAATTAATACAAACGAGTATTATTTTTTTATTATTATTATTATTATCGTTGTTGTTGTTACACCAGAAAAAACAATGGTGCAACACCACAAAAACCATGACATTTATTTTTAAGCATGTTTTTAAAGACACTTAAATACATTTTTAGAGCATTTTTTGCTGGCACAGGACTTGAGCCGACCAAACCCAAAGAAGTTGAGCAGAGTGCAGTGGCACTTACTGTGCAGGCAGCCAGCATCCCCTGCGAGCTGGGACCATCCTGGGCAGCACCTGTAGCTGGTCTGGGACCTCAGCTGGTACACCTGCCTGTAGCCTGTGTAATACACAACCCTGAAACACAAAAACCCCGCCAAAGTCAGCTCCTGCAGGGCAGGGAAAGGGGAAGAACAGAATTTGCAGCCATGGGTGCAAATAAAATGAGGTTTGCAGAAGTGCTGCCATTGTTTTGCACACGGCCTGGCAGTGATCACTGATGCTAAGAAAATATTCCTRATTTATTCTAATGAGGAACACAAGAGACAACACCCCGGTTTCACAACACCCCAGATTATTTTTTTTCCTCCTTTTCTAGATTATTTACAGCTCTGAGCKCCTCCCTTACACTGCTTGCTCACAAAGGAAATGTAAATTTTAAGAACAGGTATTTCTGCCTTAGTGAGCAGGAGCAGGTGTCTCTGAGGGGCTGGTGAGCTAAAAAATCAACATAATCCTGATGGCAACACCAAAAGTTGTGCTGGACCTTGGCAAGGAACACTGAGGGTCCCTTTAAACTCCCAGGAGCTCCCTCCAGGKTGGGAGCTGGGGGAGCGAAGCAGGGACTGATCTGAAGCGTAAATAAATAAAAGCGACACAAAATTTTTTTGCCCCGGAAATTTGGTGTTGTGTGTTTGTGAGAATTGAAACACAGATAAYACTTCTGAAGCTGATTTTTAAAAAGCTCTCTTGGCAGAACATGAAACTGCYCCACCAAAGCGAATCAGGCAAACAACAACAAATATTTGGCAGGGCAGATGTGTTGTGCATGTCCACTGAAAATATTTATCCTAACTCAGTCAAGTTGTTTGATTTTGTCTGGATGTTCCTACAAAAAAAAACCCAAATAACAGTGAACCTTTAATCCCTGGGAAGGAAACCTCCAGCACGTGGAAGCGCAGCGGAGATAAACAAAAGCAGATACCAATTTTTATTTTTTTTATGGTTTTCTATGGGCTGTTAACAAATYATGAAGGAAATTGTTGTGTTCCAGAGGCAGCTGAGAAAGCAAATTCACAGGCACCAGGTTCCAGCCCACCAGGATGCTCTTGGCACCAGGAGCTCTCTCCAGCCCAGCCCAGGAAGGAGAAGGGGAGATGGTGGATGCAGGGTGGTGTGAACATGACGAAGATGGGGAGGAAAATCTCAAAATAGTGATGTAGGACAGCTCAGGGCTCCCTGTGCCCCAGCAGTGCCCTGAGCAGCCTCATCCACCCTCCTGGGTGGCTCTGTTGGACACTCCAGACCCTTCAGGACAGGCAAATATTGTGACAGCCTCAGTGTCTCTGGGAATCTGGGTGCTGCAGATGGGAAAGAGCCACACAGGAGATACTTTATCTTCGGTGCTTCTCTTTTCTTTTGTGTTTTAAGGAGTCCCTGGCACAGAAAAYGAGGAATRAGCCAGAACTAATGGAAMCCAGGGAAYCCTGCTGYGTCCTGCTGCTGGAAAATCCCCTYGCAGCCCCTCTGGGATAGCACTGGKATTCCTTCAGGCTTGGTTATGGAGGGCTGAGCAAAGCTGCCTTGCTGTCATGACTCCCTGGGAGGCTGCACCAAGGGATGCACGAACATCCCTTCCCCAGGAACATGGAGCAGCACAGCCCGAGGATGCTCCAGCTGAGCACTTGCTGCATTTCCCAGTCGCCTCCAGGAACTCAAAGGCCAATTTCAGGCCAGATCCTGGAGTTGTGAATGCTCCTCCTGAGCTGCCAGAGCTGGGTCCAGCTGGAGCAGCTCCAGGGTCCAGCTGGAGCAGCTCCAGCATCCCCGCGAGTGCCGACACCGCGCTCGGCTGCCCGGCACAGGGGAACTCGGCAGGACAGCTCCCAGCTCCTGGAAAAGCTTGCTGCAATGGGAACTCCCGGAAGGTTAGAGAGAGGAGATCTGGGACAAAACCTTGCCCAGGGAAYGCTCTGCTGATAGTCCTTTCCCTGTCTGGATTTCACAGCTCCTGGGGTGAAATCCCGCTGTGGTTTCCCCTCTGTGCTTCCATCAGGATCGGTTTTAGCACTGGGTAGTTCTGATATTTGTAATGAAGCAGAACTGAAAGGTTTTTTTATTTCAGTCCCTTGAATTGTGATGTCAAACCCATCCTTTAAGGAGCTGAAGGGACTGCTGGGGCTGAAGAGCTCCCAGCCTTTGAAGTGGAAGCAGACAGGGCACCCATCCTTTCAAAGCCTTCYCTGCAAACACAGCCAAGAGTCGGACTCTGTTTGCTCCTTTGTTGCCAGGACACAGATCTCATCACCAGGGTAATTACTGGCAATTACAGGTTAGGAGGAATYCCTAAAGACAGGACTTAAAAGCTGTCTCGAGTCCAAGATGTTTCTTTGAAACGACAACTACCATTTTTATTCTGCAAAGGCTTGTAACAATCCTATGAGGCCGGAAGAGCAGGTGGAGGCTGGAAGCAGCTTGGGCACTTTGTAGYTTGGCTGCTGCACAGGTAAGAAAAGTTCCTTTTTATTGTATTTGCAGGGTGCCTGTGGCAGGGAGGAATGATCAATCTGATGCCATGTTCTCAGAAGGCTAATTTATTATTATATGCAAGAATACTATACTATACTAAAGAATACAGAAAGGATRCTTACAGAATGCTAAAAAGATAATAATGAAAACTCCTGACTCTCTCCAGAGTCCCAGCACAGCTTGGCCCTGATTGGCCAAAGAGTGAAAACAACTCCCAGCAGAAYCCAATGGAACAATCACCTGTGGGTAAACAATCTCCAAACACATCCCACATGTGAGCACAACACAGGAGAAGCAAATGAGATAAGAATTGTTTCCCTTTTTCTCTGAGGCTTCTCAGCTTCCCAGGAGAAAAATCCTGGGTGAAGGGATTTTTTCAGAGAATGCCACACCTTTTTTGTTCTGTAAGACGTGTTCAGAGCCCTCCTTCTGCAGGGCCTCCTGCCTGGGCTCCATCTCTGGCCAGCTGGGAGCCCAAGGGATGCTGTGATAGGGTGGACAAGCCCTCAGGGGATGTTCCAGCCCTGTGCTCACCTGTGCAAGCCCAGCTCCAGCTCTCCTGATGTGGCCCTGAGCGTGGTCCAGCTTTTTTTACTGCTCTTTTAGCCAATAACCCTCACCTGGGCCCAGCTCCTGCATCAGCTCTGTTGGACAAGAGGCACTGAGGGGCTTTAAGGAGGAGATATCTAAAGATAACAGGAACAGTGCACAYGATGAGAATAAGTCATTCCATTAACGTGGCTGGATCACAGAAAACAGATGTCAAACGTTGCCTGAAGATGGGAAACAGCCCACCACAAGGACAAAGCTTCTTCACAGTGAGAACAATGGACAGACCTTCTCTTTGGGAAGGGCAAGGGGTTTTTCATAATAGTAGYGTAGTATTGTCACAGACATATTTTATAAAAACTCCTTTCATTAGGATCTTTTCTCCTGAGAAGCTGGCAGGCCTCAGAAACGAAATGTAAACAGTTATTATCTGCTGCTGTGGAATGCAACAGGTGTACCTGTGATTGGTCTCTTGGGGTTGTTTCTAATTAATGGCCAATCACAGTCAGCTGGCTCGGACTCTCTGGTCAGTCACAAGATTTTATTATCATTCCATTCCTTTCCTTTCTAGCCTTCTGACAAAATCCTTTCTTCTATTCTTTTAGCATAGTTTTAATATATAATTTTCTTTTAATAAAATATATATCATAATAAATCAGCCTTCTGAAACATGGAGTCAAGATTCTCATCTCTTCCCTCATCCTGGGACCCCTGCAAACACCACCACACAGTATAGTATAGTACAATAGAATAAATACAAAAATAAATGTAATAAATATAATATAGAATACATAATATATAATACATAATATATAACATATAACATAGTCTATATTATATTATATATTATATATTATATATTATATATTATATATTATATATTATATATTATATATTATATATTATATATTATATAGAAAATTATTTATATTATATTATATTATATTATATTATATTATATTATATTATATTATATTATATTATATTATATTATATTATATTATATTATATTATATTATATTATATTATATTATATTATATTCAGCCTTCTGCAATCATGGAGTCAATGCTCATTATTCCCCATTCAGGGGCTTTCTGCTACTACAGATTCATGATTTATTATTTATTATTTATATTTATTATTTGTTATTTATTATGTATTTTGGGGTTTTTWAAATTTTTATTGCTATTATTTACTACCTCTAATTATCCTAAGAGGTTATTATTTTAGAATCATTCCCTTTTTCCTCAGCCTTAAGAAAAAACCCACAACTTCATCATCTCTTACTTCAGTAAGACTCCTCTAAGAAAAACCCTTGATGTTTTGGAAGCGCCTGCRGAAGTTTCCATCGCGCCATTTCCCCGCAGGAGCAGCCCAGGGCGGAGGGAGTTGCACCCACCTGCGCTCGTAGCCCGCGCACCAGCGGCGGCCCCCGCAGTCCTGCTGCCACACGCGGGCCGCCTGCACGCACGGCTGCCGCAGCCCCACCACGCCCAGCTGCTGCTCGGCGCACACGTTCGGCCTGCGGAAGAGAAATGCAGGGGTGTCAGGGATGCAGGGGAGCCAGAGGGACCCAGGGGGTCGCGGCTGTCACAGCCTCACAACCCCCAGCTGCTGCTCTGCACACACATTCAGCGTGGAACACAGAAATGCAGGGGTGTCAGGGATGCAGGGGAGCCAGAGGGACCCAGGGGGTCGCGGCTGTCACAGCCTCACAACCCCCAGCTGCTGCTCTGCGCACACATTCAGCGTGGAACGCAGAAATGCAGGGGTGTCAGGGATGCAGGGGAGCCAGAGGGATGCAGGGGAGCCAGAGGGATGCAGGCGGTCACAGATGTAAGGGGCTGCCACAGCCCCAGCACCCCCAGTTCCTGCTCCATGCACACATTCGGCCGGGAACCAGCGAAATGCAGGGATGCAGAGGGATGCAGGGGAGCCAGAGGGACCCAGGGGATCCAGAGGGTCAGAGATGTCAGGGGCTGCCGTAGCCCCATGACCCCCAGCTCCTGCTCCACTCACACATTCGGCCTAGAACACAGGGGTGCAGGGGATGCAGAGGGATGCAGGGGATGCAGAGGGACGCAGGGGGTGTCTCAGGTTTAGCTGGGAGATCTCTGCTGTGGCCASTGAGTGTCCCTGCASGGCTGATMAAAYTCCATCATCCCATGGGGAGATGCTCTGCCCAGGGGAGGAGCCAAGCATTCCTACCTGGATACAATCTGAGGGTTGGAATAACAGAGCCAGCCTTTCCCACTGGACTCCCAGAGGGAGCCCAGGCCCATCTCCAGCAGCCCTGGAGCTGCAGAGGWAAACTCCCSCYTTGTGCAGGATCCCTGCTGCAGCAGAGCCACAGCTGGCACTGCAGSAGGGCTGAGCCCCCAYGGGATGGGGCTGGGACACCCCCCTGACACACAGGCTGTCAGGTCTATTCTGACTCTGTCAGTGTTTCTTCTTTTTGTACTATTGCATTTGTATTTTTTTTTAATTTTTGTGTTATTCCTATTCGCATATCCTTGCCTGAGAGCACCTTAATTTCAAAATTATAATAATTCAGAGGGAGAGGGTTTATATTTTCCATTTCAAGGAAGGCTCCTGCCTTCCTTAGCAGACTGAACAGTCTGTTCAAACCAAGACAGGGGTCACAGCTGTGAGGGGTGCAGTGTTCCCACTGCCTGGATTTCCTGCTGGCAGGGCAGGAAGGGCTTGGGCAACCTCCTGCATCCACCCCTCAATGAGTTAATCACTGCAGGGAAAAGAAACAGAGCCAGGCCCACCAGCCACAGGGGTGGTTTCATGCTCATTCAGAGCTAAGGGCTGTGAGGCTAATTCCAATAAATCAAAGAAATGTACTTTGTTTCTTCTCTAATCCCAACTCTTTCTCCAAGCACAAGTCAGTGGGTTTGACTAAGGATGAAGAGTGAGACATTTGTCCCTGACTCCATGAACCACTTGGGATTTGGGGCTGCTTCTGCTGCTTCCAACAGGAGCCAGAGTTTTCTTAGAGATACTTCCTATTAAAAAACAACAACAAAAAAAAAAAAAAGTGAAAATAACTCATTTGGACGTGGTGAAGCTTCGAGGTCACAGCTGGCATCTGAATTCCCCAGGCTGCTCAATTCCAACCCCGGCGTGCTGGCACAGGGCTCTGCTCCAGTGCCCCGTCCAAGAAGTCCTGAAAGTAACAGCCAGGGCAGGAGCACAAAACCCTGACGTGGGGAGAGAAAGCTGCTTCTTCCAAAACCTTTATCTTCTAAAGGACACGCTTTTTTGTGAAGAGTTAAACCCCTCGGGGAGGGCGGCTTGGAGTCTGCGCCCCTCTCCATGGACAAAGGGAATTACAGTGATCCCCTGGCTCTCAGAGACCATCTTCTGGCAGGAGGCCAAATTTGCAAGGAAGTCTTCCAGAGCAGCCAAATGATTAACACCAAACTGTAACTGTAAAATGCAATTAAAAAGAGCAGCCTACGTGCTGCTGGAGCAACAGCAGCGGGCRGGGAGGAACGTGGGAGAAGAAAGTGAAGTGAAATAAAAGCAGCAGGTCTTGGAAGAAAGGGCAAAGTGTTCACGCAGGAATCATCTCTTGCACTCAGACAAGTTTCAGCTAAACCAAGGAGTTCCCTCCTACAAGAAAACGCTATCCACATTTTCAATTTTCTATTCCCCTTTCTGCACATCTAGAAGCAAATAAAGAAACCCACAGCAGCTTGCTCCCCGCTGCCCCTTCACCCTCCGATTTGAAAACTCTGCGTTTGGCTCCTGCTTTTCCAGCCCCTCCCGGGGCTCTTTCCTTCCTACTCACATGTGGGGCTGCAGTTTGGTGCCAGCAGCCAGCGGGGACATTCGCAGCGCCACGATGAGCGACAGTGCCACGGCAGGAAACTCCATCGCAGCCGCTGCTGCTCTCCCTCCAGGTGCTTCCAGCGGTTATCCCGGGAATCTCCTGCTCCCAGCGCGCCCGTGTCTGTCTGTCCTGGCAGAGCACAAAGCAGTGGGAGCACAGGGGGAGAGCGGATTTATCCTTCCTGGATGCTTCCTCCCTCTCGTGTTCCGCTCAGCCACTTTCTTCACTCCACTGGAAATTACAGCGCAGGTTGCAGCTGGATTTTTCCCCCAACCAAGCCCGGCTCCTCATGCTCGTTCGCTCGCAGTGAAATGCGCTGAAGCGGTTTTTCCTCCCGGGGTTTGCCTCCTGACAAAGCTCGGGGAGCTGGGGGCTCACAGGAGCTGGGCTGTGCCCAGCGGAGCCGCCCCACGCGGGCTGAGCTGCTCCGGAGCTGCCATCCCCTTCCCGAGGCACTTTGAAATCCAGCCCTTGKCAAGGAGAAGGAGGAAGGAGAAAGGAGAAAGGAGGAAGGAGAGGTGCTCTTCTGGCAGGAGAATCTCCCCTCGCAGGCCGGGTGATCCTTCAGTGCATCCGCAGAGCCGCGGGCATCCTCCGGAGCCGGGAGAGAGGAGCTCGGCACACACACACACCCCAGAGCAGCTTCCCTGCGGCTCCGGGCAGTAACAAAACTTCCCCCTGCCTTTCCCAGGTCCGGCTCCTTTCCCTCGCTGTCAGTCAGAAATCCCTCCCACGAGCGGTGCCCAGCCCCGAGCAGAGGAGGGGGAGGATGCAGGGATGGAGCGGCGGTGCCTCGGGGCTGCTTCTCCGCTCCCCAGGGCTGTGTGCGGACACACCGGCCCCAATCCCGTCCCCAGAAGCTCTAGAAACATCCCACAGAGATTCAGTCTTCCCCATGCACTCCAGCAGATAACAAAACTGATTGCTTCCCAAGGAGATTCTGCTGGCAGGGACACCTCCAACCGCACGCAGCAGCTGGCACAGCGGGATGGRGAGGAGGAGAGCAGAGATGCTGCACTAAACATCCCAAACAAACCCTCCCCAAGGGCCAGGGGGACCAGAGCAGCAGCTGGGCACCTCTGAACTGCCCCAGGGCCCTCCAGAGCTCACTTGGCCTGGGGCAGGCACTGATTTCCATCAGAGAAGCAGCATAAGGAGGAGGAAGGCTGGGATAGTTTCATGGACATATTTTGTGGCTAAAGGACAACCATTAATCAAGACTAAAGTCCCCAAGGGCCATGCCCAAGAGCTGCTGGGTCTTTGGAAAAACTGAAGCAGCTGCTCTTTACACCAGAACCCTCCCAAGGTCACAGCAGCGCCATAAATCCTCAAGTAAGAGAAAAGAGCAGGTGAGGGGGGTTAATGCTTCCACTTAGCAGTAAAATATCAGCCAAGCCTAACGGATGGGAAGACAACATCATTCATTCTTCTTTGATAAGAAAGGCAGCTACATAAAGATGTTTTATAACAACAGAGAGAGCTCCAGGATACAATAAATCCAGGCCTCTCTTTTTCTGTCTGGGATTAGAAGGTTAGAACTTCCTTACAGTAGGAAATAGGCTGCTCCCAGTTCGACTTCAGGGATTGCTCCCAGTGGGCAGAGCTGGGAGTCGGGCTCCCTCTCCAGGACACGGCTCGAGGGGAAAGGGACTGATCGGTGCAGCCACAGCTGCCACACCGCCCCAGGTGACAGTCCTGGCTGTCACACAGGTGGGACACAACTACTGCAGGCTCCTGGCATGGCCACTCTCCCGGCCACAGCCACCCGGCCAGGCTGCCTGCAGGGAGAAGGGGAAGGTCCGATGGGAAAAGCTGAGCTTTGAGGAGTGAGCCAGCCCAAACTCAGCCCTGCAGTCCTTCTAAAGCCCCTTTAAAGCCAGGAGCGACCCTGCACAAACTCAGCCCTGCAGTCCTTTTAAAGCCAGGAGTGACCCAGCCCAAACTCAGCCCTGCAGTCCTTCTAAAGCCCCTTTAAAGCCAGGAGTGAGCCAGCCCGAACTCAGCCCTGCAGTCCTTCTAAAGCCCCTTTAAAGCCNAGCCCTGCAGTCCTTCTAAAGCCCCTTTAAAGCCAGGAGTGAGCCAGCCCGAACTCAGCCCTGCAGTCCTTCTAAAGCCCCTTTAAAGCCAGGAGCGACCCTGCACAAACTCAGCCCTGCAGTCCTTTTAAATCCCCTTTAAAGCCAGGAATGACCCAGCACAAACTCAGCCCTGCAGTCCTTCTAAAGCCCCTTTAAAGCCAGGAGTGACCCAGCACAAACTCAGCCCTGCAGTCCTTCTAAGCCCCTTTAAAGCCAGGAGCGACCCAGCCCAAGCTCAGCCCTGCAGTCCTTTTAAAGCCAGGAGTGACCCAGCCCAAACTCAGCCCTGCAGTCCTTCTAAAGCCCCTTCAAAACCAGGAGTGACCCAGCACAAACTCAGCTCTACAGTCCTCTTAAAGTCCCTTTAAAGCCAGGAATGACCCAGCACAAACACAGTCCTTCTAAAGCCCCTTTAAAGCCAGGAGTGACCCAGCACAAACTCAGCTCTACAGTCCTCTTAAAGTCTCTTTAAAGCCAGGAGTGAGGCTTCCCACCTAAGGAGGCCCATGTGAGCAAGGGCTGTGGAGAGCAGGGGATTCATGGGACACACGTGAAAGRCAGATATCTGAAACCCTACCCTGTCTGTGAAGTCAATTTAGTATGTTTTCAATTTTATATCATTTCCCAGCGCAGCCGCCCGCCGAGGATGTCATCCTCTGGCTCCGTGAAAAACAGCCCTGAAAGCCATCCAAGATTTGATACAGCTCCATAAATACTGATGATAATATCTGCAGCCATGCCAGAGACCACAGAAACTGAAGCATTAACGTGCCATTCATTCCCCAGCATTATTTAATCTTTGCTATCAATGTGCTGGATGTGATATGGGCGCCAGGGCTCTCCATGTACAATCCTGTCCCTATCCCACCCTCCTCTGGTACCTTCCTGAGCTCTGTCCTGATGATATTTAAGGATCCTGCACATCTGACCCCAATCTGCTTCACAGCAGCTCTGCCTGAACCCTGTAGACCCACACATCTTGCTCCTTTATGGGTATATGAGAGTTTTGCCCAGACCTCCTGGGCAGAGCAGAGCTAATTCTGGCTGAGCTCAGGGCCTCCCACTGAACATTGTGGGATGTGTGTGGGTTCAAAATCCACAGCAGAGCTGAGACAGGCCTCAAACACCTCTGGGTGTGCAGCCATGGTGGCACCTGGGACCTCACACAGCCCCAGGTGTGTGACAGCAACGACACCTGGTACCTGATAGAGCTCTGAGCAGGGGATGTGACAGCACCCACCGCCTGGTACAGCCCCAGGTTTGTGATGGTGACAGTGCCCTGTACCTGGTGCAGCCCCAGTGTGTGACAGTGATGGCATCTGGTACCTGACAGAGCTCTGAGCAGCAAGAGTGACAGGACCCACCCCGTGTCCGATGGTCACAGCAGCTGACACAGCCCCGGCCATGTGACACTGACGGTACCTGGTACCTAATCAGCTCCGAGCAAAGGATAATGACAGCACCATAGCAAATGACTTAGCTATAAGATAATGACTAATGATAAGATAATGACTTAGCCATAGCAAATCTAGGCTTGGTAAATCCTGTGCCAGCCACCGCAGTCATACAGGAGACCTAAATTAACTTTATAACGGCGTAAAGARTGGTCACATGTTATCCAAGCAGCTAAGATTAACAAGTAACTGAGCTGTGTGACCATGACAACACCCGGTACCAGGGCCTCATCCCGCATCCTGCATCCCACCGGGTCCCGGCCGAGCATCCCGGGCAGGGCTGCAGTGCTGGGTTCAGATCGAGCATCCCGGCCGGGGCTGCAGTGCTGGGTTCAGACCGAGCATCCCGGGCAGGGCTGCAGTGCTGTGTTCAGACCGAGCATCCCGGGCAGGGCTGCAGTGCTGGGTTCAGACCGAGCATCCCGGCCGGGGCTGCGGTGCCGGGTGCCGGGCGGGGCTGCGGTGCCGGGTTCAGACCGAGCACCCCGGGCAGGGCTGCGGTGCCGGGTTCAGACCGAGCATCTCGGGCAGGGCTGCAGTGCCGGGTCCCGGGCAGGGCTGCGGTGCCGGGTTCAGACCGAGCACCCCGGGCAGGGCTGCAGTGCTGTGTTCAGACCGAGCATCCCGGGCAGGGCTGCAGTGCCGAGTTCAGACTGAGCATCCCGGCCAGGGCTGCAGTGCCGGGTTCAGACCGAGTATCCCGGCCAGGGCTGCAGTGCCGGGTCCCGGGCAGGGCTGCAGTGCTGGGTTCAGACTGAGCATCCCGGCCAGGGCTGCGGTGCCGGGTTCAGACCGAGCATCCCGGGCAGGGCTGCAGTGCTGGGTTCAGACCGAGCATCNCCGAGCATCCCGGGCAGGGCTGCAGTGCTGGGTTCAGACCGAGCATCCCGGCCAGGGCTGCAGTGCCGGGTGCCGGGCAGGGCTGCAGTGCCGCCTCCCGGCGCGGCGCGGAGCGAGAGGCGGCTCTGAGCGCTCCGCCCGCCCCGCTCCGCCCCGGAAGGCTCCGAGCGCCCGCCCGGCGCCGCCGCCGCGATGCTGCAGCTGCGGGACGCGGACGAGTCCGGCCCGGCCGGCGGCCCCGGCAGCCCCGGCAGCCCCGGGGCCGCCACGCTGGTGCCGGGGGGAGCCGGGCCGCCCTTCGAGCCGGCGGCGCCGCCGGCCCGGCAGACGCTGCGGCCGCTCAGTGTCCGCACCGCGGGCCGCGCCGGCCGCCTCCGCCAGTACTTCGTGTTCCGGGTGCGCGCCGGGAGGGGCGCGGGGGCGGCCGCGGGCGCCGCCCGCACGCCCTGACCGCTGCCTTGTGCTCTGTGCCTTGTCCCCCCGCAGCCCGGCACCATCGAGCAGGCGGTGAGCGAGATCCGCGTGGTCGTGCTGCCCGCAGAGGACGGGGAGGTGCAGAGCGTGTGGCTGCTCACCGAGTGAGTTCCGCGGCGGGAGGGGATGGGAGGGGATGGGATGGGATGGGTGCTGTGGGCAGGGGAGGTGAGAGCCAGGGCAGCCTCAGCCCCGCGGGGTTGATCCAGAGCCGCATAGCCCACCGCGCTATTCGGTATTAAACCTGCTGAATATTATTCCATGGTCCGGGCTGGCTGCAGCCWTCATTATTTCTTTATAATCCAGCCCTCCAGCTCCAGATCAACGCTCCCGAGTTAACCCCTTAGGAAATCCAGTCCCACAGAGAACCCGCTCCTRCAGTAAAGCACAGGCACAGCTTGAACAAACTGACCCAAAGCCCCGTGTGTGCAGCGGGGCTCAGACCCTCAGCCCTGCAGACACAAAGCAAAGTGACAGAAAATACAGCGTCACCAAGACTTCAGATTTGTTCTCCTTTCTGCCAAGCACTTGAGTGTTCCTAGCCATGAGTCAAAACCACTTAAAGCTCAGTGGTGTTCTCTCCCCAGAATCGATCACTGGAACAACGAGAAGGAGCGCCTTGTCCTCATCACAGACTGGTCCCTCCTGGTCTGCAAGTACAACTTCATCAGCCTGCAGTGCCAGCATGTCACCAGGATTGCCCTCAGTGCTGTGGACACCATCTCCGTGGGGGAGTTTGTGTTCCCACCCAAATCTCTCAACAAGTAAGCAGCCACAGGTTATTGGGAACAGACTGAGCTGTCAGCCTGACCACGGGAACGGTCTGAGAATTCTTCCTTTTGTTTGCTTAACTTTGCAAACAACTCCTGACGCTTTACTAGAACTCCTCAGGGTAGCTGCTGGTTTGCTGGGGTGGCGAGTAGTTGCACTAACAACAAGTGGCTCAAGGAGTTTCAAGATAAGAGGAGTAGATTGGGGAGCAGAAACTCATCACCATTACACAATGCAGTAAGTAGTAGTAACCTCAGCATGAGTAGAAAGCTGGGAGTGGCAGGACACAGGGGCTGTCACAGGCTGTGAAGGATGGCCAGGGTGTCCCAGGTGCTTCATCTTCTTGCTCTCAGCTCATAAGAATGTCCCTTTRCACGTTCCAGGGGTTGAATTATTGCATTTCTTTCCTTCAGCAAAATTTACTATCACTTGTATTTCAATATAGCTTCTAGTTCCAAGCAGGTCTTTTTCAGACAGAACATTTTTAGTTAACCTCGCTCAAAGCCAAGCTTTACCCTGTTCATYGTGCACTGTCAGGAGGGAAGGTGTCGGCATCCGCATCCAGTGGGACAAGCAAAGCCGAGCCTCCTTCATCAACAGGTGGAACCCCTGGTCCACCAACATCCCCTACGTGACCTTCACCGAGCACCCCATGGCAGAYGCTGACGAGAAGATCTCGTCCCTGTGCCGGGTAAGGAGCTGCTCCAGGCACCTCACTGAGCTCGCAGGGTAGACACAACTTCAACACAACACATGAATTAATAAAACAAAACCAGTCACATCAGAGGTGGAACTGGGAGCTCCATCTCCCCAGTCTCCAAATTCTGATTTGCAAGGTGGCCCCATCACCCACTTTTGCCAGCCACCCATAACTGGGTGAAACACAGAGGAAGCCARAACTTCCAAAGGTGCAGAGTCCTGTAAAGCCCAAAAGCAAATGGATCTTGGGCTGTTTCTGCTCTTACTTACCTGACAGGCTGATGGACTTTTCCTTTAGGACTGCCAGCTAATAAACAGACAGTTTAATTGCTCATTGAAAACCTTCACCRAGGTGGTTCTCTGTTCTTTTTGTAATAGGTGCTTCCCTCTGAAGGTTTGCCTAAAATTAGAACACTATTAAGCATAACACATCAGTGAGTAGGGCAGAACSTGCTCACTGATAAATCTTTGCCCTGTTTAAGTCACCTGTCAGCAGTGTCCTGTGTGAAACGAACTGAATCACTGAGGTTTAATATCAGACTGTGACCATCACAGCCCACAGAGCCCTGACTGCTACAGCTTTAATGCTAATCCTTCACCAKTCCCTATCTGCTTAATAGCTTGTAAAACAATGCAAAAGCAAGGTGATTTCTTTTCTTCCAGCTGGAAAACTTTCAAACACAGCTGATCCAGGCTGTGAAGAAAGCCCACAAGGAGGGCCCAGTGCCAGGAAGTGCTAAYGGGGTGTTGGTGCTGGAGCGGCCCATCCTCATCGAGACCTACCTGGGACTGATGTCCTTCATCAACAACGAGGCCAAGCTGGGCTACTCCATGACAAGAGGCAAAATTGGATTTTAAACCCCACTGTGTGTCACCTGTTCAAGGGCAAGTGAGTTGGGGAGAGGGTGCTGAGGGCAGAGCAGGTGATAAAGTTGCCAGGGGAAGGAAAGGAAAAGAAAGGAAAGGGAGATGTTGTAGGACAGTTCCCAGGTTGTTTGGGGAAGGCACAGGCTGGGTTTGAAGCAGACACAGGGTGGTGTCAGCCTTGTATTTTGTACCTGATTTACAGCCCTCACTGCTCCTTATGCAGGGTGAATGAGCTGTGGTGTGTTCTGTGTCCCAGTGCCTGCTCTTCCCAGTCCCACTTCCCATCAAGTGCCACTGGAACCTGCTGGAACCCCCAGAGCACAGCAGGACCTTGGTGCCACTGGAACCCCCAGAGCACAGCAGGACCTTGGTGCCACTGGAACCTGCTGGAACCCCCAGAGCACAGCAGGACCTTGGTGCCATTGGAACCCCCAGAGCACAGCAGGACCTTGGTGCCACTGGAACCCCCAGAGCACAGCAGGACCTTGGTGCCACTGGAACCCCCAGAGCACAGCAGGACCTTGGTGCCACTGGAACCCCCAGAGCACAGCAGGACCTTGGTGCCACGGCCCTGCTGGATCCCTGTGTACGGTGTCAAATCCTGTTGTGTGCTTGGGTCTCCCTGTGTTGTTTAAGAGGAATTGCTGTTCCAATCACCATGATCTCAGAGCTCTGATTAATGCCTGTTAGGAATTTTCAAAGCTGTCAGTCAGTCTTTAACAGTATTTGCTAGCTTTTGCTAAAGCTGCCACTGTTCCACCTGCTCAGCAGCAGTTTGTGAACTCAATATGCATTTCTGAGCTTCTTGTAAAAATCCCTCTAAGAACCTACTGGAACTTCCTCTCTACTTCTGTTTCTTTGCTGCAGCCACAGAATAAAGACTGTTGTGAGAGAACGTTGCCAAAAGCCTCACAAACACATTTGCCTTCAAAGCTGTTCTTTGTAGAACTGAAAAGGAATTCTATTTTGGTTAGATTGATACTCTTAGCCATTTTTCTTAAATGTACTCTAGTTTGGGCCAGGACTTTTTAATGGAGACAGAGAAAACTTTCAGCACTGTGTGTCAGCCTTGGTTCATACATTCCTGCACTGAACCTCTCATCCAGGGATGAAATTCAGAAGAGATTACAGCTGTAATTGCTCAGGAGGTGACTCTAACAAGCTTTTTCCTTGTGCATGACCTTCTCTCCATGCCCTTTCATCAGAGCTGGATGAACACTGTGCCACAGTGGTGGGGTTTTTTGATCTTAATGTAGGTGAGTGTTTGCGAAACTCCTGTTGCAGTCAGTCCTGACTCCAGCTTTCCAAGCTTCTCCATGCATTTTCTAAGTTACCTGTTCAATTTTCATTAACCTTGCAGTAAAGTTAAATTTAACTCTTACTTGGTATTTGTTCTTCATTTTCTGGAGACTGAGGCTGTGAAATTAGGTAACAAAAGCAAAAACATCCAGTAAATTCCTAAACAAGAGGTTCCCTCCTTGGAAGGACATGGGAAAACAAGGAAGGATTCCAACTGCTCCTTCCCTGCCAAACCATCCACTCCTATTTGGCACCAGAGTTGGGATAAAACCTGCCATTTCAGTTACCTGTAATTCAGCATCTTGAAGTGTCAAATTGTGATCCCTCTGGCAAAGATTCCACGTAATCATGTAATAAATCCACGGTGGCCCAGGCACAGTTACTGTCACCCAAAATTATTTGTGTGCAAGTAACAGTTTCCTTGTGCTGGGATAAATCACTACATCATCACATCACTGATCACACTGAAACAGACTTTCAAGTGCAGAGGTGCAGGTTTATAGTTTGTAACTATCAAAATATTTATTGGAAATAGAAAATTTAAATAATAGCTATACATTATATATACACAGAGCTACAGTTTTAGAAAATGAGGGTTCAGAGTTGAAAAAGATCAACTCCCTCGATATTCAGGTTTTCTGTCCATAGACACTCATTCCTTACATTTCACTTGCTACATCACTTCATTCAAATGCAGTCACAGTATTTCACACACTGAGCTTGGAGCTCCTTCAAATAAATAACTTATAAATACAAACACTTCAGACTGGGCAACAGGTTTTCACTCCTTTCCTCTTTCTTCCTCAGACTTGGGAGCAGTTTTAATGCATTTTAGTTCTTTTATTTTACCTCTTCTCTTTCCAAGTAACACACACAGAAGTGGTCCTTACTCAGGAGCAGCATGGAGTCCCCACTGGGATGCCAGGAGAGAGACACAATCTGGAAGTCACCTGCAGGAAGAGATCAGTGTGTCAGCCAGGAGCTGGCAGCCCATCCTCCTGCAGGAGGAAAAGGCAGCTGGAATCAGCCACACAAATAAATCCCTACTGGCCCTGTGCTGTCCCTGAGACATTTCCTGTGTCTCACTATGAGCTCCTCTTTTCCTCAGGGTCAAAATAGCCATTTTTAAGCTGCTCCAAGAACACACCTGAGCTATTTCCAGGATAAGACTCAGATCAATTTATAAATGGAATAATATTTTTCAGTGAGTCCAGATTCTTTACTTCTTTTCTGTCAGGGTCAGGATTAAATGGGTGAGATGGTATTTCTTGTTGGGACTCAGATGTTTGTTAGTTCTTATCTATGTTGCAGTCTCACAAACTGAGTTCTACAGCACTTCACTCCAACAAACTAAAAGTGGAGCTGTAGCTCCCTCTCTCTACAAGGCCTTTTAAGGATCAACCGTCCAATTAAGAAATGACACCTAAATAATTTTTAATTTTAACCCAATAATCAACCACCCATACCCCGCAATGTGAACTTTTTTATCCAATTACACAAAACCACCCAAACCCATGGAAGGGGCAAAGGGGGCAAAGGGGGGAGCCTCCACCCTAAAACCTCCATCTTGCTTTATATATATTACTGCATTCTAAAACCCCAAACAAGTTTTCCACCCTGTAATATTACACATTTCTATTAAAACTCCACACCCACAATCCCAGTTTTCTCATTCCATTTTTGAAGCCTTCTCCACGGCCTCATGTCAAATGCAGTGTTCTCTTGGGGAGAAACTTTTTCCWGCACAGAAAGTCTAAAATTCTCAGCAGCCAAGGCTCCAACAACTGAGCAGCTGCTGGGAGGTTGTGTGCTCACCTTCCCCAGGCACCTTCACAACGACACAGCCAGCTGGGGACCACAGGTACACTCTGCTGCTGCCCGTGCACACAGCCAGGCGGGGCTGGCAGGGGTCCCACTGGAAGCACTGGATCGTGTACAGCTGCTCCAAAACCACTGCCAGCTTCAGCTTCCTGATGTCCCAGATCCACACAGCGTTGGGAATGTTATCTGCAGAGGAAGCAGCAATTGGGTGATAGCTGGAGGATAAAAGGATCACATGTGGTTTTTCTAAATGCACGGGAAGAAACAAATTCGTACGACACAAATCTTTAGGTACACCCCAGGGTTAGCACCAATTGAGCTTTTAGGAAATATTGCAAAAAAAGGCAAAAGTGATCTAGTCCATCTCCCAGTCCTTCCCTGGCTCTTATCACATTTGTCTGATGGGTTTTGCACCTGACCCAGAGCTTTGGCATCCAGGCACAAACAGCCCCTCAGGACCAAAGGGAAAAATRGAACATGAATTCCATGAGTTTTGCTATTCAGGAAGTCAGAATTCCTCCTGCTATAGGTTGTGCAGAGTTCKGCCTTTTAAGAGACCCAGGCTGCAATTGGGAAGATTTGTTTCATTTTCAATACACTGTGCTCACACAAACTTGAAGAAAAATAAAACCCCACTATTTTTATTAAATACAGAGCCAAGGCTGAGTTCATGCCCTGATCAGCAGTTCTGGCAGCTCACAACAGTTAACACACACTACAAGWCAGGCTGGGATTCCTCTATAGTTACACATCTCACAACAGAGCTGATTTTACAGGGCCATGACTCTTTTTATAGTGCAAAGGATCATTTCTGCTAAGGAAACCCCCACATGGTTTCCCCTSTAAGGCAGGGCAGCTGGAACTCACCATTTTTGGTTGCCAGGAAACAGTTATCTGCACTGAAGGCCAACATCCCAACTCCCACTTTGGGATTTGCCTTGTCAGCAACTGGTTTGATGTAGTGTAAAGAAACTGGCACTTGGCAAATGTCATCTGGAACAGGAAATAAAAGTATTTCACTAGTGAGCCTGGGTGGACAATGCATTTACATCCAGCTGTTAAAACCCCTCATCTCTGAAGTGATAGGACAGTATTTTACTCTTATCCAAGATGTTCCAATCAAAATTTCAATTGATTTAAGATACTACATCTTCACACAGCTACCCTACTACTATTCCTGCCCTCCTACAGAAAAGGGAAAGCTGGAAATTCAGGCAAGACTGAGATTAAATGAGGAAAATGAGGAGAGATTAATTTTTCTACTACCTTTTAACTAGTATTTCAAACACTGTTAAGCAAAGGTGATTTACAGTGCCACAAAGACTGAGACTGATTTTTACTGCCCTAGAGAACATCCAGAGGATGTGTTCCACCATCCAAGGGGCAGAGTTCACCTACAATGTTTATTTAAAGGCAAACTTCCCAAGGCAAACTCAAGTGTCTGGTTTGAGTAAACTTTGGCTTACATTTACTCTGTGTGCTGAAGAGGGAACTAGCCAATGCTCTTGTTGGAGGGAAAGAAAGTCTCTCTGTGCCAAGAGTTGGGGATTTCTCCACTTCTTTATACACAATCTACAAAGAAACAAGTGAGAGCTCCACAGAAGGGCCTTGGAGAGTTTGAACATGGGCTGTTACCAAACACCCACATCCCACTGGCTCATTTGCACATTTAGTACACCTCAGCATCCCCTGGTTCATCAACAGAGGAAAGGGCTTCAGTAGGCAGATCTGGAATCCASTATTCCCAGTGAATCATGGGCCATTTGGAACCACGATCAGGAAAAACACTCCAGAGAATAAGCCCCAGGGAGTGCACCTCGTTCATTATTTCTGACAGCAAATTAAATCATCCCCATCACAGTGGGAACATGAATCTCATTTTTACAACCCAAAATCTTTCATCTGATTCTGTCACAAACAMAGTGCAGCGCTGCAGAAGGAAAATAGCAAAAATATTTTAGTGTGCCTGCAACATATTCCTGAACACAAGCACCAGGATAAAACACAGCAACTGCAATTCCTGTCTGTGTAGTGGAGATTAACAGAGCTATTTCCATTTGTTTTCCATGACATATTTTACACCTAACTGGAAGTTAAGGCATTTTTCAGCCGTGAGAAGCTTTGCTGAGGTGCTTTAATGGCTCGTGCCTGGCTTCTGGTTAAGAGGCAGAGTCATGTGAATATTGCAGGCTTACAATCCACACACAACCTCTTCCAGGAGGTCTGTTCAGTCCCTCTGCAATGGCAAACAGCACCACACACTGTTCTCATTACCTCCAGGGATGAGATCAGCTCGGGATTTTGGGAACAGCAGCTCTGCACCTGCTGCCAACAGCCCAGAATCTGTCAGGCCTTGCAGGTACAGGTATAAAGGATAAAAATCAATGCTGACAGATGTTCCAGGAAATGCCCTTTAGGTGAGCTGGATGAGCCTGTCCACACARGATGGAAAATCTGAACACAATCCAGTTCCAGCACTGTTTAAAGTTAGGAATTGTATAAAGCTGAGASAAATCTCTCCTGTTCAGTTTTCCAGTTTGCCATCAGCTGCACACCCAAATCTGTAAWGCAGCCACCACCTACACCCAAAATACACTGGCACATGACAGGAGCATCTGAGAATCGATTACTGCTCAAGAGAGATGATCACAGACACATATTCCATCAAAACTGAAAGGATTCCCCTTTTCTGTTACATTCCCAGGTTGCCATGCAATTTCCCAAGCCCTGGCAAAAAAAAAAAAAGAAAAGTCTCCAGAATTAAATGGATTAATGAGCATCTTTCAGACACAAACAGCAGCACCCAAGCTCTGTAAGGTCTCCATGGATTTGGGATCCACACTTACAGTCTTTTTGCTGGTAATGACTGCTGGATGCTCAAGCTCTGTGATCTTCTTCCACGTCACATGGTTCAGGATACGCACCTGGCTCAGGAATTGTGGCAAGGGGAGACTGTTAGGGCAAAGTTCTTCAAATGATTTAGATAAAAGAGGCAGGAAACACTTCTCACCTTTTCATCAAAGCTGCCAATGGCCAGAAACTGGCTGCTGGGACTCCAGGCAATTGATTTGATGCCCAGGGGCCACTCGTAGGCACGGTAGGAGGAGAGCAGCCGCCCATCGAGGGAGTACAGCAGCACCTTGTACTGAAACACAGCAGAGCCACTCCAAAATCCAGCAATGCTGCTGAAAACCACAGGCAGGCAAGTCATCCTGCCAAACTCTGCCTGTTTATCATGCAAGTTAAATACAAAGGTACAAATGGTCTCTTATCTAGGAGTTAAGASGCTTTGTTGCTCTCTTTTTGGATGAGTAACTGTAAAATTACTGTGCAGTGCCATGTCAGTAAAGCTGTAGAAAACTCTTACACTCTTCCATTATTTCAACAGCAGCTTCTGCAATATTTACAATTTTTTTTTCAAGATAAATTAGAAATAATTTGCTGTCATTGAAGATTTAAAGAACCACGACATCCACTTGCAAGGACACCCATCCCCAACACAAATATAATATTTAACAAAAGCTGGACTCACACCCTTTCATGTTCAAAAGAAACATTTTAAACACTAACTATTTTAGTCACTGCTTTATACATGATGGTCAAAGACCAGCTTGAGCTCTTCAAGAAAATAATCTGCTTTTCCTCTTACCTCCAGGCAYGTGTCCCATGCTGCCAGCACACAGCCATTGGGAGCCCACTCAATCCCAAACAGATCCTGGGTTTCAGTGTCAAAATGCTGCCCACAAAAGAGAAACCACAAAACCATTTGAAACATGTCAACAAATCCTGTTGCATCTAAGCTGACAGAATGTTCTGTTTTAACCTTTCAAGGCCTACCACAAACACAAAAGAGCTTTTTGTATGCCTGAGTAGCAACAAAAATATTTCCTCTTGTARTACATGCTGCATTCAGTGGATCTTTGATCCCCTCTACAGAAAAGCAGAAAGTTTCTACACCTTCAAATGAACAGCATTTCATAAGAGAATTAAATTAGTTACACYGAATCAGCCAAAAATCCAGGAAGCCTAACTCCTTGTCTTAAAGCAAGTACAGGATCACATAATCCCAGAACAGTGTGAGCTGGAAGGGACTTTACAGGGACAGGGACACCTTCCACTATCCCAGGTTGCTCCAGGCTCCATCCAGCCTGGCCTTGGACAGTTCCAGGGATGGGACAGCCACAGCTTCTACTACAAGGTTCATTAGGGAAGAGCTCAGAAACACGACAAACATTTAGGGGTATTTCCCAAATTTTCTCTCAGCTTCCGGTGAGGCTCAGAATTCCCAAATTCGAGGTGACACAAGATACAGACAAGTTCTTAATGAGATCTAATTGCCCACATCCAGCCCATGGCCAATGCCACCCTCCAAGGACTGATCCCACGTGTGAACAGTTTATACCACACGTCCCAAGTACTGAGCACTTGCTGCTCTCACTGTTTCTCATGGAATAGAGTGCAATATGTGCAGGTAACTCCAGAGCAGAGGGGGAGCAGAGGCAGAGCTTACCCTGAGGAGCTGCCAGTTTCTGCACACGAAGATGCTGATGAAATCCTTGCAGTCGCGGCGCTCCGCCACGGCCATGTAGCGCCCGTCCCTGGTGAAAGCCACCCCTGCCACGGCACAGATTAATTAAAACCGGCTTAAACAGAAATCAGACAACAAGGCAGAAGAGATGATGAGTCTTCAGCAAGGCACAGTTACTCCCAATTCAAAGCAGAACTAAAAGAGGAGGCAGAATCTCTTCACAGAAGGTCACATTAATCAAGGCAAAGCACMGTGTTACTGATTCATTGTGTCAGCAATTTTTAAGCTCAGAATGTACAATTTCTCAGGATGCAGAGCTCCAGCGTGCTTCAAAACATATCTAACCACTGACAGTTGTTATATAAACCCAACAGATTTYAAATAACCTCTTCATTTAGCCTGGCTAAATGGATCAGTTATGCAACCATCAGGTCTCCACCAACTCCCAGGCAYTGCTCCCCATCCTCCTGGATTTTACAGGGAATACATAATTGTCTTTGTCATCTCTGGGATACAAGCCTTGGGCACCAAACTGCTCACCACAGCTATGTGGTCTGACAGCCCTGACACAAGTTTCCCTTTCCAGCYTTTCCATATGCAGAAGATGACAAAAGTCACTTTGGATTAATGTTTTTCATCATGAGCACGTCCAGCATAATTTCATGTCTTAAAGGATCCCTGAGAGGCAAACACAACACAGATGCACATGTGAAGAGCAGGCACATGGATCAGCTGGAATCCTCCACTCAGACACCAACCTGGCTGCAGGTGCTGCTCAGAAGGGACAGGACCAGACCCTGTTCCCAAAAATGGGGTTTGTTGTCACATTAAAGTCATTTTCCCTTTCTGCCACATCAAAGGACCATTCCCAGCCAGGTGTGTGACACTTACCTTGCTGGCATGCTTTGGGGTACTTGATGTAAGACACAGACTTGGTGCACAAGGACCACACCGTGATTCGCAGCTGGCAYAGAGACAGGGAGCAGTTTTGGTTATTTGTGTAGATTTAAAAAAATWATAATAATTAACAGGAAAACATCAACCTAATTCAGCAACACAAACTGGATCAATGAAACTTCTGTGATTAATTAATTCTGCAGCTATTTTGTGTAACACAATGACCTGGGAAGCAGCTATGAGGAATTCTTTCCCAATTTCTGGCAGTTAGCAGGGAATTTACCCAAACTTACACGAGTMCTCTAGGTGGGGACACAAAATTCACACCACTGATATGGAGAAAACCTCTTCACAAACATGAAGTTTGTGGCATTAGCACAAACATCTTCCCAATCTATTGCCYAGAGTCACTGTGCAGTTGGAAAAACAGATTCATCACAGAATCTGGAGGAGAGATGGGGAGTTTCCTGCCTTTATGAATGGATGACAAGTTACAGCCCCTTMAGAACACTGTATCCCTTGGGAAAAGGCTTGATTATCAAGTATGAACATTGAGATTTTACACCATTTAGAAACCCTCAGCTTTGATGGCTGATTTGTGTTTTGCTCTTCCCTCCTCAGGCACCCTTACGGAATTACTGAAAAATTCAGACACCCAAAACCTGCTATGCAAAGCAAGGCTTTACACTGGTGTGTGGGGGATTTCTGGAGAACTGTGCCTCCACAAGCACCAAGGCAGACCCAGCCTCCCCACAGCTCCCCAAGGTCACAGCTGCACTGCAGGCTCTGCCTTGCCATCTGCACATTACCCAATTAAAAACAAATACTCCCTCTCCCTTAGCAACGGCAGCCCCAGACACACGGGCATTCACCAGGATGGCACGTGAACCTTTGCATTTGGACCTGGAGCAAGGAATGTTTCCACATTCAGGTTTTGAATTTGTGTTTTCCTGCATGTTACTGCACCAAGGAACAGCTACGGGTAGGACTTTTTCCAGTGAAGCACCTCTATCACAAAGCTCTCCCTGAATTATTGAACATCAAAATTAATTCTGATCCACTATGTAAAACACCAGCACTGTGCCCATTTGCTCCTCCTCCCAYACCCCACATAGCCCAGCAGTCTCAGGAGAAGGTTCTCCTACACCTTCCTGCAGGTTTGTCCTTGACAGCTTTTCCTTCCCTGAAGAACCTGGCTCAGTGGTGACAAAGGATGCTGAGGGAGCAGCCTCTGGATGTGCTTCTCTGGTAACACTGCAGGCTCTGTTGCAACAGAAGTTGGAGGTTTTTCCCTTGCTGACATGRTCAGTTTTGGTGGGAAGCAGAATTGAAGGGATTTACAGGGTTCAAACCTAGCTTCAGAATCCCAATAAACACTGCCTCCCCATCAGAGATCCATGGAATCCCAAACAGACCTTCCTGCCTTACACATCAAGAAACTTCAAATCTGAGAAGAATTAACACAGAAATCTTTTTCCATGGAATCACAGAATGATTTGGGCTGGAAGGGACCTTAAAGCTCATCTTGYCCCACCCCCTGCCAYRGACAGACAYCTTCCAGTAGACCAAGTTGCTCCAAGCCCTGCCCAACCTCACAGGGAAGGATTTCTTCCCAGTATCTCACCTAACCCTGCCCTCTGTCAGTGGCAAGCCATTCCCCCTTGTCCTGTCACTCCAGGCCCTTGGAAATCGTTTCTTCCATCTTTCCTGTAAGCTCCCTTCAGGCACTGGAAGGCCACAATGAGGTCACCCCAAGGCTTCTCCTCTCCAGGCTGGACAATCCCAGCTCTCCCAGCAGAGCTGCTCCATCCCTCTGATCAGCCTGGGGCCTCCTCTGCGCTCTCTGCAGGAGCTCCAGGTCCTTCCTATGCTGGAACCCCRGGGCTGGAGGCAGCTCTGCAGGTGGGGTCTCACCTGGGCAGGGCAGAGKGGCAGAACCTCCTCCTCTAAGTTCAGCAGCTCCTGGAGGAACCCATGAGATGAACATTAATCAACTTGTATTGATTAACGACCCTGGGGCTGCTCACTTCCGGCCACCCAAAGCCAGCGCTGTCAGTCTGCTCCTCAGGCAAGATTTACTTTAAAAATACCAACACAATGCCTCCACACATTCCTCTGCAGCAACTGCAGCACTGAAATGCTGCTGGGAACTATTAATTGCATCCCTAAATGCACTGGCTGCCCTGCCTCCCCTGAGCAAAACACACAGCTCGCATTCTCCAGCCACTTAATACAAGCTTAGCAGCTGCAGGCTTCGAATGCTCAGGGCTGGATCATCATTTTTCCTGACAAAGGCATCTGAGTGCTGCTACTCAGCCTCATGAACAGCTCCCCTGGCCTGCTGGGCATCAAACACACTCCCATCCTGGACCACACTGCCTGCTCCAAGCCTCAGGAGGCCAGCACACATCTCGTGGCACAGTCACACACACAAAAATACACCTGGACTACAACTAAACGAGATGCCTCTAAGTGTCTGAAAAGCAAAGCCCTCATCTTCCCTCCATCTGTCAGCCACAAGACACCTTTAATATCTAACAAGAGCAGAGAATCACAGCCAGGAAGGGACCTTAAAGATCATCTTGTTTCAAATTCTCTATTCACAGATTCATTGAGGTTGGAAAAGACACCCGRATCATCAAGTCCAATCCAACCTGTGCCTGATCCCCACTTTGTCACCCAGCCCAGAGCACTGAGTGCCACCTCCAGGGATGGGGACTCCACCACCCACCTCCCTGGGCAGCACCTGACCACCTTTTCCATGAAGAAATTGCTCCTGATGTCCAACCTGACCCTCCCCTGGCAGAGCTTGAAKCTGTTTCCTCTCATCCTGTCACTCTTTGTCTGTTCCACTCTCTCCCCTGCAAGGGCTTCAGGCTAAGAGGGAAGCACACAGACACATTCTATAATTCCATTGTAATTTCTCATCCAACTCACACAACTGGGTGGTTTGGTCTAGTGCTAGGAACATTCAAAACCAAATCATTTTGCCTCCTGAAAGCAGGATCCTTTTCTGTTGTTCCATTTGTGCCCACTCAGACATTCCTACAGAGAAACTCACACTATGTGTTTAATGTATGGATTTCACAGCCCCTTCCCTTAACGTTGTGTTTACAACTGAATTGTGACAGAAAGGGAAAACCTTCATATTCCCACCTGGAACATTCCACAATCTCATTTAAGTTGCCAACATAAATGAGATGAAGAAGATTAGAAGGATTATGTCACAGCTTGCAGACAGGATCAGGAGCAATAGAAACMCCAAACACAGAGGGTGAGAAAAGAAACCAAATGCTTCAAAAATGACAGGAAATTTCCATTGCTGCTCRTTGCCTTTCTCAGGGAATTCATGGAGAAGGGAAAATTGTTTTTATAGAAGACCAGCCCATGATTAGTTAAGTCTGCAGCAAGCCCTTCTCCACTGCTCCTTTTGRGGGATACTTTCTCTTCAGCATAGATAACTCGATTGAGTGGAGTTGTCAAACTCAAATCCTCACAATAATGGTGTCTGAGAAGTTTTCAGCTGTTGTTTTGCAGTGGAAAAACAAACCAAAAGCGGAAGCATTTTTAAAATAGCCTAAAAACAGCTGAGAAATAAAAAGTATTTAGATGGTAACGTGATAAACAGTGGCCCAGGACCACGGCCCAATGTTGACAGCTCCAGGCAGGTGTAGGACTGGTGATTTTCAGCAGACAAAAACACACTTTTAAACAACCTACAGCTCAAGTGACTGTCAACTCTTGTCCCAGACTTGACTGGGTCACTCAGCCCCCTTACATAGCAGTGTCTGTCAGCACTGGATTTCAGAAGATTATTCAGAGTACATTCCTCGCCAGGAAGCATTTTTCAGCCAACGCAGCCACGCACAGTTACTAAGGATTAGCTGGGATACACACAGAAACACACACACTTCTCCCTGCTGCTGCAGCTCCAGAGAAGCTCCTTAATGCTTGAGGACTTGACATGGAATGAGACAAAGTACCAAGTATGTCGTTTGTAAGCAGAGCTCTTCAGAGAAACACTCCAGAACATCTTCACACTATTTATCCCAAAATGCGAGGGTCATGAGGAAGCAGAGAATCCCWGGAAGGGACCTTAAAGCTCATCTTATCCCACCCCTGCCATGGGCAGGGACACCTTCCACTAGGCCAGGCTGCTCCAAGCCCTGTCCAACCTGGCTTTGAGCACTTKCAGAAATGTGAAGAAGATCCATTTTCTTTCTTTCAAATCCTTTACCTGCAGCTGTTGGTTAAGCTCTACCTGTGCCTGTAAATTCTGGCATTGGAAGGAGTCAAATGGGGCTTAACATCCTCCACAGGAAACACTGATAAYGTGGAACTGCCTCCCAGAGTGGATTTCAGTAGAGCAGGAACATACAGAAACCCTACAAATTAGCTGATGAATTCTAAGTGTCAAAGGATGGTGCCAGATTCCTTTTTTAGGTGCCAGTGACAGGACAAGGAGTAATGGCCATAAACTAAAACATGAGTTTTCCACCTCAGCATGAGGAAGAATTTCTTTCCATGGAGGGTGGCAGAGCACTGGAACAGCTTCCCAGGGAGAGCAGGGAATCTCCCTCTCTGGAGACATTCCAAACCCACCTGGATGCATTTCTGTGTCACCTGCTCCAGGTGACCCTGCCTTGGCAGGGGKSYTGSAYTGGATGATCTCCAGAGGGCTCTCCCAACTCCAGCTATTCTGGGATGCTGTAATGATTTTTCTGAGGCACTGGTAAGTACAGATTGCTAGAAAGAAATTAGCCCAACCATAACCTTTAAAAAAAACCTTTCTTATTCCTCAKGGAATAAGAAAGTTCCTTGGGAGCTCTCAGTGGAGTTCACACATTGACCTGAGGAATAACAAGTGGCTACTTGGTGCTGTTTGGAAGTGACCAAAGCCCAGCTGAGCTGGCTGACAGGGAACCCCCAAACCCTCCAGGCAATCAGTGGATTTGATAAGACACTGATATTAAATATCCTGAGCACTGCCCACGTCCATCCCCCCAGACTGTGGATTTAGCAGGGAGGGAGTAAACACAGCYCCAACCACGGCCTGGCCCTGGCAGCTGTCTGACAACAGCTAATTTAGCAACCTGTTTACAGCTGGAAAGGAAACTTATCCCAACACAGATGCCAACTTGGCAAAGGCTTAATGAAATCCTCTAAGGTCAAAGCGAGTTCTGTTGGGAGGCAATAAATCCTCCCTGGTCCACCCCCACATGCACGTGCCACGAGATCTTCTCTGGGAGCCTGACACAGCCCCAGCCTGCAGTTCTGCCTCCTCTGCTGCTGCCTGACCAGCAGGGATGGCTGCTCTGCCTCCAGGCTGGAATTCTGGGCTTGGTTTTAATTTTTATTGCTGCTATCGGGGCAATTCACACCTGGGARAATCAATGCCTAAACTTATCACCCCTGTCTAAAGAGATGGGGGAGTGAGTGTGTACACACAGACAGCAGAGTCCACAGCAATATCCTACTAACAATTTTAGGATATCCTAATATCYTACTAACTAATTTTTGGGATTTACCCAAAAAAAAGGGGAATCTTGCACTGCAGCATGTGAATTCTGTGCTAAGCAGTGTTATGGCACAAGATCCAGTCATCTAAAACCCTTCCACAGGTTTGGAAGGAGTAAGTACAAAAAGAAAGTGTCTCACATGCTGTTCTTGGCTATTTTCTGACCCTTCACTTTGTACTCAGTAACAGGAATCATCAGCTCTAATCCAAAAGGTGGAAAAGTCAGAATCCACAAGCTTTCCAACAAATCGACCATCCACAAACCAATCTGGATTCTACATTAGTAGCATTCCCCAATATGGGTCTCAACAAGCATTAAAGGTGTTATAGTTTTAATTTCACAAGTGGTTCCACCAGCAGTCTGGCTCCTGTGTGTCAAATCAAACAACTGGGAAAATACTTCCAGGATCTGGATCTAAATCTCATAGGTCAATAGGTCTGTAAGTTTTAATTTAAAATCACTCTGAAACGTTTATGGTTTGAGTTTTTAACTAGAAATCCTGAGCTTCTCTCACCATGCAAGCAATGTATTGGATTTCTAGGACTGTTGTGATGAATGCCATCAAAATAAAAACCATCAGGATATGTTCTAAACCACACAATTTTACCTTCAAATTTAAGTGTCCATTTTCTATCTTCTCACCAGAAGCAAGAGGAACTTAAATGTTCCACTTAGTGGAACAACAAACACCTAACCTGGAACTAACCCGAGCCACACACACAGGAGTACAGAGCTGCATCCGTGCTCTCCACCACTGCTGCAGCTTTAAGGGCTCCGGGTTATTTTAGGAGGCAAAGGGCAGACAGCAACATCTGACACCGAGGGGAGCAAGCCTGCCYGCACACTCACATGGAACTCGGTGGTGTTGAGGATGTGACGCCCGTCCGGACTCCAGCATGAGGCCACCAATCCCGCGGAGCCCTCGTCGATCTTACAGGACCACTCCGTCTGCTCCAGGGACCAGACCTGGGCCAGGGAGCAACCACACAGAGCAGGAAGCATCAGCTCAGCCAAACCTCTGCTCAGCAGGATTCCCTGCAGCTGGCAACAGGCTCCTGCATCCCGGCAACACCCAACCACCCRCAGCCATGAAGGACTGGCGCTGGATCCCGCTGCAAAAGTGAGTCCCGCTCTTTGTGTGGTCATGGAAATGGCAAATGATGTGGGGTTGGATTTTTTCTGTGAGAAATATACTGAAYATCCAACATTTAAACAGGTTTAGTCCATTTAACAAGCTTGCATGTTAATTATTTCCGTGAGATAATCTCCAATCCTGATCTGTTTCGCTAGATATTTTTATCCRAAATATTCTTTTTCAAACCAAGATTTTTGTCGTGGCTTTCAAAATCCTGGCGCGCTGGGTTATCCTCAAACTGTGTTTCAATAACATCAGGTGCTTCAGCAAAGCCTCAGACTGGTGCTGGCTGTTAAGCTCTCACTCCCATCACACCCAAACCGCAGCAGGACACACGCCCTGTGCTGCTTTCATGCTCACCTGGACAATGCCCCGCTTGTACATGGCACACAGGATGAACTGCGAGTCCGAGGACCACTCGATGTACTGGATCTGATCCATGCAGCTGTAGAGGTGCAGGATCTGCAGGGTGCTGGCATCCCGAATCACCAGGCGGTGCTGCACACACGAGGCCTGGGGGAATGGGGACAGGGCTGAGCTGGGGCAGGATCCTGGATGGAGCACCAGGGCTGCCCCTGCCAGGCTCGCTGTGATGGCACATTTAGCTCAGAGAGCATCAATGTTGTGGTTAAAAAAAATAAAAATCCTCCCTGCGGGTGGTGAGCCACTGGCACAGGGTGCCCAGAGGAGCTGTGGCAGCCCCATCCCTGGAAGTGTCCAAAGCCAGGCTGGACAGGGCTGGGAGCAACCTGGGATAGTGGAAGGTGTCCCTGCATGAGACTGGATGAGCCKTAAAGTTCCTCGCACTCCAAACCAGTCCAGGATTCTGTGTACTGAGTTCCACTGCAAACTACAGCAAGAACTAACCCAGGGGAAAGGGGGYTTTAGAGCAGTAAACAGAATCCTCAATTCCATCATTACTGGATAAGTAACTCCAATTTTAAAAAATTACTTTCTGTCTGATAACTTATTTCATAGAACACCTTAATGGTTTGGGTTGGGAGGGACCTCAAAGCCCATCCAGGGACACTTTCCACTGTCCCAGGGTGCTCCAAGTCCTGTCCAACCTGGCCTTTGGCACTTCCAGGGATCCAGGAGCATCCACAGCTTCTCAAGGCACCCTGCGGCAGGGCCTCCCCACCCTCACAGAGAATTCCTTCCTAATATCCCACCTAAACCTGCCCTTTGGCAGTTTGAAGCTGTTCTTCCTCGTCCAGCCTCTCCAAACCGTTGTAAAAAGTCCTCCTCCATCTTCCCTGTAGGCTCCCTTCAGGTACTACATAATTTAAAGTAGTAATTCATCTAACTGACTAAGGTTAATTAACCTAAYTCATGTCTCCGGTGTTGACTCTTCATGCCTCAAAGCCTCCTGGCAGCAGCCTCTGAGCTCAGGCCCGCAGGCTCCGGGGCTCCACCGCTGCCCCGCAGCGCCCGCCCTCAGCCCGGCCCGGCCCGGGGGCCCCGCGCAGCGGCCGCTCGGGGGCCGCGCCAACCGCCCCGTCCCGGGCCGCACGGCCCCGCCGAGCGCRGCCGGCACTCACCAGGCATTTTCCGTCGGGGGAGAAGCGGCCCAGGAGCCCCGAGAGCTTGAAGAGCTCCGAGAAGTTCATGGCGGGCGCGGCGCCGCCGGGATTCGAACCCGCCGCGCTCCGCCCGCCCCGCTCCGCTCCGCCGGGGCCCGCCGGAAGGGGCGGGGCCGCGCGGGAGGGGCCGCCGCGGGGCACGCCGGGAGTTGTGGTCCCCGCGCCGGCCCGGCAGGGGGCGCCCGGCGGCGGGAAGCGCGCGGGAAAGGCGCGCGCGGGCCGCATTGGTATGCAAATGAGCCGCTAATGATCCGCGTAATGACACGGTTAATGAGCTGAGGGGCGCGCTCCCCCTCCTCTCCGTATCCTCAGGGAGCCCTCCCTTATCTGRTGCCTTTCCGCGGGCAGAGTCCCGCGCATGGAATAGCACTGRCTGATTAACCGGCCCTTCTGGCTAATTAATCAGCCCTTCGGGCTAACCACTACTGCCGGCTAATTACCGACACTAATGGGAGCACGGGTGGGATGTCCCGCCAGATTCCCCGGAGAGGACAGAGGAACTAATAATTGGAATAGAGATACCCCAGCAAAAAGGATGTGAACTGACTGGAATCAATAAATAAATAAATAAATAAATAAATAAATAAATATAGGCAGACCAGGGATAGATCCCCGATAACCCCTCTCAGGGGGCATATTCCTTTGGGAAACAGCCCCCTTCCTTCCTGAAGGGAGGTTGTAGACAGGTGGGTCGGTCTCTGACAGAACCAGAGGACACAGATCTCCAGCTACGTCAGGGAAGGGATAGGTTGGATATTAGCAAGAAATTTTTCACCAAAAGAACAATGAAGTACTGGAATGCTCTTCCCAGGGAGGTGGTAGAATCACTGTTTCTGGATGTTTTTAGAAAAAGCCTGGCCATGGCACTGGGCGCTATGGTCTGGGTGAGGTGTTAGGGGATGGGYTGGACTCGATGGTCTCAGAGCTCTCTTCCAACCTCGCCATTCTGTGACTCTGTGGTGGGGTTTGCAGCAACCTGGGACGGTGAAAAGCGTCCCTGCCATGGCAGGGGTGGAACCAGACGATCTTGAGGCGCCCCTGCAAGCCAAACCCTGCCCTGGCCCAGCGCTGCTGCGGGGCCGTGCGCTCCCAGCGCTCCGGCCCCATCCCACAGCCCGCACAGCCCAGCCCGCCCTGCCGGCACTCCGGCCGGCTCTAACTCCCCGGCACGCTTGGCTGAGCACTCCCCACCCCTTTTCCAGCCCCTTCCTATGGCAGGAAGGAGCGCCTTTGCCTCGCTTTTCACGGAGCTTTGCAGCGGCTCCAATGTCATTGCCGTGGCGACCGGGACGCTGCTCCCGTGTGCGGGGCGGTGAATAACGCAGATCCTCAACCCCCGGCCTGCGGGAAACCTCCGGGGCAACTCAAAACTCAGGTAGGAGATAAAAAAAGAACCTGCAAAAGGAAGCCCCTTGCTCTGGGGGTGTGTGAGTTTCTCCATAATGCGGCTGGACGATGATTTGTGGCGGGGTTGTGACACAATGTTGGAAGTTTTCTATTAGTTTGCCTTCTTTAATGTTTTTRTTTCATACTGTTTTCCCCTCTTGCTTTTGCAAATGAAAAGCAAGCCATGCTTGTATTTTTAAGGGGAAAAAATTCCAGATACCAACTGGACTGGCGCTTTTCTGGAAAAAAAAATTCTGGAAAAAAATTCTGGAAAAAACTATTTTGGGAAGTGGAAAGCAAGCCATGCTTGTATCTTTTAAGGGAAAAAATTCCAGATACCAACTGGACTGGCGCTTTTATGGAAGAGGTTTCTGCAAAAACTATTCTGGAAAATGAAAAGCAAGCCATGCTTGTATCTTTTAAGGGAAAAGAATCCAGATACCAACTGGACTGGCACTTTTATGGAAGAAGTTTCTGCAAAAACTATTTTGGAAAATGAAAAGCAAGCCATGCTTGTATCTTTTTAGGGAAAAAATTCCAGATACTAACTGGACTGGCGCTTTTCTGGAAAAAAATATTTTGGAAAGTGGAAAGCAAGCCGTGCTTGTATCTTTTAAGGGAAAGGAATCCAGATACTAACTGGACTGGTGCTTTTCTGGAAAAAAATTCTGGAAAAAACTATTTTGGAAAGTGAAAAGCAAGCCATGCTTGTATCCTTTTAGGGAAAAAATTCCAGATACCAACTGGACTGGCGCTTTTCTGGAAAAAAAATCTGGGAAAAACTATTTTGGAAAGTGGAAAGCAAGCCATGCTTGTATCTTTTAAAGGAAAAAAGTTCCAGATACCAACTGGAGTGGTGCTTTTATGGAAAAAAAATCTGGAAAAAACTATTTTGGAAAATGAAAAGCAAGCCATGCTTGTATCTTTTAAGGGAAAATAATCCAGATACCAACTGGAGTGGCGCTTTTTCTGGAAAACTTCCTTGGAAACTTTGCTCCCAAGTGGCGTAACTCCGGAGTGAGAGCGCTTTTGGAGGAGCCTGGAATGGGAGAAGCAGTGGAGGGGCTGGATGCTGGTGGGATGAATCCCAGGGAGGGAGGGGGAGCAGCAGCCTCAGCCTCCTGCCCCATCACCAGAGGATTTCTCTCCTTCTCAGGAGAAAATCGTTGGTGAGCTGCTGGACCCCATGGAAAGGTCCTGAGATTCAAGRAGCTCCCTGGCCCTCCATTGCTGTCACAAAGCTCATTTTGAGTGTAACAGTCTGGGACAAATGAATGGTAGCACAGGGCAGTGGGGCCCTGTGGGACTGGCAGCAGGTTTTGCAGGCAGTAAGTTGTTTGCTGTGGGCTGGATGAGCCTGATGGGTCTCGTTGTGAGGAGGAGAGAAAGGCCAGGGCCAGATCCCAGATCATGGAGCAGCTCTGTGTGAGAGGTGGAAACAGCTCTGAGAATTCCTGCTTCCCCAGAGGGTCCTCAGGAATTAGTTATAGCCCTGTTATATCGGGTTTGTGCATTTATCTCCCTTTCAGGTTGTCATGTTCCCTTCTGGGCCGTTGGAGTGCCAGGATAGCAGTGAATAACAAATTCTGAGTGTTTCTGGTGCTAAACCCAAGCCCTGAAGTTGATAGTGAGCCAAAGATGCTCCTTCCAGAGAGTGCAGAAACTCAGGGAGCAAACCCAGCCAGGTCCCAGCAGGGCTGAGAGCCCACAGTGCCCTTCATTGTTCTCATTGTGATTGCAATAATTGMGTTTATAATCATCCCAATAATCYATTAGACCTWATTAATCATTCTAATATTTATTAGAATTTCTATTTTATTTATTATGTGACCTGTGTGACCACAACA
>JACDOX010000236.1:172887-196072 GCA_014549065.1 Cardinalis cardinalis
ACAGCCCCTGCGACCCCCATGGGCCCTGAGACCGTCACAGCACCTGAGACCTCCCCCAGTCCCTGAGAACCCCCCAATCCTCCAGGCCCTGCAGCCTCCTGAGACCCCCACAGTTCTGAGACCTCCACCATCACTGAGGCCTCCATCATCCCTACAATCCCTCAGAGCCCTGAAGCTCCTCAAGACCCCTGCAGCTCCTGAGACCCCCACAGTTCCTGAGACTGCCACAGCCCCTGAGGCTCCTACAGCCYCCCAGACCCCTGCAGCCCCTCGAGACCCTCACAGCCCCTGAGATTGTCAGAACACATGAGACCCACAAAGTCCCAGAGACCCCCACCGCCCCTGAGCACCTTTACTAGAGAGGCTGGATGGGCTGGGARGGAGCTCCAGAGCAGAGCAGGGCAGCTCCATCCCACTCACCCCGGTCTGAGCAGAGTGTTCCCTCCCCAAACAGGAGCCAGCTGCAGACACCTTCCTCCTACGGCCCCGTCCTTTCCCCCATGAATAAAGTCCACGGAGGAGGGATCAACAAGCTGCCCTCTGTGAACCAGCTGGTGGGGCAGCCTGCCCAGCACGGCTCCAGTTCTGCACCCAGCCTGGGCCCCATGGGTACGTCCTCTGTCAGCAGGCTGGGCTCTCCCTGCMCAGGAGTGGGGGTTATTATTGATTTATTGATTTCTGTGCCCTTCCCTGGGGATTTCCCTGTCGGGGGAATCCCTCCTGTGTCAGGAAAGAGAGATGCACCAGACTGTTTTGGTCTTCAGCTAGTTGTTTATTATTACCTTATCAAAACCTCAGCACATCGTCTACGCCAGACTTTGAGCACAGGAAAAGCACTGCAAAATGTCTATAGATGTACAGTTTCAAGGTCTTTTAAATTTGCCCAATCCAATTAACTTTTAAAACGCACTTTATTTTTACCTATCTACCAATAACTCATCCCTCGTCTGTCCACATAACTGAAAACTGTGGCTTTCCTTGACCATCACCCTGTGCCACCAGCACTGCAGAAAATGGAGTAGATGAAGAAGCAGCTCAGGACAATGCCCAATGCCCTCTATCTTGCCTCCATCTACAACATACTAAAAATCCCAAAACCTAAATTTCTCACCCTCGTGACATACTGCACTACTCTCTATAATCTATTTCACMCTTTTGTAGACTCTAGTCTATCTTGAAGTGCTGGAAGTTTTATCCATGGGTGACSGTCCAAGCCATTGCTTCTCGGGGGSTCACAGCAGACAGWGAAATATTTCCTGTGCCCTGGGTTCCCACAGGTCTGGGTGGTGTCTAATGGGTGCATTTGTTGCCACTGCCCAGGACCCGGAATGCTGAACAGCCACCCCATGCAGAGCAATGGAGAAATGAACGGGGGCCACTCCTCCCAGTCCATGGTGTCGGGGTCACAYTGCACCCCCCCTCCACCCTACAGCGCCGACCCCAGCCTCGTCAGGTAGGGAAGGCACCTGGTGTCCTGTCTGTCTGTCCTCTGTTCCTTGCTGTGTCCCTCGCTCTAACCTTCCCATCTGTCTGGCAACTGGTCAGCTGGCCACTGGCCCCAGCTGAGAAATCACTGCTGCTCCTCTCACCTGAGCAACCAAAGCCCAGCTGCCAATCAGTCAGGAGCCCCCACTGCCCTCATACACCTCCCTGGGAATCCATCCCTGATCAGTTAGAAATTAAGTACATCCTAAAGTGGGTCCTGTCCTGCCTGTCCAATGGCTTGTAGCTTTATGAGCTTCCCCCTTCCCCTTCCAGCAACACCTAGAAATGGGTCCCTGTGGCTTATTTCAGTCAGAAATGCATTAACAGCTCTGCAGGTTTTGAATGTTTTGGCCTTTAAAAAGACCACAGATGTTTTGACAGATCTTGGGCCAGCATCCACACAGGGCAGAGCCCAGGGCATGCCCTGATCCCCTTCCCCAGTAGCTTGAGCTCCCTCATATTATGTGAGTTCCTGAGCCAAAATCTCAGAYAATCAGGAGAAAAACATCTGTAGTTTTAGGAATGAACACAACCCCACACTGTGCTTTGACCTTAGTGCCAGTGGAGCACCCATGGAGCTCCCCACATCCCCCACCTGACATGGTCTGTCCCACAGAGATGGGACACAGCTGTTGTTCATGAGAACTTAATGCCACTTTATTTTCCAAACTTTCTCTGCAGTTTTTTAACAGGATTGGGGTGTCCAAACTGCATCGACTATTTCACCTCACAAGGGTTACAGAATATTTACCACCTGCAGAACCTATCCATAGAGGTAAATGCTTTGGAGAGATCTGTTCTTACCACTTGTTTCCCACAGCTGTTGGTCTGAAAAGCAAAACTGAAAGTGTTTTGGAGGAAGAAAAGCCTGTGCCCCAGCCCCTCACAGAGAATGTGTTCCCAGGATTGATGCCTGTCATTCCTGCCCCCTTGTTGGTCCTTTGGAGGTAGCTATTGCTCAGGCCTTGGTAAAAATCACAACCAGTCCCAAAAAACTACAACCAGTCTCAACTGCTTCCTCCAGACTCTCAGAAACAACAGAGATCAAAGATCCCCAGGCCAGAGCTCAGAGAGATTTTCCACCTAACACATGGAACACAGCTGAGGTGCTCAGTGGAACACCCCATATCCCACAGAGCCAGCAGGACACCCCAGTGCAGCTCAGGGAGGTTTAATCTGGTCTCCCTGCTAATCTTTAGAATKAAAGAGGCTGAAGTCTGGAACGAAATAGCCCAGGTCAGGCAAAAGCTGTCAGAAAAAGCATGGAGGGGATGCTGGAAATACCTGTGTGTGCCCAGAGCATCAGCCTCTGCTGCTGCCACACTGTGGGGCTGGTACCAGGGGCGGCACCAGAGCTGTTCCCCAGCTCATAAGAGGAACAACAAAAAGGAAAACAAAAAATAATCCTGAACCCTTTGAGCCATGGAAAACCCTGWAAATCCCAGAGCTGGTGTTTTGACTGAGACAGAGCTCCTGGCCGACCCTGTTTTGACCTCATTTTGCCCCAGGCAGGTGTAGCAGTGTCTCTACCTGGCAGCTACAGCATCCCGCAGGAGAGATGATGATTTGTCACTGGTGGCTGGGGCCAGTTGTGTAACCTGAGCCTGGTTCTGGACCATTTGCTGAACTAACTCCATGACTGCCTGTCAGCTGTCCACRGGAACGTTTAGGAATGGCCAAAACTTGTGTCTGGGCAGAGCTGTGTGTCTGAGTCGTTTGTAGCTACTAATTGCATACTCRCTGTCTGCTCCAGTTAACGCTCCCGTGAGTCTCTGTGCTGGCATTAACACGGACCCCTGGCAGCTTCCCCCTGTGCTGGTGTGTGTCCTGGCACATGTCCCCAGTGTGAGGTCACCCACCTCAGTGCTGGAGGCTGGTGCTGCTCCAGCCTGCTGGGCCAGGACCAGAGCAGAGGCCATCCCAAGTGCACAGCCACAAGGATGCTCCACACGCTGCTCTGCAACCTGTGTCCAAGGGGAATGATCCCTTCCTTCCCTCCCATTTCCACATCACTTGGATGTGAACCCTTCCCAAAACAACAAAAATCTCCAACCTGCAAACCTGCAGTTACTTGGTTACAAACGAGAAATAACCCAGGGTGTGGTGGTGTTCACAGGGGTCCCAGGACAAGGGAAGAGATGAGGATCTGACTCCATGTTTCAAACGGCTGATTTATTATTTTATGATATATATTATATTAAAAGAAAATGATATATTAAAACTATACTGAAAGAATAGAAGAAAGGATTTCATCAGAAGGCTAGCAAGGAATAGAAAGGAATGATAATAAAACCGTGTGACTGACCAGAAAGTCCAAGACAGCTGGACTGTGATTGGCCATTAATTAAAAACAACCTCATGAGACCAATCAAARATGCACCTGTTGCATTCCACAGCAGCAGATAACCATTGTTTGCATTTCATTTCTGGGACCTCTTAGCTTCTCAGGAGAAAAAAATCCAGGCAAAAGGATTTTTCATAAAAAATGTCTGTGACAGCCAGGGGATGCATCCATGGCCATGCGTGCACCATGATGGACTCATGGCCATGGCAGGAGGTCCAGCTCTGCTCTGTTGGGCATTGCACCCATGTGTCCCCCCAAATACATAATCTGGGGCTCTCTCCTGCATATTACAAACCTATGCATCTCTGTAGCGCTCAGCTTGGGTTTGGGGACAGATGGACACAGAAGTCCCATGCTCTGTGATGCCCAGGGGGTTCTGGTTGTCCACCCTTAACGTYCCCTGAGACCYRTGAACCWGAGGGAAGGAGCCATGGCCATGGCAGGAGGTCCAGCTCTGCTCTGGTGGGCATTGCACCATATTTTCCCCCCAAAAACAACCTGGGGCTCTCTCCTGCTGGTCCAGTCCCATTCTGCCGGCCGTGCCTGAGCGGTGTTGTCCTTGCAGGATCTCGCAGCACTGAAGATCCCGGAGCAGTACCGCATGATCATCTGGCGGGGCCTGCAGGAGCTCAAGCAGAGCCACGACTACGGGGCCCAGCAGCTGATCCGCTCCAGCAGCAGCAACGCCTCCACCATCTCCATCGGCAGCTCGGGCGAGCTGCAGCGGCAGCGGGTGATGGAGGCCGTGCACTTCCGCGTGCGCCACACCATCACCATCCCCAACCGCGGCACCGCCGACGACTGGGCCGACTTCGGCTTCGACCTCCCGGACTGCAAATCCCGCAAACAGTCCATAAAGGAGGAGTTCACGGAGGGAGAGATCAACTGAGGGGCTCCTGAGGTGGCAGCGAGACACCGGTGGGGTGATAAACCCCCCTCACCCCCTCAAAAATGTATTTGCAGCCTTGGGCAGCTGGAGAAGTTTAAGTTTGTTATGTCCGGGGGAACTGCAGGCCCTGAGCCAGGCAGGAGGTGCCTGCCTGGGGAGGAGACTGGAGGTGAGGAGGAGGAAGGAGAGGAGGAAGGCAGCCAAGCCAGCTCAGCGGCCAGAGTGGGATTTCTGCCTGCCCACGGCACAGGAGGCACTGTGTGGTTTGTGTTTTCCYGGAGCATCCCTGCATCCAGCAGTGTAAGGACAGCACATTTTTCTCATCCCTGCTCACCGTCCGTGTTCTTCACGGTGTCCCAAACTGAGAGGGCTTTGTCACTGCAACAGACTCAGCTCTGACCTGTGCAGGCATTGCCAGGGACTGGTGTGAAGCCTTGTCCTGCTTTTCCATGGACTGCCAAATGCACCCCTTCCCTCAGCCCTCTGTAGAGTCAGAAAGACCCTGTTTGTCCATGACCAGTGTGTTCTTGTACTTAAAGGTTGGTGTATATAAACAGAATGTACATACAGTAAACTCGTTGTGCTGTAAGGAGAGAGAAAGATTTATTTTCATGTAAGCTTTAAAAATTGATACTGACTCCTGAGACACCACAGTGTCAAGTAAATTAATTCCATGTTGTAGCATGTAAACATGCAGACAATCCTGTTTCCAGCCTTATCTATTCAAAACTCAGTTTCTTCCCTCCTCTGAATCTCTTGCATGCAGTTGTGCAGGAGGGGGAAAGCCAGTGATTGTCTTGGGAAGTCAGAGGTCTGGATAATCCTTCCCTGCTCCCTTGGGGAGTTTTGTTGACAGGTCAGACCTGACAAGCTGGAATGTCATGGTGTAAATTCCATTTTTTTGGAGCACAGCATGGACTGGCTGCCCAGTTCCCTTCTGTTCCTTGTCATTTTCCCCAGCTGCAATTTTTCTGTTGATTCAGACTGGGAAAAAAGCCTTCACAGAAAGCAAGGACACAAATAGGTGTGTTCCCTCCCTGAATGTTTATTCCCTACACTTTTGGGAAGGCAGTGTCCCTCAACAGCTCTTGGAAAGGCACTGGAAGTCTCAGGAGCTGTTGCTGTGGGAGGGAGGGCAGGGTGCTGCTGCATCTGCCCCCTCAGCCCTGGGCCACTCGAGATTTTGGGCAGCCTGAGGGAACCTGCACAGAGATGATGCTGCCCAGCCCATTCCCACTGCTGCACTCTCCCTCTGGAGGCCTCCAAAGGCAGCCCTGCACCTGCTTCCCATCACCCCCAGGCTGGGGAAGGGGCTGGATACCCTTCCCAGAGCCCTGGACCCTCTAAGCAAGAGCAGAAGTGCTGAAATCCCACCAGGGCTCACCTGAGATGTGACTTCTCCTCCAGGCAGGCAGTGGATGCTCCCTCTCCAGGGGGGACAGGAGTGTGACCAAGGATGTGCTGCACCCACAGCCCTGGGCTGGGACCCTCCTCCAAGGCCCTGTCTGAGCCTTCAGCACACAGAGGTTGCCTCTTGTCCCTCCTCTTCCTCGGGGACTGGTGAGCTGCAGGTGCAGTCACCATCCCTGAGGCCGTCCCACCCCTCACACCACASGGATTGGGAACCTTTGGGATTGGGAACTCCCCTGGCGTGGCTGGCAGTGATCKGTGTCCCCAGGAAATGGCTCAGTAAAGCACTTTAATGCTTTAAAGCTCTTGCAACAACCACTCACATGTCCAGCGTTCCCAGGGCTGTTCCCAGCAGTATTAATGGATCRCTCTGTGATAGGAATTGTATTTTTTGTAACGTTATCTTTGGAAAATGTGTTATTTTTATAGCTGTGGTTACTCTTTTGTTTTGGATTGGTTTTTTTTGTTGGTTTGTTTTTGTTTTGTTTTTTTTTTGTAACACAATAAAAGCACATGTGGGAATTCTTGCATCTGGAAATTAAAATTGGACAGAAAGCACCCTCTTAAACCAGAGTAAACCTTCAGTTGTAGGACCTCAAAGGGCCTAAAGCTACTGAAACAAAAAAGAAACACACCATTGTGTAATTATTTCCTACAGCAAGTACAGAGAGGCAAAAACCAGCTTCTGGACACATAAAACTTTTTTTTCTTAATAAATGGCTAAAAAATAGTGAATGGAATGGAGAACAAGCATTAAGACACAGTTTTTCTGAGCTTGAAAAATTACACTGTTAAAAACAATTTCCCAAAAAGAACACAAAATTCACCATTATTTCTAGTTTTAGCAGTATATATTCCACAGGTAGGAATTGGAAATTGATTGAACTAAAGGTTCTTGCAGGAAGTTTATAAACTAATGCCTTGAAATGGAAGAAGTCAAGAATGTTGTTGTAATTCAATAAAAATACCAAAAAAAGTTTCAAAAGATCTTGAAAACTGGCATGTGACAGCAGCCAGACAGGAACAGTCAGAGCCACACACCTGCAGAGAGCTCCACACAGGACAAAGGTCCAAAGCTCCTGGCAGACACTGCCTGGCCTGTGGCTCTGCCTTCTGCTGGGGTCTGTGTCCCAAACAGGATCATGGAACCCACACTGGCTTGTCTGGAAGGAACCTTAAAGCTCATCCCATCCCACCACTGCCATGGGCAGGGACACCTTCCACTATCCCAGGGTGCTCCAAGCCCTGTCCAGGCTGACCTTGAACACTTCCAGGGATGGGGCAGCCACAGCTTTGATGGGAAATCCATTCCAGCCCCTCACCACCCTCAAAGGGAAGAATCTCTTTCATATATCCAATCTAAACATACTCACAGATGCTCTTGTGGTTTTTTGAGCACTAAATCACCTCCCTTGTGGCACTGCTGGGAAGGCACCTACTGCTTGTGACTTCTCCAGGCAGAGGAGAACAGTGGCTGTTCCCTCTCCAAGGGGAGACTTCTCCCTCATCCCAGCTATTGGTGGTCCTACACCACCCTGCCTGGCCCAAGGAGCATCCCTCTTCCCCCAGGAAAACAGAGCTCTGTGGCCAGCAGCACCCTSCAGGAGGAAAAGCCCCCTGGATGAAACCACACAGAATTTCTTGCAGGCTCTGGCTGACATGGTAGGAACCCTGCCCTGCCCCAGCACCAAGTGCTCCTGGTTCAGAAGTGCCTCTGCCTGCTGGGAACACCAAACCACCATCCAGGCTTCTGTTGAGGCCACTGGGTGGGAGTGGCTGTCACACRAGCTCAGCCTTGACTCCAGGTGGATCTGTGGCACCACTGTGCAAGTCCACAGCAGATCTGTTCCTCCAGGACTGCTCGGCTGCTGCAGCCACCTGGATGGTCCAGAGGAACTGCTCCTTGGTGACCACGGGGGGCTCCTGGCCTGTGGGACAGGAACAAAGCACCAGATGAAACCCATGGTCCCCTGTGAGCACAGATCCCACCACGGCACTGGGGCCGCAGGACTTAAAACATTTCAGCCCCTCCTCCTGCCCTGTCAATGCAGCCACAACAACTGAAATACTGCTGAATAAAAATAGCTTGGACTAGATGATCTTCAAAGCCTCTTCTACCCAAGCCACTCCATGATWCTGTGATTTTTATTCCTTCTGGGCAGCCAGGACTCTGGCTGAGGATAGTGTGGACTAGATGATCTTCAAAGCTTCTTTGTACCCAAGCCACTCCATGATTCTGTGATTTTTAYTCCTTCTGGGCAGCCAGGACTCTGCCTGAGGATCTCTTGCCTGTCACAAACAGCAGTAAGGTCCAAGGCAATTTCCCCTCCCAACTCTTCATTTCTTCCCAGCAGAGTTTCAGATCATCATCCCCCACCCATCTCCATGACTTGACACGGTGCATCCCCCAACAAAGCCAACCCAAAGCAACACCAGCCATCCATTYAAGCCTTGTCCCACCTTTCAGGGTTCTCAGGAAGTGCCGGAGGAGCTCCYTGTAGGCATCTCTGTAGCGCTCAGACTGGGTCTGGGGACAGATGGACACAGAAGTCCCATGCTCTGTGATGCCCAGGGGGTTCTGGTTGTCCACCCTTAACRTCCCYTGAGATCCATGAACCTGARGGAAGGAGCAAAACAGGGARGAAAGAACATTTTTAARTTATCACACTTTCAATCTCACACAGGTTGGAGAAGCCCTGGGTTGTAAAACCAAGAAAAAAGTAGGTTCTGAAATAGGAGTCACACCTGCCCCAGCCCTGGTGGCTCAGACACAACAGAAACACCAGGGATGTGCTGTGGTATAATTGCTTCTACTTGTGTGACACCTCACCTGAGCAAAGCCCCTTTTGTAAGTGCTAACAGAAATYCCTCCCCAAGACCAGCCCTCATAGCTGTTATTATTCATTACTGTAAGAATTTACACTTTTCGTCCCCTTTCATATGCTGGACTCTGCTACACAGCTGAGACCACACTGGAAAGAACAAAGGAAATCTGCTCAAATTCAGCCTCAGGAGAGYTGACACCAGTTCCTGCTCTGGTATGATTCATGCAGCTCTTAACACCACATAATGCATGGGACAGAGAGAAAATCTGGGTGAGAAAAGAKAAAGTGGATTGTAGATTGAGAAAGGACAAGAAGCCACTGCTGCTGAGGCAACAGCCAAAMAAACAGATGTGGCACTTAAAGCTCTGCTCWGGGTGACAAGGTGGGGATTGGTGACAGGTTGGATTTGATGATCCTGRAGGTCTTTTCCAACCTCAGTGATTCTGTAACAGAGGGGTTTTGGGAAATGTGCTGCAGGCACACTCAGAGGAGTCAAAACAGACTYGACAGAGCAGCAGGACCCCACCTCCAGCCGCTGGTCACAGCTCCTGGTGCAGTGCTGGCTGACGTCCAGGGTGACAATGGCTCCACTGGGGAACTTCATGCTGATGGTGACCGTGTCCACGTCCCTCAGGCAGCCCATGTCTGGGGACAAAACAGGCCTGGCTCACCCCAGGAACAGCAAACCAGCACATCCTACAGCTACAAACTGCTGTTCTTCCTTTGGGAGGYGACCCTGGCTTTGTGACAGCTTCCCACAGCACCCCAGCTGCTTCAGCAGCATTCCTGATGGAACACAGGCAGTCCTGCAGGAACACACAGCCCCAGGCCCAACTCCACCTTGCCAGCCTGCAGCTCTCYAATGAGGGCACCCACCTGTGCTTCCAGGATCAGGCAACTTCCAGCACGTTGCTGGGGCAAAGCAGAGGATACAGAACCCTCCTGGAGGGCTCTTGTTTGCTGCATTTCAATGCTGTGCCATGGAAAAGAGCATTGCATCCTGCCCCTCCTCACCCCAGCCAGCCAAGCTTGGCAGCTGCTGCRGGTACCTTAATTAAAACTCTGCATTTCCATTTCAAGAATGGCAGCTTCCACCTTTTATGGTTCGTTTAAATGAGTGTGGTAACCCAGAGTGTGCATATCAGCCCAACATGACCCAGAGCAAATGCACAGCTTTGTGCTGGGATCCACAGGGAAGGGCCAGAGAAAGCAGAGAATGAACATTTCATTCACACTCTTGTGAGCTCAAACCTTTGCTCAGTTATTTTCTGCACTCTGGCTCCAAACCTGGTGTCCAGCAGACTCGTGTTCAATGATAACTCCACTGCAACTGCTCCACATCAGCAGGAGATTCACCAGATTCAGAGATCTTCACCACATACCCTCAAGGAACTGCCTTACATTCCACCAGCCTGTTTATTCAGCTGCTCYGTGATGGAACAATTGTCATGGCTATAATGCTCTCATTCCTYCTTTCTTCCCAGTTTTAACCCTGAACTCCAGAGGTACCCAATATTAAAAGACTCATTCTTACCTGCACAGAAGGCATGGCCCAGGGAAAATATTGTATCTGGCACACTCTCTCCCAACAGCAAACTGATGATATCTATGTCATGCACAGCAGCGTTGCAAAATATTCCACCTGGAAGAACCAAAACTGGGCATTAATGTCTCCACATTGAAACCCACAGCCAAATTACATTTCTGAACTGCACAGAGATGGTATAAAAAGCCCCTACAGTGAAGAAACTAATAAAGGGACAAAAAAATGCACAGATATGAAACTTGGTAAAGAAAATACTCCTCAAAAAACACTTCTCCCCATGGATCTTAAGGCTATACAAATTCAGGGGAATTCCCACAGAACACAGAGACATTTCCAGGACAGGTTTTGGATCAACCTCATCTGATTAYGGTGTCTCTGCCCATGGCAGGGGGTGGAACAGATGAGCTTAAAGGTCCTTTCCCACCCAAACCATTCCACGACTCTGAGTGAAGCCCAGACTCTTCAGCAGGGAGCTGCTGGGTACCTGAGGCTTTCAGCAGGCTCAGAGAGGCTGCAGGGTAGAGGCTGCTGATGGCTGATACCCGGTGGATCCTGCCCAGGGCCCGGCTGTCCCGCACCTTCTTGTACAGGAACTGCAGGGCTGGGTCAAAGCGCCTTCCAAGGGAAACAAGGATGAGGTGGTTAGGAAAATTAACCCACAAACATCAGGGGTTTATGTCCAAAAAGGAGTCAGAGGAGTTCTTTTTACTTTGTTTGAATAAAGGGAGAGGCCATGGGGCATTCCCCTGGGATCTCTCCAAKTTTTGGAGSAYSCAGCCTCCTTTTTATCCCAATTTCCCAGCCACATTTCCCTTCTCTCTTTCCCCATTGGCTGAGGTACTTGAGAGGTTCAGAGTTCCTGATACACCTGATACCAAAGATTTCCCTCTAACGTATAACCCTCCCTTTTAATTTGTAATTCTTAGGGAATTTAGGGGTCTTTCCCCATTTCTGAGGTACTTGAGAGGTTCAGACTTCCCAAAACACCTGATACCAAAGATTTCCCTCTAATGTACAACCCTCCCTTTTAATTTGTAATTCTTATGGAATTTAGGGGTTTTTCTTCCCCATTGCTTCTTTCATCTTTCAATGTTTAATTTCGTTTATAATCAAATCTAAAGTTTATTTGTAAAAGCAAATATCTTTTTCCATTCATCAATCAGTGGAATCCTTCCCACTGTTTCTTTTCTCTCCCAGTGCTGGTTTTATCTACCAGCAGGCCCACAGCTTGTTTGGAAAGACAAATCCACTATTCCTCTCAAGGTGAAACCAAGCTGATTTGAGGAGCAAGTCAGGAAAGCCTGAGGAATCCGTGCTGCTTCCAGATATGGGATTTTATCAAGAATAAATCACAGGAAAACCACTGGTCTTACTTGTAGAACCCACACACGAGTGGCCTCCCACACCTGTCAGCCTCATCAAAACAGGCTTCTGCTGTCTGTCTGTCCAAGCTGGGCAGCCCCTCGCAGAACACACCTTTACCTGTGCCAAACAGAACACACACGGGGCTCAGGGGAGACACAGCTGCACAAAACACCCTGAGCTTGCAGTAACAGCTCATTACATTTCTGCTTTTGATGGCATTTACCCCCTTCTGCCTGCCTGCTGYGGTTTCAGCTGTCCCAGGAGTGGGACTGTTTTGGTGACAGCTTTCCTGTGAGTCCTGGTGGGATTTTAGGATGAGACACTGCCCAGTCATATGGGACCAGCCTAGCACAAACCCCAYTGGTGTCCAGCCATCAACATCAGCAGGGATCTCAGTCACTTTAATTACACAATTTGAGAGCCTGCACAGCTCCAGGGCTGCTGCTGAAACACAAACACTCACAAGTGCACATCAATGGGCACAGGGAAAAGCTGAATGTGCAGCTGCTCCTCTCACCTGCTCGTAAGGCATCTCTTACCATCTCAGGGGCTTTGTCAGGTGAGGAACAAATAATGGCTCCAGAAACTCTGCAGGAATCAAGAGAGATCTTCAGTTAGGACAAGGTTTTCACTAGATCAAACAATGCTCAAAAACTTTATTTGGTTACAGTTAAAAAAACCTAAAACCCCATTGCTCTGGAAGAGCCAGCTGGGTTTTAGARGGAACTCGGTGGCTGCTTCAAGGATGAAATATAGTGACACACATAGGTTAAAATCACAAGTGGCACAAAGGAATTGCACTGCATCTTCAAGGAGAAAGCCTTCTAAAGGTTTCCTTTAAAAAGGATTTAAATCCTGACAGTTAACACACACAGAGAAATCTAAAGTATTTATGTGGTAGAGCTGCTGATCAATGCATCTTAGCTTCCTGTGATTCTTTACTTTCTAGTTCAAATCTGCCTTTCCTAAAAGCTCTGCCTTTTGCTCCTGCARTATCTTAGACCTGACAGCAACAGCATTTAAGTGATGTTACAGTTTTTCAGTTCAACTGTAAAGCAAAATGCCACAATCTTCCCTATTTACACCAACCCTTGCTTATCTCCAGAGCTCCAAGAGCCACCAAACTCAGCTGACTGCTCTGAGACAGGGAAAACWGCAAGCAGCAGGGAAGGTGCCATTTATTATTGTTCTGTGGGAATGGAGGAAAATGGTTTTTTTTATTTCTTAACAAAACTGCCTGTACCTAAACACCTCCAAGTTTCCATTAATCTGGGTATGCAGGCCCAGTTAAGCTTCTCAGAGACTCCTGAAGGACCCACGGGTAGGWGACAAAAGGGCCCCTCACTCCCACATGGATGGCCAGAGGCACAGCCTGGGGCTGCTGCAGCTTCCCAGAGGGGAAGGCAAGGCTTGGATGGAATACCCCCACCCTGAGCAGAGCCACATGCAGGAGCTGGTGGCCAGAGGCGCATCTGGGGCTGCTGCAGAGTCTGCCAGAGAGGAAGACAAGGCTTGGATGGAATACCCCCACCCTGAGCAGAGCCACACCCGGGAGCTGGTGGCCATAGGCACAGTCTGGGGCTGCTACAGAGTTTCCCAGAGGGGAAGGCAAGGCTTGCGTGGAACCCCCTGCCCTGAGCAGAGCCACATGCAGGAGCTGGTGACCATAGGCACAGTCTGGGGCTGCTGCAGAGTTTCCTAAAGGGGAAGGCAAGGCATGTATGGAATACCCCCACCCTGAGCAGAGCCGTATCCAGGAGCTGGTGGCCAGAGGCACAGCCTGAGGCTGCTGCAGAGTTTCCTAGAGGGGAAGGCAAGGCATGTATGGAATACCCCCACCCTGAGCAGAGCCACATGCAGGAGCTGGTGGCCAGAGGCACAGCCTGGGGCTGCTGCAGAGTTTTCCAGAGGGGAAGGCAAGGCCTGGGTGGAACCCCCTGCCCTGGTCAGTACCGTGGATCGCTGAGTGCGATGGTGGCCTCCTGCTGCCGCAGCACCCTGGTGCCAGCCGGGACCTTGGCACCAAAGGCACGTTCCACCTCCTCCAGCTGATCCTCCACCACGTAGAGCAGGCAGCACCCAGCTTCCTCCAGCAGGCTTTGCAACAAGGCTGTGCTCACAAGCCCCGCGCCGAAGAGCACGAGGCTGCTGCCACCATGGCATGAGGGGGGTGTCGGGCTGTTGGAGGCATCAGGTGCAGAGCCACTTTGGCCAAGAGGTGCAATCCTGGTGTGGAAGGTGGCCAGCGGTGAGGGGTGGCTGGCAGAGGTGGAGGGTGTTGGGTTGTCCCCGTGTGTGGCAGGGATGGGGTGGTGGGGAACCAGCAGTTTGTGGTAGGAGGGCGGGGAGGGGACCATGCTGTAGCCAGCGCTGGATCCAGTGGGGACGAGGAAGGAGGGATGGGAGAGCAGGGAGGGCACGTCGAGTGGCAGGGGCAGGCTCAGGCTCAGGCTGGAGTCAGGRCCTGCAGAGCTGAGGAGACAGAGATCAGAGGATCAGAGAATATCCTGAGCTGGAAGGGACGCACAAGGATCATCAAATCCAACTCTTGAGAACACCCTGCATAAGAACACTCCAAGAATGCCACCATATGCTGTCCAAATGCTTCCTGAGTTGGGTCAGGTGAGGCAGATAATTAAAGATCAATCTTTAAGGCTGGTCAAGACTCCCAAGCAGGGCAAACCTTGGCTGAACACCTCCTTGTTAAWTAAACCACAGCACTAAGTGCCACCCACAGCTCCCTCAGCCACTCCTCATAGCAGACTCCCCAGCCCCTTCCCCAGCTCCATGCCCTTCGCTGGCCACGCTCCAGCCCCTCAATGTCTGTTTTGTAGTGAGGAACAGAACTGGGCATGGCACTTGAGGGGCCTCAGCAGTGCCCAGCACAGGGGGACAGGCACTGGTCCAGCTGGGGACACTGTTCTGGGGTCGGGTGAGACCGAGATGGGGCAGGTGACGCTGGGAAGGGCAGGATGAGCCCGAGCAGGGGTCGGTCGGGTGAGACTGAAATAGGGCGGATGAGGCAGGGAAAGGCCGGGTAAGCCCGAGCAGGGTCGGTCGGGTAACACTGAACGAGGCAGGGAAGGGCAGGGTGAGCCCGAGCAGGGTCGGTCGGGTGAGACTGAATGAGGCAGGGAAGGGCCGGGTGAGCCCGAGCAGGGTCGGTCGGGTAACGCTGAATGAGGCAGGGAAGGGCCGGGTGAGCCCGAGTAAGGGTCAGTGAGGCTGAGATGAGGCGGGTGAAGCAGAGAAAGGCCGGATAACCCCGAGGAGGGGTCGGTCGGGTAACACTGAATGAGGCAGGGAAGGGCCGGGTGAGCCCGAGGAGGGGTCGGTCGGGTAACACTGAATGAGGCAGGGAAGGGCCGGGTGACCCCGAGCAGCGGCGCGTCCCTCACCGGAGCCCCGGGGCGCGCAGCCCGAGCTGCCGGAGCAGGCGGCGGTTGCGGCAGTGGCGGCCCGAGCTGAGGTGCTCCAGGATGCGGTCGCGGCGCACCCTCAGCGGCAGCTGGCACGGCGTGCACAACAGCGTCTCCACAGCGCCCGCCGGGCCCGGCCCCGCCGGCTCCCGCCGCACCGACAGCTCCGAGAACTCGGCCGCGTAGTCGTGCAGCGTCTTCCTCCTCCGCCCCATGGCCCGGCCCCGCTGACTCGGAAGCGGAAGGCCCGCCCGCCTCACGCCGTTGCCCGGCAGCGGCCGCGCTCCGAGCCCCCGGTGCAGGAGAGACCGGCCCGGCCCCGGCCCCGGCCCCAGCCCCAGCCCCGGGCGATGGACGCCGATGACTCGCAGGGACCAGAGCTCGCCGAAACCATGGGACAGCTCCAGCAGGAGCTGCGGAAAGCCAAGGATGACCACAAGATGGCCATAGGTACCGCGGGAGGTGCCCAGAGCGCAGCTTTACCYGACTAGGTCTCATTCAGTTCGGCTCCTTTCACACTGGAAACATTACAGGGTGTCGCTCACAGGCTGAAAAGCCGCTTGTTTTGAGAACACTTTCTTTCYGCCCTTGGAAGTTAAGAACATTAGAAAACCCAGCGGAGAAAGCGCTGAGCAGAGTGGCAAAGCAGGGCTTGAGGTGCCCACTCTGCATATCCTCAGAGCAGTGCCCACCTCAAAGCTGGGTTGTTTAATACACATGGAATAACAGAATGGTTTGGGTTGGAGGGACCTTAAAAATCACCCAGTGCCACCCTCTGCCATGGCAGGGACACTTTCCAGTATCCCAGGGTGCTCCAAGCCCTGTTCAACCTGACCTTGGGCACTTCCACGGATGGGGCAGCCACAGCTTCTCTGGAAAACCTGTGCCAGGCCTAACCACCCTCACAGGCAAGAATTTTTCCATATATCCACTCTAACCCTGCTCTCTATCAGTGTGAAGCCATTCCCCCTTGTCCTGTCACCCCAGGACCTTGTAAACAGTCTCTCTTGTCAGCTCCCTGTGGTACTGGAAGGCCACAATTAGTCACCCTGAAGTGAAACCACCTTTTCTTCTCCAGGCTGTACAAACCCACAAACCACATKATCACCCAGAATTACTGTGGCTGCAGCATTAATGTGACCCAATTCTGGTCCCAGACTGTTCCCACAGTGGTTTTGCTTATGCTCGCCTGAAAAAAGCAGCCAGAGCGTTCAGCAGGGATTTGCTTTGCTAACAAAACACTCTCCCACTTCACAGGTGCCATCTCTTCCTTGCAAAGACAGATGGAGATCCAAGAATCCGAGCTTCGGAGAATCAGATCTGAAAAGGAATCGCTCCAGAAGCAGCTCAGAGAGAGAGAAGTCCAGCTCCAAGCTGTGTCTGACAAGGTACAGCCCAAAAGCGTGGTGGCCATGGCTAGCAGGAGACACGRCAGCTGGGAATTTGGGATTTTTGCAGTATGTCCCTCTCTCATAGGCAGGAGGGGCACCTGTAGCTGTGAGTAAAATATTCTCCTTCCAGTTTTGCAGCCTGACAGAAGAACAGAGGCAGGAAGAAGCGGTGGTGGCGATGGAGGAGGAGAACCAAAACCTTCAACAGGTGAATTCGTGCAAAGCCTCTACAGAAAAGTCTGGTGTTTGCTGCTTCACTGGGCTGGTTTTAGGGCTGGTGGAGTTTGGCATATAAAACTCCCACTCAATCCAAGTAGCTTTAGAGAAAACACCAAACAACAACAGCTACCACTACTGGTGAGATTGTCAGTCCAGAGATTCTGCCCAGGAAACATTTGGACCAAACAGTGGGAAAATGAGGCCAAACTTGCTCCCTGTTTTCTCCCCAGTGACAGCTGGATTCCTGTATCTGCTCAGGTTGTTACAGAACAGGAATCCCAGCTGGCTGAGCAGAACAAGCTCATCAGTGAGTTACAGGGGACAATCAGCCAGCTGCAGGCTGAGGTTGTGACCACCCGCCTCCACCTCCTGGAGCAGAAACAGGCCCAGAAGGAGACCCAGYGCCAGTTTGAGGCACTGCAGCACACAGAGCTGCAAACCAGAGTGGCACTGGAGCTCATCAGCAGCAAGGTAAGCGTGGCCTCTTTCACCTCAGAGCCCTGTCTCCCTCTTGGGACACRCTTGGGAATCTCAATCCATTTGGTCCCTAGCTGTGGAGCAGGCAGCTCTTGTGCCACTTAAAAAGAAAACAAACCACAAATACCAGAAATTCTTGAGGAAGGTGAGCTCAGGTCAGATTTCTAACATCCTTCCAGACCCAAGATAACAAGAACCACCCTAAAGTCATCTCCTGCAGGCAGATGTGCCTGGTGCCAGGGGAAGAGCCTTGGCTCACCCAGACCCACATGATTACCACAGCACTTTCAGTGAAGCCCAAACTGCCTGTATTTTTTCACATAAACACAACACAGTCTCTGTAAATCACTGCAAATGCCAAGGAATTGCACATAAAGCCTGAACACACCTGCTCTCCTCTTTTATCCAAAGTTTGAAAGGTATAGAAACAAAATAATCCAGGCTATGTTCAGCGTGGAGGGCATCCAGGACCCCCAGGGCGAGCTCACGGATGATGAAGTGCTGGAGGCAATGCAGGTATGTGGCTCTCCCAGACAGCTCCCAGCAGCCAGGAGGGGACTGCAGAGGTAAGAGGATACTTTGCAGTGCTGTTCCCAGCCTGCCCACCTCTTCACACATGGCTGATTTTCAGAAACTCTTCAACGAGCGGACGGAGTTCCAGCAGATGCTGAAGAACAAGAGCAGCAGGACGTCCCTGCTCAGCAGCGACAGCAGCACAGCATCACCAGCAAGGAGAAGGAAATCCTCCAGGATGGAAAAGCTCTGATGGCTGAGCCAGAACCCATCACCAGCTCAGGCTCTGGGCTCTCAGCTCAGAGCTGGTGCCTTACAAGAGATTAAACTCATTTTACTGGCACCAAGTTCAGTGGGAGTATCTGATTCAATTGTTTCAGCCAACTCAGAGCACAAGTCACTGGAAGTCCTTGGTCTGTAGTAACACTTGACTTCCCAGAGAAGCCTGAAGCACAAGGATGGCTTGGCTACAAGCAGCTGGGCAGTGTATAATTCCCATTTTACCCTTGGGAAGTTTGTAAGTGACATGACTGAACATCCCCCAATGCCAAAACGAGGGACAGTGCCAGGGCTGCAAAAGCTGTTTTATTTTTCCATTCCATGTGCAAGTCCCAACTTGGGGACGTATTTGACATAGCAGCAGTTCAGTTAGAGCTCTGAGATATCATTTCTACCAGAAAAGAGTCAGTTTAGGGGTCACAATGGCTTAGGGAGAGGTGTGAGTGCACACTAGTGCTCACCCACACACATAGGTCACCCAGAGACTGCCAGACAAGAACTGCTCCAACTGCCTGTATTTTGGAAGGCAAAATTATGTGGGTGGGGCAGAAATCTCCAGGAGGGTCACTCTGGGCATCAGTGCCTGTACTCTGGGGGGACAGGGAGTTCAGCAATGTCAGCTGGAGGCAGCTCTGAATGGCCCTGAACCTCCTCAGCAAGAACAAAGCCAGTGCTCAACCACAGTAACTGGGCACACACAAGGTCACCACAATTCCCACAGGGATGGAGGATGGCCCTGAAATGCACTGGGACACACAAACCCTGCAGCTGACACAACAAATCCCTTAAAAATGGAAGCTGTGCTCGTGCCTGAACACAAAAACCATCACTTTAAAATGCATCCCTCAAGTTCTGACAGCAATTAAATGCTTCTGACAGCAACTAAATGTTCACAGCTACTCCAGATAAAATTCTGCAGAACAAGATGTCAGCAAAGTGCTTTGGCATTCTGGCTCCAGGTTGTACCCAGCAGAGGACCTCAGTTCCACACTGTCAGTTACTGCATTTCTCTGCTGCCACAATAATGATCCAGATGAAACACCAGAAGGAAAAAGTGACCTTGCAGAAAAATGTGAGTGTGCTTGTTTTAAACATGGTAATGATTTTCTCTACTGCATTCTGACATCCAACAGCTTCTCTGCCTTCAGTCCCTGTTTGAAGATGCTGCTCTTTTGCACAGGCCTAACATGGATGATCTCTGTTAAGGATGAAAGATCCCATTTCTCCTCGCTGTAGCTCATCAAACTCTGAAGCCATTGCTTTCCCAGCAGGATGCTCCACATCTTTTCTTTAAAAACCCAAACCATCTCACTGTGCACCAGTTGTGTTGTTGAATATTTGTAAAAAAACCCAAATAAAGGCAATGGAATCGTCTCTCAGCTCCAGGCAGCTGCTAACGGATCACAGTCAGCAGAGAGGACACTGTGGCCAGGTCTGTTTTGGAAGGATAAAGTACTTTCAAGTTGCCATCCACRTCCACCACTCGCACCTGCTCCACCACCAAGGGCAGGTTCAAATTCCCGGCTCCACAGAGAGCATCTGATTCCATATCTGAACCAGAGCCTTCCTTGTTCTCCAAGGCAGATCTGTTCAGCTCAGCAATTTTCTGTTAAAGTACAGAGAACAACATCAGTTCTGTGGCAGGGAACAAAGAGAGGGAGTAACAACACTACCAAAATACAAATCAGCTTCTGTGTTCTTCTCAATGCATGTGAGCAATGACACGTTTGGTAGGAGCYCCCCCCAAGAACAGAGGAATATTTTCCTGAACTCCCTACCAGGATAAGGGTGTCCATCACATCTTTGCAGATCTGTAAACTGGTATCACTTGTCACTTCCAGAAACAGGTCCCGGGTCTCTTTTCTAATCTGTAAGAGTTTCAGAGATGAAGCAAGTCAGGAGTCAGACAGAGCAGCTTACCCACRGCCCCCTGAACACGTCCCAGCATASAGAGCTGAAGRTTTTCACTCTGTTTAATCAGGGGCAAGCTCTGCTGCTCTTTACAAATCAAAAGTCATATTCTTGCCCTTCAACAAAGCCTTTGCACAGGCAGGCTGGTGCTTTGGAACAAATTTCCAGAGGTAAAACTGTAACTCCCAGATCCCTCTCAGTCTGACAGTGGAGCCCATATAAATGGTAAGAGTTTATAACTGGACTACAAGCACAAGCTTCACAGAACTGTATGCCTTTGAGTTAAACATCTCTCAATAGAAAGAAATACTGCTTAATTATTGATGTATTTCCATGAATGGGAAGTACCTTTGTTTTCTCACTATTGGTTATTGGTGGGAAGGAAATCACAGCACCTTCAGCATCCACCAGGCACGGGTAGCTGTCTTTGCCATCCAGCAGCTGCAGGTACCTGCCACGAGAAACAAAGCAGCAAGAAGTGAGCAACAGCAAGAGCAGCTGGACACAAGGGGAGGAAATAGTGACAAAAAGGAATCAGTGTGTGATCTCAGCACAGGGCAGGGCCACACACTGCCTTACAGCCCATCTGCTACTACGTCAAGTTTACCTCATCCCTGATTCCCTCAGCTCACAGCATGTGCACCACACACCCTTCAATCCYCTCTGCTTCCCTTCTATCTGCTGTTCTAAACACATCTGTCACATCCCCAGCGCAGTCAGCTAAATGTATGTGGGAAAACCACAACAAGGCACTGACTTGTGCAGCCCAGAGACGTTCTGACGCTTCTTCTGCTTCCGCTGCTCCTCAGCCTCCAGCTGCAGCTGGCGGAGAAGATCCTTTGCCTTGATCTCCTTCCGACCCAGGGGCGTGATCTGCACCATGCAGGAAAGCAATTTTAACTGAATTTCMCTCAAACACCAGGGTTACAATGCTCCTCTGTAAGCAAGTCAATAATTAAACAATATTCCTGCATGTTGTCATGCCTTTTTCAGCATGGAAATACTTTCCATTTCACATGGAACTGCTGTAACACCCACTTGAAAAACAGGCTCAGTCACTAGCACTAAACCAGGCAGCGGGTACAGCAGGACAGCAAGGAAATCAGTACAACATCTAAAGTTCCTGGAGTTTGTTTTCTAGGTTCTATGGGGTAGGAAAGCGCCCTTAAGGCCTACCTTGAGCTCGTCAGGAGGCTGAACATYGTATGTCAGAGGAGCTTTGACCAGCTGCAAGTCGTGGGTGGCAATGGTGGCCACTGTGCGCTTCTCACAGATRTCCTCGTGCAGCTTGGTCTGAAACATAAAGGATGCCACCAAAAYAGATCAAAAAGTCAATGTGATTTATCCCTTCTACGGGCAGATTCTTCTGTATTTAATGTTGGCAGCACTACCAGCCAGGGGACTAAAACAGAGCCCTTCCCTTCACCTGTATCTCTGTTACAGCCCAAATGCAAGGGTAGCAAAGCCTGACAACACGTGACACATTTCTCTATGGGGAAACCAAATTTTAAGTCAGAAAGCAATCCCAAATACTGAAGCCTTGTAACCTGAAAGCAGCTCCCACCTGCCACCTAAGGGACAGGTGAGCAGGAGGCCCAGGAACAGGTCTGTGGGCAGGATACCTCAGTCAGGAGGCTGGGTGTGTAACATGGTTTTAACAGATCAGGGATGCTGGAGCCAATCCAGGGGATTTAGCTTTTAACAGGTTCCACAGCACTGACAAGCTGCTGTTACAGTCACAACACAAATCTGAGTGCGTCCATTGCCCTCATGGGAATACCTGAGCTCTGAYGGGTCCTTCCAAAAACCAGTTCTGCTGATTTCAGACTGACTGGGCAAGTGCTGCTGGCAGGGACAACTCACCCTGTACCCTCACAGCTGCTGGGTGAGGAACTCACCTTAAGTTTCCCAAACTCATCTGCTGGAAGAGCCCTAGAACAGTCTATTTCCAACTCTGCCAGCAATATTCCCAYTCCAAATGAGTACCACGAGGCTGCAGCTGTTACCTGCATGGTCAGGAACCTCTTGAGAGCATTTCCTGGCTTTAAGTTCACTCCTTTCAGCACACAGCACACGATGAAGGCTCGCACATCCTTGACACCCGGGYTCACTTTGACCACCAAAGGCGCTGGGTTCTCAGAGACGTGCAGAACCTTCACCAGCAGCTTGCTCGCCTCTTCCACCTCATCCTGCTCCCCATCCCCGCCGTCCTTCTTCTGCTGCTTCTCCCTCTTCTTCTTCCTGACGTCCTCTCTGCCACTCTCAGCCTTCCCCTTCCCACGTCCCCCGGCCCGTAGGTACTCCAGAATGGCCTTCGTCTGGCACCCATTGACCATCTTCTCCAGCCGCTTGTCCCTCAGCTGGTTGCCCCTGAAGTTGGCCTCCTTCAGGCGGGGGCAGTCGGCCAGCGCGGCGGGCAGCTCCCGCAGCTGGTTGTTGGCCACGTCCAGGCTCTGGAGGAGACAGAGATGGGATGGTCAGGGGTGCACGATGGGGACACTCTGGAGGAGACAGAGATGGAACGATCAGGGCTGTGCCATGGGGACGCTCTGGAGGAGACAGAGATGGGGTGATCCGGGTGCATGATGGGGACACTCTGGAGGAGACAGAGATGGGGCGGTCAGGGGTGCACGATGGGGACGCTCTGGAGGAGACAGAGATGGGGCGGTCAGGGGTGCGCCATGGGGTCGCTCTGGAGGAGACAGAGATGGGGTGGTCAGGGGTGCACGATGCGGATGCTCTGGAGGAAATAGAGATGGGACAGTCAGGGCTGTGCCATGGGGACGCTCTGGAGGAGACAGAGATGGGGTGGTCAGGGGTGCGCCATGGGGACGCTCTGGAGGAGACAGAGATGGGGCGGTCAGGGGTGCACGATTGGGACGCTCTGGAGGAGACAGAGATGGGGCGGTCAGGGGTGTGCGATGGGGACGCTCTGGAGGAGACAGATGGGGCGGTCAGGGCTGCCCCACGGGGATGCTCTGGAGGAGACAGAGATGGGACGGTCAGGGCTGTGCCATGGGGACGCTCTGGAGGAGACAGAGATGGGGCGGTCAGGGCTGCCCCACGGGGACGCTCTGGAGGAGACAGAGATGGGACGGTCAGGGCTGCCCCA